>JAGPOW010003316.1:159968102-159979991 GCA_030014935.1 Caiman crocodilus
AGATCACTTTTTAAAAGTAAAGAACTATTAAGGATCTACTGTGCTTTGCCCCCCCCCCCCCCCCCTCTGCCCAGCTGGGACATGCATTTGCTGCCAGGTAATGGGGTGACGCTCAGCTGAAAGAAAACATAGAAATAACAGTAGGTGACAGTGAGAGTGGATGGGGCTGCAGGGACGCTGGGCCAGGGGCTCTGGGTGGCTGCAGCAGGGGAGAAGGGGCAGGCTCACAGCCAGGATCACAGCCTATGTGCCCAAAAGGCTGCTCAACCCTTCTGCAACCCTGGTCATTGTCACAGTGGTGGGAGTGCACTGCCCCACCCTGTGTCCCTGGATGACCACATCTTCTGGATCTGGCCTGGTCAGGTCTGGGACTCTGCAACCTCGAGGGGTGCTCCTACTGCCCAGCACAGCCTGTCAGGTGCCTCGGGGGCTCTTTCCCCCCTCTCTCCATGCTCCAAGTCAGCTTTGTAATAAAAAGCAAATCTAAATCAAAGCATTTTTTTTTAACATCTAGCTGTGAGCTCTGAAGTTCTCTGTTCAACTATATTAGCCATAAAACCCCTGTCCTATTTAAAATGAAATATAAAAAGATAAGCATATCTCTTCCTGCCTCCCTTCCCCCCCCCCCCCAAAAAAAAACCCCAAACAAACAAACTGTTAGCTAAGGTGGGTGGCTAAAGAGATTTATTTTCAGTGTTCAAAACAACTGACCCTTTCATTGAGATCAGGCAATAAAAAATGCAGCTGGGGTATAAAGCATAATCCTGTGACCTTGAGTTGAGAGGAAATGTAGGTGTATACATGTAAGAAATCACTGTGAAAAGCAAGTGGTTTATAGCAAGGCTTTAAAGATGATTCATTTTTAATGTAGTATATCAGTATGTGTAGCAAGAACGATGGCTTAGCTTGCACAGTCTCATTATATGCGCACAAATAATAGACATGTGCAGCAGCTTTCCATAGCTTTTTTTGCCAATATGAAACTTGAACTAACAAGTCTCTCTCATTTCAGATCAGTTGTATCATTTGGTTCAAAAAACAGAGCTATTGGTGTCTCAGCTAAGAATCAGGTAGGTCAGCTTCTGAAGGAGAGTTCAGGTACTAGTAATTTCTTTAAAATTCAGTTCTGTTCCGAGTAATGGAACATGTGGAAAAGTTCAGCTGATGGCTCTAGATAAACTTATTTGATCTTAATTGGCAGACTGCTGGTCATGCTGCTGGTCCCTGCTCTGTTTGCTTCTGAGAAATACAGGGCATCCCTGCAGGAAAATCAAATATGTTTTATTTAATAGTCCTTTCTGGTTGGACACTTCCTCCTTAACTTTTAAGAAGTCACCTAGCTTGTGTTGTTAAAAAAATAATAATTCAAGAGCAAAACTTACTTCAATTGGAAGTTTAATCTTTCAGATATGGAAGTTGTGCATGAGATTACTTAAATTGAAATATGCACTAAGAACTTTAGCCTAGATCATCAGGCACACTTGAGAATCTGGGTCCTGGCTCTTTTTTACTAAGGTTGCTGATAGAAGTGTTTAAATATTTTTTTTTCCTTCTAAAAAAAGTTCAGTCTTGAAATGTGTTTAAAAAATCAAATATAATATTTAATTTTTCAAATGTATAAAGCTAATTATCATGCTTTGGGTTGTTTATATCTAAATATAACTCCCATCAGCAGAGACGAAGCCTTTTTAACCTATTCAGATTGTCAGCTGGTGAAGACATTGATAGGTTTGCATGGAGAGAGTACCAGTGGAGACTTCTTTTTTCAGTCTTAGTAGCTTTCTGTTTAATTATGAACAAACAGGAGATGCACTAGAAAAGTGTACAAGTATTCAGACTATTTATCCTCAGTTATTCACACATGCATCTACAGTTGCAGATTGATCTAGTAGATAAGAACTGAAAGTGGATTTTTTTCTACTAGCATGAATCTTTTGTTAAACAACTCAGGGAATTGACAGATAATTTAATTAAAAGCTGTATCGCAACTAACAGTTGAGAGCACATATTAGAAACTGTTAGAGAGATTGTTATTAACTTAATTATAAAGCGGTATTCAGTGTGTTATGGTGCTGTCATGCTTTGCCATCATAGTAACTTGAAAACAGAATTTGCTAGTTTGCCATTTGGCAAACATTTACAAAGATAGGATATATTAATCTTTTGACACCCTAAATCGCCACAATCTAAGAGTGAGCATTCTTTTCTCAACATCATTATGGGGTAAATGTCATAATTCCGTTGCAAGCATTGATGCTTGCTTCTCCATGGTTAGAAGTTATTCACTAACTTACTAAGTAATTTGACTGTCACTTGTTCAAAATGGAATTTGGTACACTGTTAACTGCTATTTAACATTTTTAATGTTATGCATTCTCGGTGAAATGCCAGGCTTCTCTGCAAAATGTTAATTACATCATTGCTAGTCTTCCAGTCTGTTCCTTGCTGTGTTGTTCTGGTAAATTTTCAAAGGAATGTCAAAATATAGTAGGTATATCTGACAGTACTGGAGATCAAAACTGTTGAGGAAATATGGCATTCTAACTGTCTTGCTGTTGTAATCTTAAGTAGGAGGATACAGTGGGATGTTTGAAATGCGGTGACTCTAAAATCTTTTCATGTTATAAAAATTAGATCTTTAATTTTCAGGTTCAATTATAGAATAGTTTATAAAATGCTACCAAAATGTTTTCCTTCACTGTTCATTGTGTAACACTTGCTAGTGTGATTTAAGCACTTTCATATTGTGCGACTATGAATTTAAGGTGATTTTTATATCGTCTCTTGCTAGGTGTGGATTTTCTTTATTTTGGGGTGATAAAAACAAGAAGTCTTCCTCAATATGTAGATCCCTGAGCAATACTGTTAGATTTGTCAGTGTTTGTTGTGGGCTAAGAGTTGTAAGTAGTTGGTAGAAAATAATAAGCTTTTTATTGCTGTTGCTATAATACTTTAAACAGACTATAACTCACTATCTTCTTTTGTGACATTACAAAGCTTGCTGTCTAATGGTGCACAGTGTACTTGTTCATTCACCCCATGTGGTAAGCACAGAATTCCAGTACTACAAAATTAAATACTTTAGAGAGATGTCAAGTGACTGAACTATCAAATCAAAATGCAACCTATTGTGGGCAGGAGAAGGTTTAATTCTGGTGTCTAAAGCCCAGGTTAAGTGCTTACTTTTCTCAAGCCATCTTTTTTTCCCCCTCTTTCAGCAAATTACTCATGCCAACAACACAGTATCTAACTTTAAGAGATTCCATGGCCGTGCGTTTAATGATCCTTTTGTTCAGAAAGAGAGAGAGAAATTGAGCTATGATCTGGTTCCCATGAAAAACAGTGGAGTTGGAGTCAAGGTAAATGTATTGTGTTTACAATGTAACTTTCTAGGTCTTGTGACTAAATTGAAAGGTTTTGTGCTTAATTATAAAAATCAGGGTTTTCACTTAATTCGTATAAAAGCTATTCAGTGCCCTTGTTCCATAGGGGCTGTTACCCTGAACTATTAACTTTTTACTCCACTCTAAACAGTGGAGTATGTTGGCTGTACCAAATAACCTTTTAGCTAGAGCTTCCATAGTGCCAGTTCGTATGGCTTAAATGTTCTGGCAGATAAACTGCTAAGATAATTGCAATGTAGCTTGGTTTTGCTTTGAAGTACTAACCTGACTTCTGTCCTCCCTGCAGTATGCGCTGTGATACTTTGATTATATGGTTGCATACTGTCTCAAGTACCACACATGCTTTTCTGAGCTACAAATGAGTAGCATTTTTGTGCACAAAGAAAACCTTTTTAATAGTATGTAAGTCACTGTTAGGACCAAGTTCACAATCTGCTTATATAACATATGGGGTTTTGCCCATACTAGTTTGGGGTTTGATCTTATAGTTATGCTAGCAAAGAATTGTAGAGATGCAGCTAATACCCAACCCCAAAAATTACCATTGTACATATTTGTTTCCCAAATGAGCTAAGCGCCAATGAGAAATGAATGGTAGCAGTTAAACCAGCAGACATCTAAGGCTTTTCATGGCATAGTGATTTCAATTTCCATACTTTGAACCAGCTGGAACTGTGCCCGCAGTAGGCTAAGTAACAAAATCATATTAAAAATAAATAGAATTTACCATAGAAAAATTTGTTAGGCAAAATGTACTGGTCCTTTATGACAATGAAAATACTCTGGAGTGCATGTTCATGTGGCTCTAGAAAAATGATCTTTGAGGAGGTATGTGATCATATAATTAAGTAAAAGATGTTTCACTTAAAGAAATCTCTCTTGGATGCTCTTGCTAATTTTTGTCATTCTACATCACAACTTCCTACATATTTAGGTAAAAAAATCCCCCCAAACTTCCTCATTTGTGTAAGGAATATCTCTGCAAACTCTCATAGTTTTTTTTTCCAGTCTAAAAGAATATTAGTTGTGGCTTATAACAGTAACAGGTACATTTTTGAACAAACAACAAATTGATTGTGTGTTGTTTGTTTTAATTGTGCCAAGTTCCAAGTAACTTTTTTCTGCATTTAGTTTTTAAAAAGCTCATGGAGAGACGTGCCTCCAGAAAGTACTGCTTTCTTTTCCTGTATGCATCTATATATCTTGGTGGCTAGGCTTTTAACATGATGATCATTCAGAAAATATGTAGTGTAAAAGTAATTTACAGTGGTGTTTTATAGATAAGAACACTTCATAAATGAATGCTTCTTTGTGGGTAATCTCTTAACTTTTTGTAGTAGTGGACAGTCTGAAAATTGATCTTTAAATTTAGTGACTTATGGGTTTATACTTGCATGCTAGCCTTACTAACAAATTTGCCATTTTTTTTCAACTGCCATCTACTTTATCTAGGAAGCTTTGTTCACTTACTACTGCCACTCAGTTTGTGTAAATATATCATTATCTCCTGTGCATGGGCTCAAAATGGGTGGAACTTTAGTTATAAAAAAATAACATGGTTCAGTGAGCAGGTTGAGAATGTAAGGAAAAGAGAGAGATTGCTGGTCAGCATAGCCCCCAGTAGAATTAAATTTAACTCCACTTTTCTGCAGTTCAGATGTACTTCCTTCTTTTGTATAGGTGATGTACATGGATGAGGAGCACTTCTTCAGTGTGGAACAGATAACAGCTATGCTGTTGACTAAGTTGAAGGAGACGGCTGAGAATAACCTAAAAAAGCCAGTAACAGACTGTGTTATTTCTGTAAGTAATTATGAGGAGCAATAAATCCTCTGAACCATAACTTTTGTATGCTTCTGGCTTGAATTTGATATCTGTACTATTGCATTTTTCTGTATAAAGTAAATACAATTTAAGATGCTATCCGGGCAAAAATAGTACAGGAGCCTTATGGGGAAAAAAAAATAAATTTTAGATTATGGCAATACAAACTAAATAGACAATATTGAAATATGTATATTTCACTTTAATATGTCTATGCTGAAGGAAGAACTTTAAAAAAAGGATCTTTAATGGCTCTAAGATAAAAGGCTATGATGGGAATTGTATTGAGTACTGAACAGTTGCTTAAATAGTTAGGAGGTAAATATAATCAAATGCCTGCATAGAATGTCTAGCCTAGCAAAAAATAAGAAACTGTATATCAAGGAATTAAATTAATTAAAAGCAGACTTTTTTTTTTTAAACTGATACCATATGACTAGCAAAATAGCACAATACTAATTTAAATTAAATTAAATGTTAAGATCAGGGAAAAATAAATACATATTTTATTTCAATTATTTTTTTCACTTGACAAATTATTTTAGGCTAGATTGATCTGGGCATTATGTTCTGCCTGGAAAGTATTTTCCTTCCCTTTGTAGTTTTGCATATATTCTTTAGGCCAGGGACATCAAACTTTATTTGGCCCTATGGCCAGACAAGGGACATAGGGCTAGTCTTTAGCTGGATTAGGCCCATAGATTGGCCTCACACGCTGGATCCGGCCCTGTGTGCAGTGCCTGGTGCTGGACTGGAGTATGTGCTTGAGGCTAGTCTGAGAGGCATACTGCATGTGGTGCTAATGCCAGACTGGCCTTCATGCTGGATTTGGCATGTGGAGCTGGGCTATGGGCCTGAACTGGACCATACCCAGCTCCAGTTTGCAAAGCCAGTCTAGCACAGGCACCACATGCAGCAGATGCCCCAGGCAGGCCCTGTGAAGTATGTGGCACATGGCCTGAGTCCAGCACAGGCATGCACAGTAGGGGGTACACCAATAGAGATTTTTGGGAACTGATACGGATAGTCAATTTTTAAGGAGGCATATTGGCGGATGCTGATTCAGTTTCCGATACAGCTGCATACACCTGGTAAGTCCTTTGTAGTGGACAAGGGTGGGAGGGGACAGATTGATGTCCGCCTGTAGGAAGGGGGGCAGGGGCTGCCCAGCCAAAGTAGAGCAGGGCATGGGATGGAGCCGCAGCTTGTTGGGGTAGGGGGTGGCTCCCACCGCTGCTTGCATGGGCAGGGAGGGGGCATGTGCCCTCAAATTGGGGCAGGGGTTGGCCTCAGAGATGCAGCCACATGACCAGCACAGCCCTGGCCCTTCCCTAGTGTATGGGTGGAAGTGGGGCATTGAGCTGGAGCTGTGTGGGGTATATGGTGGTGGTGCTGGGAAATCTTGGGGTAGGTGCAGCTCCGGCCCCACTTCCACTGAGAAGAACCTGGCACAGCCCTGGCTCCAGCCTGCCTGCCCTGGCTCGCACAGATCCAGAGACATACCCCAAGGCAGCACTGGGGGGGGTGTGCAGCAGCAGGAGCCAACCCCTCCCTGTACTCCCCAGATGAGCCATAGTTTCATCCCCTTCTCCACCCCAGCTAGGTAGTGCCTCCCCTCCCCTTCCACACCAACAGACTCACCAGCTGCTGGAGCTCTCCACACCGCCGCATGTACTTCTAGCTGCCTGCATGCTGCACTGCAGCTGCACACATGCACAGGCACTTACTGGTGGCATCGGGCCAATTTTCCAATATAGGCAATTTCCTCTGTCGGTACCAATCCAATATCAGACCGATGTATCGGCAGTGTACCTCTAATGCACAGACCAGCCGTGTGCTAGATGAGCTCTGCATGCTACATGTAACGCACTACACTGGGACAGAACCGTAGGCCTGATAAAAGTTTTACAGTCTGCTTCTGGTGTGCAGGCTGTATTTTTCACACTTCTGCTTGAGGGCCCCTGTTTAGTACTGTCTGAGCGCTGGCTGCAATGGGACCACCAAGTACTGAGTGAATTTGGGTTTTAAGTGACTACTATCATTCCACGTTTAAAATTTTATAATGGCTAAGATAAAGGGTGGGCATCTTTTGGGGATTTAGTATGTGGGGTTTCAGATCCAATAAAAATTTTATTTATTTTTTTTGGAAGTCTGACTTTCTGGTGCTGGCTCTTTCTTTAATTTGCATTCTTCAGGTTCCATCATTTTTCACAGATGCTGAAAGAAGGTCTGTACTGGATGCTGCTCAGATTGTTGGCTTAAACTGTTTGAGATTAATGAATGACATGACAGCAGGTAAGCAAAGGAAACAATATTTTGGAAAATGTATATTTTAACAGGATGTTAACCGAAATGCTTAACTGCTGCAAAAAGGACCAGTCATCTAACAAGCAAGTTGATTTTTATGACATTTTTGCCACCTTTTTCTTGGGGTGGGGGGGGTGGAAAAGGGTTTTTTTCCTCAGTTCTTACCCACTCATTTAATAGCATTGGAACATCTGAATTAACCTAGGCCAGCAGTTCCTGTACTGGCCAGTACCAAAAAGATGATTTGGGAGATGGTTGTATCTCAACTGTCTTGAAGATAGATCCTAACTTGCAGAATTGAAATTCTGTGATATGATGATCTCATGGGGTTTGATAGGCATATCTGATGGCTACTTTCCTCAGGGAACCCCCCCCCCTCCCCAATACAGAATGTTCAGTCTGCCATTACTTTGCACCCTGTATTTGGAAAAATATGAGGGACTTAATTCATGTTTATTTGAGCAATCTACAAGTTATATCTGAGTGAGGAGAGAAGAGATCCACCAGACGAGATATTAAGAGGCTATTGGTAGCAAGAGTTGTTGATAGGCAGAGCCCATTTAAAAGGCAACTGGAAACCCCTCTGTTACAGTTTTCACATGCTGACCTTTCTGGCCTACTTGTTATCACTATTATTGCTGAGTGCATAGGCCAGTGGGGACCAACCTTTTTTGGTAGACATACCACAAATTAGCCCTTAACCTTCCCAACTACTACTCTTATCTCCTCTTTCCATTTTGCAACCTGCCCAGTATAGTGCTCTACCTATACTTCCTCACCTATGTGGCACTTATCCCCTCCATGCTCTAATGGCTGCCTGTGCCACTTGTAGCACTTGTGCTGCAGGTTGGCCACTTCTGGCATAGGCAGTGACTGAGATGGGAGACATGCTAGACCTCTCCAGCTACTTCAAAAAGATCTGAGCAGTGGACCCATTCTCAATCTGTGCATGGCTTGGAGAATGTAGTAGGTTTGTCTTAGAAGTAGGATTCAAAACCTTTGTGAAAGGCTAACCTTCTAAACAGTTGATGATGCCAAAAAATTCAGACCAGAACTGAAGGCAAAAGTGGTGGGAATCATGAGACCCACACCAGAACAGGCACAGATCTGCAAGTGCTTCCTAGTGATATGATGAGCATTACAGCAATAACCCTCTGTTCTTGCCTTTCTACCAGAATAGACACCGGCACCAGCAGCACAGCTGTTCCCGAAGTTTACTTTGTCTTCATCTTAGAATTGCTTTTTCTCCTGTATCTTATGTAAGACATAACGCTGTAGGGAGTCTGAGAAGTCTTTATGCATTGGGCACTGATGCATGTACTTAAAATGTTCTGGTTTAGATTTATTGGCTCTTGCTGTCACACAGCCAGGAGTGGCCTCCATTACAGATGCTGAAGAAAAGGATGAGATCTCAGGCAGTGGCTTCACTGGCAGAATCCTTAGTGTCTGAATTACAGTCCCTCAAAGGGCAAATGCTTTGGCAACTTTCCCCATGTAAGGGTTGGGGTGGCTGGTGTCACTTTCTCTTCATGAGACGGCCACATCAGTTCAGAAATTTGCCATAGATTATTTTAAGGGCTTCTAAAATTTGCCAGCAAGGATAACCTAAAACCTGGGACACTGAGGCAATAGTGATCTTTGGAAATGCAAGTAAATGCCAATTTTGTCCAACAGCTATTAGGAACGTCCTACCAATTGAGGATGTAATAGACTCTGAGGGACAGAGGCACATACCAGTCTTACTTTTCCTATCACAAAGGAACTAGTACATCCAGGTACCATCCAGTAGTTTTGAACTATTTTATGCACATCTGGCTGTACAGTTGGTAGAATTGTGGTCATGAAAACTCTTCCCCCTGCCCCCCACTGGATTTCTGAAGGTACAATCCTTAGATTGCATTAGTTTGCCTGCCTCCATTTCTGAGTCATCTACCAGCAAATCCTGTTCATAACTACATTGTTCCTTTGATTTGGACACAGAAGGAGGGTTTTTCTTTCCTTTCCAAGTTTCTGCAAGGGTATAAAGAAGAGCTAAGAGATGTAACACACAAGCTAAGATTGGTGGGCAAAATAAAACTCCAAAGGTTAGATTCAGCATGCCAGGGCATATGTCTGGCCTGCAGCCCAGCCCAGGTACAGGGAGCAGCCTGGTGTGCGGCAGGGCTGGGGTGGGGCCAAGGAATCTGCTGCAGGATGGACAAATGAGCCAGACTCCATTTCCTGGCAGCCTCAGCAGTAGCTCCTGGCTGCTGCTGCTAGACCTGGCCCCTCTGCCCAGGAACCCTAGTCCATCTGCCTTGTATCCACTCCTGGGGCAGGACCCATGGGCAGATGGGATGGTGGGGAGCTGTGTTTAGGAGTGGGATAGGGGGGCCAGGGATTGGGATTGCAGAGTCTGAGGCAAAACCATGCTCTGCTTTCCACACACTCCAGCGACAGGCACCAGTTCTGTATTTGGGGAATGGATCGTGGTTGTACCCCAGGGCCTGGCATGCGGCTGTGACCACCACTGCCCTGGCTCCACCCACTCATCCTGCTTCTGGACATGGCCCCATCCCATCTGCCCAGCCCCTTCCCATGTAGGTCCTGACCAGTCTCTGGAGGCTCTGGGATCACTGGGCAGTGACACAGCAGGGCTGGGACACGGCAGAGTCAGAACCTCACACACCCCTTTCCACAAAACTGGTGCCTGTCAAAGGGCCTTATAGGCAACAGATCACAACTCTGCCCTGACCACCCCGCCCCCCCCTCCCTGCCTGTCCTGCTCCTGGATGCTGCTCCCTACCTATCCAAACCCTCATCTCAGCTGCCTGGTCAAACATGGGGCTGCTTGGAGAGTTGGGGGGGCAGGGTGCTGATCCAGGCTGCAACAACTCACTAAAACACCCTAAGTGGCATTAGGGATATGCAGCACAGAGCAGAGCTAAGAGATGCAGCATGGGCTGTAATGTGGTAGCAAAGGCAGCATTACAGATGGGCCTGTTGCTACTATGGATAATGCCAAATAACCAAAGCTATGTTCCAGAAAGGGCTTGAATTGGATAATATTAGTAGGTGCCTGCATTCTGCAGAGGCCTAAAGGCTTTTTGCATGTTTCTACTGAACTGTAAGTTGTTTATTAAAGTGAGGTGGGGAGAGACCTGCTTTTCCTCATGAATCTTGGCTAATCATCACAGTCCTATTGTCTATATAATGTCCAGAAAAATTACTAGAACTGCCTTCTCAATTGGGGCCAGTTTCCTATTTGGACCCAGAGGGCATTTTTACACAAATTTTAAATTATTTATTCTCTGTAGTCAAAGCATTCTGGCTTTTTCTCTACTTTAATCAAGATTTACCTAGTAGTCAGTGGTATACAATTCAACGGTACACTTGACATGTCTTTTCTCTCATTTGACAGTATCAGTTTCTTTCTTTCTTCCTTCTTTTTGCCTGCTCCCCCAATTAGTGAGCCTCTTTTTGAGTTTGATTTCAATATACTTCCCTTTTTGGAGGGCCGGGAGGTAAGAGACTTTTTGTATACCTCATTCTGAAAGAGTAACACAGACTTCTTTCCAGGGTGGCTTCAGAGTTGCACCTAAACTAATCAAACTTGTTTGTAGTCTTTTCAAGACTTACTCCCCGCTGGTGTAGAACAGTTGCCTCATCTGGATGAGCTCTCTAATGTTTGATATTTTTCCTTGGTCCCCCTCTGTTCTCCCTCTCCACTAAATCTTTAAGTAATCTCATCCACAAATGTTAAAATGATAGTAAATTTGTAGAGCTGTTGCAGATGCACATTTTTACTCAGGTTTTTTTTTTCTAGACTAAAATCTTCTGCCAGTCTCTTGGTTTGAGTAGACCTCCATGAGGATATGTGTGACTAAACCAAGCTCTTACTTTCCCTCCTGTTTCTCTTCTGTGATCCTGCTTTCATTCAGACCTGTAACCTAGGTATAATACTTCATTGAAAATCCCCATCTTGGGCAGTGATTCTCAGTGCCATGAGATCCCTTTATGGGGTGCCAGGCAATATTGTCATCGTTGCGTAGAAAATGTCTCCATGTGATTCACGAGATGAGTACAGAGACTTCAAATATGAACTCTTAGTGTCAAAAATGTCCTGGCTGGTTGTGGTCTTTCTGAGTTCTTTGTAATGGAAGAATTTTTTTATTTTTTTTTTATAATGGCAGCTGGGAAGAGAGAAGGGCAGTGAGTGAAAGCTAAGAGATTATATTTCTGAGGGGGACTTTAATCTAGTGAGGGGTGCTTGGGGGGGGGGGGGGGGGTTGAAAACCAGTGCTGCAGGGGCGCATATCTGGGAAATTTTTTTTCTTCTTGCAGAAAATTTTTGCATTTCTCCCAATATGTGCCC
>JAGPOW010003316.1:159980091-160010036 GCA_030014935.1 Caiman crocodilus
GGGGCTCAGATCTGGGCAATTTTTTTTCTTCTTGCAGAAACTTTTTGCATGTCTCCCAAGATGTGACCTTTCCTCTCCAACCTAAGCAGCTCTTCTCTGGATTCTAACCAACTTGCATCTTTACTACATAATCTTTTTTTCTATCATTTTACACATTCACTTTTGACCAAAAGATATGTTGTTGCAAAAATATATTTCCTGGTTCTAACCATTTCATCCCTTCTTTGAATCTCAGTGCAAGCTCTTGTTTCTCTTGCCTATCCAACATACCTTCACTTTTTAAAGTACCTTCACTATTCAGTCTTACCTACCTATTATTATTCCTTGTTCAGTATTGAAATGGGAAATCAGCCTCCAACAGGAATATTAATGTCTGCCCTCACCCATTAGTTAAGTTTTCAGGCTAACAATTTCATGCTTCCTCTCAGATTCCCCTTTTTCCTGGGAAAAGCTCCATATAAGCATTCACACTTCCTTCAGGTCTATCCTGTAGATTCTTTCAATTATGTTCACAAAAAACATCATATTTATGTTGGTGACCTGCTGAGAACCATGGAGGCAGGATCACAGATGCTTTGTCCTTTGTGCCCAAGTATAAGGAGATGCCAGATCAATCAGTAGCCAGAGAAATACTGCTGTTCAGTGATAAGAACAAGAATTACAGTTTACACAGGTTCATCTTGCCCAGTATCATGTATCACAGTGGCAGAGAGTGGATGATGAAAGGCAGAATGAACTGGGTGTGACTTAGGTGGTGGTTTGTTGCTCTTTTTTTTCCCCCCCCCCGCACTGTTTCTCAGTCACTTGCAGCCTATGGCATGTAAGAGCAAGGAATTTATAATTCAGAGATTGTATCCCTAATTCCCATGCTTAATAGCTACTGATGCCCCATTCCTCCAAGAATGTGTCCAGTCCCTTTTTTGAATCTAACTAAACTGTCAGCTTCCACACCATCTAGTGACAATGAGTTCCACACTTGAATTGCACACTGAAAAAAATTACTTTAAACTTGCTACCTACTAGTTTCATTTCGTAATTGGGCTAGGCATTTCTTAATAATACAAGAATTCGGGTTTCAATACAAGAACTGCTCGTTCTTGTATTGTGAGATTAGTAACTAATAAATCCATCTCTATTTTCTTTGGCACTTGGTAATTTGTAAGCTGTTCATGTCCCCCGTCAAGCATCTCTTCTCTAAAAGAGGCCAGGCCGAGTCAATTTAGTCTTTCCTTAAATGGAAGCTCTTCCTTGCACTAATCATCTTTGTTGCCCTTCTTTGGTCTTTGTCTCATTCTCTGTATCTTTTGTGAGACATGGGAACCAAAACTGGGCATAATATTCAAGGTGGGGATATGCCATGGATTTATAAAGGGCCATGATTCAAGGCTGGGTGGTCTTGCACAGCTACATAGCAAGACTGTGTAACTTAAACATCTAGTATAGGTGTGGGCAATTATTTTGGCTGGAAGGCTATTAATGAGTTTTTGTGAGATGTTGAGGGCCCCACAAGTAGCCCCACCCCTTGACAAGTGACCTGCCCACTAGTTGCCATTTTGGGACTGGAAGTCTTGCCCCAACCCCTGACCTCTGCCACTAGAAGTCCCTCCCTTTGCCCCCGGAAGTACTCCTTTTGGGAAGAGGGGTTTGCCATCTTGGAACTGGAAGAAAAACAACAAATCAGTACTAAAAATCAAACCTCTATTAAAACATTTTATTTTTAAAAATTATATACTTTTTTTTTGTCCTTTTGTGTGTTTTCATAGTGTATATTGAGGCGATAGCAAAATAGCTCAAAATAAAGACTTACTCTTGTATATTGTGGTTGGGAGCTGGATGGGGGTGGTGAGAGGGGAGGATATGTGGGTGTGGTGGGGTGTGCATAGTGGACACAGGTATTCTGGAGTGACAGCCCTCCCTGCACGTAGGGCAGGGCAGACAGGCCTGCTGAGCCCTAGGGCTGTGGCTGTTGCTGGTGGCTGCTTGCAGCACCTGTGGCCTTGGTTACTGGGACACAGGTCCACACTTCCCCTGCTTCCTGCCATTGCTGTGGAAGCCGGTGGGCTTGCGGGCTGTGGTGTACATAAGCTCCCGATGTCACCATCTCCAAGCCCTGGGCTTAGCATGGCTTTGCTGTGCAGGGTAGAAGGGATGGTTGCAAAGGAGCTGGTCATGGAGAGGCCACACACGTATGAGCAAGCAAAGGCATGCTACCCCTGAGCCAGTCAGTACCTTGTGGCTCTTCCCCACCACTGCCAACAGTACACAGCCACAGCCTGGTCCATGCTCACTCCAGACCTGCCCCAGCCAGAGTGGACTAGCTGGAACCTGTACACACAGCACTGACCCTGCCCCATGCCTGCTCTACAACACCCACCCACGCTGAGCAGTGGCCAGGCAGAAGCGGCTGCTGGCATTGGGGTGGGGGGGAAACAGCCCGTCACCAATGCTGGGCTTTTCTTGCTGCAGCTGCCCAGAGCCTGTGCCTGGGCTCCTCTGCCACAGTCACTGCCATCTTTGGGATGCCCTGCAGGGCAGCAGTGGCAGTATGGCAGGGTAACCCTTTTACGGGCTCTGGGAGGCTGCAGCAAGAACTGCTGGGAGGGGTTGTTTCCCTCCTCTTCTTCCCCCCCCCCCCCCTTTGCTTAGCAGCAGCTTCTGCCTGGCTGCTGCTGCTGCTGGACACAGGCAGTACAGAGCAGGCTGGGATGGGCTGGGGCCAGTGGCGGTAGCAGCTGAAGGGAGCTGCCACCACCTGGACTGCCTAGAAAGACTGTCCAACTGCAGAGCCACCCCAGCCTGTTTGCATGCTTAGGGGGCAGCAGGACCTACCATGGGCTGGAGAAAGACCCTCTGCAGGCTGGATCCAGCCCGTGGGCTGTATTTTGCCCACCCCTGATCTAGTAGAACAACAGCTAATGCAGGGTGAGCAGCTTTTCTTTCATAAATCTTTGATACGTGACTGGAAGCAGCTTTTTGCTGCTATAGGCATTTGCAAAAACAGTGGAACCAAATGCACTTGCATGTGCTTGCTTAAAGTCATTTTGGTTTTGCAGGCTTCCACAGACTACTAGGTGTTCTTTAGAAGGAAGAAAGAATTAAAAAGAAGATGCAAAATATTTGGTCTCAAATTGGAGAACCTTAGACCTTGTTTAAAATGCACTACTTTGACAAGTAGATGCAAATTTTGCCTGATTAAACTATAGTGCTTTCTTGCAAAATTAGATAAAAATCTAGTGACCCCCTCTCTTCTTTGTTACTGTTGTCCTTCTATCTAATGTTAGTGGATACTTTGAAAGTGTGCTGAATGAAGACCTACCAGAGATTCTGCAGATGCATAACCTTGAACACTTCCTGTTTTACAGTGGCTCTGAACTATGGAATTTATAAACAAGACCTTCCAGCTCCAGAAGAGAAACCACGGATAGTAGTGTTTGTGGACATGGGCCATTCTGCATTTCAAGTATTGGCCTGTGCTTTTAACAAGAGTAAGCTAAAGGTAGTCAAATCTGATATGCCCATTTCTATTTTATAATGCTTGGCAGTGTAAAGTATAATAAAGACTGAAAAAACCCTGTATTGCCACTAAAACATGCTTAAATTGAAAAGCATCTCTCTTGATTAGAAGGGGTTGCTGCAGATTGTGAATTAAGTTGTCTTGGGGGAAGTGGAATGTATAACTTAAGTGGATGACAAACTGCTTTTAGAAAGCTAACTGTTGTACATTACAATCTAAATATGTGAAATGTAATGAAATACAGCAGTAAGCCTTACACTTGCTGACCACCTTTAGTCTTGTATATTCTGCCACTGCCCAAGATATGTTCTAAGTTCCAGCTGTACACCTTTGTTTAAACAAAACTTTGGAAGTGGTTATTAAATGCATGGAAAGTGGTACTGTGGTTGCAAAGATCAACAATTCTAGTTCTCTTAGTATTGTCTGCTTGTATCACATTATACTGAGAATGAAAGTGGCTTGCACTCCTTACTTGGAGTGCTGTCACTGAGGGTGTCATTACTGGCTGGACATATATGGATGAAAGCCCTTAATATGCTGGTTTGTCATCTAGCTTCTTTTTTTAAACAAGCTTGCCTTCACTTCATAAGTAAAGACAAAATTCTGTTGATACGATTGACTGATTCTTAAAGTCTACAAATTGGAACAAGTAAGCCAGTGTTCTGCTTTTTATGAAACAAAGACTAGCTGGTACTGGTGAACAAGCAGTGTTCTAGCTGGCCATCAAATTGTAAAACCAAAATGATTATGTTCTTTCAAACCAGGTGCTTGGCACAGCCTTTGACCCCTTCCTAGGTGGAAGAAACTTTGATGAAAAGTTAGTGGACCATTTTTGTGCAGAAATAAAAGCAAGGTACAAATTGGATCCAAAATCCAGAATCAGAGCACTTCTTCGTCTATACCAGGAGTGTGAGAAACTGAAGAAACTAATGAGCTCTAACAGCACAGAGATTCCCTTGAACATTGAATGCTTTATGAATGACAGAGATGTGTCTGGGAAACTGAACAGGTGAGTTACAGCTAAGAAAATCAGAACATTATTTTAAGAATCCCAACAACTCAACAGTTGCTTTTTTCTCCAGTTCTTAGTACTGTTCAGTAGTTTTAAAACAAATGTCAATTGTCATTATTACCAGTGATGTAACCAGGGAGAGATGGCCAGGGCAGATGCTCCAAGTGCCAACTGAAGAGGTGGAGGCAGCAAGGAAATAAGGAAAAAGGGTTGCTACCACACCCACACAATTCTGCTGCCAGTGGCAGTAGCTGGAAGGTGCTGCTGACTGCAGGTGGGAGCTGCCCTGGGTACCTGGCCATATTATACCTTTTGGTACAGTCAGTGCCATAAGAAAAATAGACAAGTTTTATATAATCCAATTTAAATTGGATTATTAGAATACCAGCGCAGCATGTCTGCATATGTTTTCCACGGAAGAGTTGAAATGGCCCCTCTTTCCAGCACAGCCTTGGGTCTGGAACAGGTAAGCAAATTATGGCCTGTAGGCCAGATTCAGCCCATCAACTGATTGAAATTGGTCTGCAGATGTGTGCCTGCCTTGTGATTTGTATTTGGCCTAGGGTCCTGCTGACACCACCCACCTGGGGCAACCTGCACTGTGCTCCTGTCTACCCTGGCCCAGCTTGCACAGCTTCTTGGTGGGGCTGTTCCCAGTGCAGCTGGAGCTGCCCAGGTACTGCTTGGCTCCCCCCACTTCCTGCACCTCTTCCTCCTGCCCTTGCTGCGCCACTCCAGGTAGCACTGAGAAGCAATGACAGCTGTGGGGATATGCTGGGCACTGTGTGCTGAGGGTGGAGAGCTGCAGCTGATTGGCTTCTTTCCCAGCGCATGAGGCTCCAGCTTCCAACCACCTTTAACCTACTGCAGGTGGCTACTCATCATGCCAGGTGGTTGGAATGGGTGGAAAGCAGCTGGGAGCTGGAGCCCCACGCACTGGGGCAGGAGCTGCGCAGCTGCAGCTTCCTCCTTGCTTGGCTGGGTATCTGCTGCCTGGCATGTGTCCCTGTGGCTTCCCTGTGTTGCATTGCTCTGTGAAGCAGGTGGAAAGAGGAGGAAGAGCTGCTGGATGCAGGGGGAGCTGTGCCATACCAAGACAGCTGCATCCCCATCAAGAGTGGATCCACCAGGAAGTTGTGCACACTGGCCAGACCTGGGGCTGGCAGGAACATGGTGCAGGTAGCCCCAGGCAGAAGTGGGCAGGGCTTGACCCGATACAGAGTGGTGCAGGAGCAGCTGTGGACCAGATGCAGGGGGAGGTGAACCATCTGCACTGCACCACTTGGGGAAGCTCTGCTGCACACACACCTTGCCCTCCTGACTGGCATCTGGGAGTTGGAGCGTGGGCAGCCCCCCCCACACCCACCCCTATGCTAACCTCTCCACATGCAGTGTACAAGAGTAAGACTATTTTGAGGTATCATGCAATTGCCTCTATATATGCTGCTCAAACCATAAATGAGGACAACAAATATTTTTAACTTTAATTTTAAAATGTTTATAGTAGATGCTTAATGTTTAGTATGTTATGTTTTGTTTTTAGCTATAATTTGTTAAAATGCTATCTTAAAAGATTTTGTCTGTGGCCCTCAACAGCTCACCAATATTCATTAAGTGGCCCTCCCCTGTTCTAGAAAGAAACTCACACCTACCCCTGCACATGCAATGCAACTTTACAGTGTAAAGCAGTGGCACTCAACCTTTATTGTATCAGGACCCATTTGTAAACAACAGTGGCCAGCCCTCCAGTGTGTTTGGGGTAGGGGGTGGGTGTGTGGAGTATAGGGGGGACCCAAGCAGCCCCTTGCAGGCTGGAACTCTGACAGCCTGCAAGAGAGAAACTAGTTTTCCCACGTTTTTCTCCTTTAAAGGAGAATCCATTTTTAAAGTTCATTGATCAACCTTTACAGTTTTTGTGCCCCTTTCATATATTATTGGGATCCACTTTTGGGTTGTGACCCACAGGTTATGAAATGCTGGTCTAAAGCAATAAGAGGTTTTTTTTTTTTACATATGCATTATACTGTTGTAAATCATGAGAATGAGGGAACAGAATTAACCTATGTAATGGTTTAATAACTATTGGTGGAAAAAATATGAAATGGGGGAGGGTTGTAATTACATCTTGGATAATATATTGCCAGCTACTTGTGGTTATGATACAGCCTGTGCATATGGATGGAGGATATACACTATTAAACAGCTGATTTGCACATGAACCATACAGTGAGGAGCTAACTGCTTTGTTAAGTTTTTCTGAGTACTGTAGTTTTTTGATGTTTCAGAAAGGATTTGAATATTTTTTACAAATGGAAAGTAATAAAAATGCACGTGCTGCTGAAGCCTTTAATCATTTGCAGTAAGGCATTGGATCCCTGCTGAAGTTGAAGGATAACATTTGACTAAAAGGCACAGTTTGTGAAGAAGGCTTTTATGTTCAGTTGTCCCCTCATCCAGCATGATTTTGTGTGTATGGTGCAGAAACAGTTGGTTATATGTGCAGTGGTCAATAATTTGGTTTCTTTTGGCTTTTGTTTAATTGCTCATTGTACCAGATCCCACGCCGATTTTTCACATTTTTGTCAAGTTGTGTGATTTATTTATTTATTTATTTTTGATGAACTGTACTAACATGGAGGAGTATTAACCTCAGTTGACAGTCTTTCTCCTAAATATATCTAGAACAAACTAATTACATAAAGCCAAACAGTATAAACACTAAGCCTATGTAATACGTTTCTTGGACTGGTCTGGTTGCTGCTTTTACAGGGTGGGGACAGTTAACAAGCATTCATGCCTTGTTCTTAAGGCCCTTTTAGAAGTTGGTCCTAACCGTGGAATAGTTACCGTAGGCCTCTATAACTGTCATCTCTGCACATATACATGGAGAGATGTTGCAGATGTTATGAGCTTCCATTGTGGAGTTGAGAGAAATGATGTAAATCTCAGAATGCTTTGGCAGGGAGGTTGCTGTAACCAACATTAACTCTTGCCTCCCCGCCCCTGCTGAATAATACTAACAACAAGTTTTAGTTTAAACATGGAAGGAATTTGACCATGTAATTTAACTTAAATCCTGGTCTTGAGCTAACCCATACTGATAAATGGAAGTTCACTGGGGGTGGTGTTCATTGTTGCATTTGCAGGGGGGAAAAAAAAAGCTGATGGAGAACAGAGTGTTACATGGGTAACTGCTTATACTGGAGTGGTTTTGCTAATTTATGTTTATTACAGACAAAGTAAAAGTTAGATATTTGTGCCTAGAGCTTTTTTGGAGAAGGGTTTCCATAGCACAAGACCCACCAAAACTGCCTGCATCCTTAGCTGGTTATCTCTCTATAGAAGGGATAAGTTATTTCCTAAAATGCTCATTTCACTTGTTTGGTCTTGGTTTATAAGAATGTCTGCATTTTTATAGCAACATGTGAGAGAGTTGTATAGTAGCTGTTCATGCTCTTCCCATACTGGGACTATCCCTTCAGTTGAGTACCGTGACCAACCACTGTTGTTGCCTCCCCAGCTACAGTGCAGGCCTTATGGTCCCCACACCCAGCAGGTCATCTTCCTTCCCATTGTTGCCATGTCACTGAAATGCTGCATGTTGATGCTCTCAATGAGCAGGACTGTGGGCTGGGAGGACCCTGCTCTGCTGCATGTAGTACCTCACAGTTTAGACTCTTCATTGTGTCCTGGTGCCAGGTTTCTTATGAGTGCTGCTCCTCTGCGGTAGTCAGTGTTTGCATCTATAGGAGATGAATTAGTCCAGTGCACATTAGCATGGTTTTTGCCAGCTGCACTAATGCACAGTAGCTTAATGTGCAGTAGCTTTAGTCCAGTGTGTATTAAGCATCATACAAACTGTTAGTTTGTGTTAATGTGCAGTAGTGCCAATTACAGCACATTAAGTTAGTACCTGTTGTTATTACAGGGTACTTCTTAAAGCTAGTCAAACGGAATACGTTTAAGTTTAAGCACCCCTGCCTCCATTTTTAAACATGAGGACACTGTGCACAAGACACAGGAGACTGCTGGGGCACAGTAACTGCCACACGCCAGCAGACTCGGTTAATCAAGTCTGCTCTGATGCGCTGGAATTCCAGTGCGACAAAACAGCCTCCACACGTGTATAAGTACGCACAGGTACTAACCTTAATGCCCCATTATTATGGTGCATTAATGGATGTGTAGAAGCACCCAGTGTTACCTGTCCCGGCTTCTGTTAGGAGTGCTGTCATCTTTTGCTGTTGGAGTATTTCTGACTGTTGCTGCTGAGACCTACCCTTAAAAAGATATTAAGGGTGAGGACTTAGAGCTGTTTAATTATTCTTAAAGAGCCCTTCCCCTTCCTCCTTATGATGAAGACTAAATGGGACTCTGTTACAGGCACCTTCACAAACACTTAACTTCTCTTAACTTTAAAAATGCTTGTGATGGCTTAGTTCAGAGGCAGGTAATTATTTTGGCTGGCCAGCCACTTAACAAGTATTCATGAGCTATGGAGGTCTGCAAGGGTAGCCCTACCCCTTTGACAGGTACCCCACCCCCTTGTTGCCATATTGGGAGCAGCAGTCTTGTCCCTACCCCCAACCTTTGCCACTGGAAGTCCTTCCCCCTACCCCTGGAAGTACTCCTTTTGAGAACAGGGGTTTGCCATCTTGGAACCAGAAAAAAATTATATAGCACTTACCATAACACTTTAATTTGATTTGAAAGAATATTTTTGTCCTGGCTTTATCTGTGTAATGTGTATATAAAGGCAATTGCATAATAGCTCAAAATGAAGTCTTACTGTTGTATGCTGTGGGAGGGATAGGGATGGGGTTTGTGGGATCTATGTGGGGGAGGGGGGGAATGTGGGTGCATATGTATGGTGGAGTGTGCATGTGGGACCCCCCCCCTTATGAACATGACTCTCCATTGCACACAGCTCCTGCCTGCCAATGGCAGGAGCTTGGGGCCAGTGTCAGGCAGAGTCCCCCAGTAATGTGGTCCTGGCAAACCCCAGGACTGCATATGGCCAGGCCACCAGCTTCATTGCACAGGGTGTGCCTGAGCCCTGCGCAATGAAGCCAGTGGTGCAAGTCATGGGACTTGGCCAGGGTGGCAGGGAGAGGGGAGGAGCCAGGCCGGCTCCATTGTGCAGGGCTCCCCCGGAGGCACGTGGCTCAGGTAGAGAACCTGGGAACTGCATGTGAGCTCTGGTAAGCCTCGTATGATGGAACCAGGGAGACCCCTTGCCCCTGCCAACCTGGGCTGCACATTCCTGCCAGCCCCAGCCCTAGGGCACTGGTGCAGGACCTGTGCTCTTGCCCAGATGCCACTTATCTGCTGCTGCCTTTCCCCTGCTGCTTCCCTACCTTCCTGCTTGCCTGCTGCCTCTGACACTTCCCCCCAACCCCTTCCCCACTGCTGCTTCTCTACCTGTGGGCCCAGGGTCAGGGCCATCCATCCCACAGGCAGGGGTTCAAATGCAGCATGAGTTGCCCCTGCAAGAGTGAGCAGGGCTCAGCCCCATGTAAGCACAGCAGGAATAGCTCGGGTCCAGGCCGGGTTGGTACAGGATATTGGAAGGCACCCACCCAGGAGCTGAGTTAAATTGCCTGGTGAGCCAAATCTGGCCTGCAGACCATATTTTGCCTGTCCCTGGCTTAGATTGTTTTATTACAACGTACAGTTAAAAACAGTTGGTGAGGATCTATTCTAAAACCTCCAAAAATTTCTAGATCCCAGTTTGAAGAATTATGTGCTGACCTCCTTCAAAGGATAGAAGTGCCTCTCCTTTCCTTAATGGAACAAACACAACTTAAAGTGGAAGACGTGACTTCTGTTGAAATTGTGGGTGGAGCAACACGCATTCCAGCTGTTAAAGAGAGGATTGCAAAGTTCTTTGGGAAGGATGTCAGCACAACATTGAATGCAGATGAAGCAGTAGCAAGAGGCTGTGCCCTCCAGGTATAGTATTCAAAGTACCTCTTTCTCTTGAATCTGAATTCTTGAGCACACTTTTTGATGAATTGACTATGCAGTTATGATGACTCCACAAGAAGAACTCTTAAAGCAACATGGGAAATGTGCTGGCTGCTGCAACAACAATTGGTACTTAAAGCTGTATCACTTACTGATTGAGTGAACTACAAACACTCATTACACGTTACCTGGCTTGAGTTCTTGGAGCAATTACCATTTTTTCCAAAACTCTTAAATCTGTCTTGTCAAAGTACTTCATTCCCTGTCACCTTTCTGGCCCATTCTGTTGATGCTGCTGAGTGTTTATGAAACAGTTTTGAAACTTGACTGGCAAGCAAAAATCTAGGCAATACAAATGAGCAAAAACAGTAAGACTCTAAGGCAGGGGTGTCAGCTGGGGGTAGATGTACCTATGGAGGTACTTGGAGAGGGGCTGGGGGTAATGCTTGGGTAGACAGGGATGGAACAGTGCCATTCGCCACCTCCCAGGAGTGGGGAGGTGAAGAGGGCAAGGGCAACAGCTCCCACCTGTGGGGCTGCACAGGTGTTGCCTGGCCAGCCACATTCCTTGAAGGTTGAAAAATCCTGCTCTAAGCCATTCAGGGCATTTATCTTTTACCACTGCTTTGGCTATGGAGTACATCTGACTACATTTTGGAAGAATGTGTCCTAGGAAGATCATCTCTGGCAGGAATGATTTAGTTCAGCAGTTCCCAGACTGACAGATTGCACACCACTAATTTTAAAATGATACAACCTTAAGAGCCACTGGCAAATTTTTGTCACATAAAATAATTGTAATAAATCTGCTATTGCCGACCACTGACACTCGTGGTACCCATACCACACATTGGGAACCACTGATTTGGTTAAGTGTTTTTTCCTCGGCCTTTGAAAGGTATATCACCAATATATTAAAATGGTTTATACCTAGTGCCAAAGAACACAACCCTTCTCTGCTGCTGTTTCTCACCCTCTATGGCACGCAATGCTTACAGTTACTGCTGAATTTGTCCAAGCTGTTGAGGCTAAGAAGTGGCAGTATGGGTGGTATGTAGTGGAGGTGGCAGCACATGGCTTGGGTACTGTGGAAGGGGATGCTGTGGAGAAGAGTGATGGCCTGTAACAGGTCATTGGCATCGTGTCACTATGAAAGGCTGCCAAGTCCTGCACTCTGTATTTATGGAAGTAGTCAAGTTAGCAACAACTGCAGTGGGCTACACACTTGAACTGCTGAATGCATGCAGCACAACCACCTGACTCTCAGAGCACTGAAGGTCTCTTGATGGGTCTCTTGATGAATTTAGATTAATCTTGGTTCCAATATTTTTATTTTGCGGCAAACCAGAATTACTCTTATAAAATAAAGGGCTCTTCACATTTTTCAGGCCCAACACTTTAATGTGAGGATCATTTTGTCTTCTCTCGGATTAAGCTCTCATTTAAACAGTTAATTTTATCCAGTTCTGTTTTAGTGTAGCCAATACAGTGTGGCTTTTTCACTAACAGTTAAAGAAAAGGGAGTTTTAAGGTGTACAAGTTGCACAAATGACCAGTGATAACAGCACTTTGTTTATCTTCCAGTGTGCAATTCTTTCTCCAGCTTTCAAAGTGAGAGAATTCTCTGTGACAGATGCAGTCCCATTTTCCATATCTTTGCTGTGGAACACAGAAGCAGATGATACTGAAGGGTAAGTAGCTTAAAATTTAGTTATCTTTTGGGTGTGGGCATTCCAAGATCAAAGGATTCGTGTGCGTTTTAACTTGGGTTTTGATGTTCTATTGCAAAGCACTTGTCAGTTTTGACTGTGGTTTTGTGGTAATGATGTAGGATGAAAAACACTTTAGCTTACTAAATGCTTCATACTTTGGGTGGGGATAATTCATTCAGATTGACTTTAAAGTAACTCAGACTTGGAGGAAGCCTCTTATACCACTGCTGTTCTGATAATAATCCAATATTATTTCACTTTGCTACATTTTAATCTGTAATCTTTCTTAACTAAGCGGTGATCTAGAAGAGCTAGTGACTACAAGATTTGGCTTTATTACAGCTTCCTACTGTTTCATTCTGATTCTTGCATTGCTTAGAGCAATCAATCAGGAAAGTAAACATGGTAGCCACAGCAACCTACTGTCTCTGATTTAAGCGGGGCTAATGGGAATGGTGAAACTACTCCTTGTCGCAGTACCGTTCTGTAGGATTCCTGACATGTCGGAGTAGTAAAGTTGCATCTCAAATGAGATGATGACCGAGATGGTGACAAACTAACACGCTGGCAATATTATCCCAGAATATTTTCTGTTCCCTGAAACTTTCCTCTGTCTTTCTTTCATGCTAGTCATTTCCTAAAGAGAACTACTTATCTAAGGTAAATTGTAATCCTGTTTACCCAAAACAGGATTACAATGTGAACTGTAAGTCAGCCACTTTATTTCAAGTAGTAAAGCGTTCTCTGCTCTTATGCTAAACTTGTTTTAATGCCTTCGGTGCTGCAGGATTTCATTCCAACATTTCTGAAACAAAGGGAGCACCTATAGTGAACTAGCTGTACTGTGCCATACCAACAGAGAGCACTACTTTATACTTGGGAAGGGGGGTTCCATACAATACTGGGCAAAACCACTGTAGGTTAGACTGGCCAAAAGTGCGTTTGTCTTGATTTATACAGAGAGGTTTGGATGAAGGTAAATTGCCTAACTCTCCTAGGGATTTCGCTGGCCTGTCTAGATTGGGAAGAGTAATGTGGTAGGACCATCTTTCCTGCTGTCGTGGTTCCTGATGCAGTTTTGTGCTTTCGTGTTAATAGTTAGTGACTGAGTGAACAGGATCTGTCCCTTATCCTGGAAGAGCAGATAAAGTAGAAGTTGCTGGTTCCCTCTCTCCCCTTGTGTTTTTTCATCAGCCTGAGTTTAGTCGTGTCCCTTTCTCATCCAGCACTGCTGTATACAACCTAGCAATTGTTCTTTAGCAGGCAAACCTGCTGAAGATAAATTGTGTTCCCACTTTCTCAGAAATGTGCTTTCTGTGGCAGTTAACTTCTCGCTTAGCGAGGCTTCCAAGAGTAGGGTTCAGCAAGGAGGGAGAGCAAAGTTATTGGAAATGGGAAGGAATTAAACTGACAAAGTGGAGGCAAGAGCTTAGAAAGCAGAAGAATGCTGGATGCTCCAGTTGCTTACCCTGTTAGAGCAAGAACAGAGGAATGTTTCAGTGTTTGGGTTCTCTTGACTGAGCCAGAGAAAGCAAATTACCAGGCAAGTGGGAATGTAATTGGCTCTTAAGATTCCATGATGAAGCGCATTACAGAAGTGCAAATTAAACCTACAACTGTGTTATTTTGAAGGAGTAGAGGAAGATTTGACTAAAACTCAAGTTATGCAGGTCTGTCAATTTCCTACCCATAACTAAACTGGATTGCTTATGAGATTCTAATGGGAGCGAAGTGTGATAATTTAAGTGTAAAATTAAGTTGCTGTTCTGTGTATAGTTTTATAGCAAATATGCATTTTTGGAAATATTCCTGAAACATTGTCAAAGCATATAACATTTCTTCCAAGGAAGGTTGAGCCAGTTAATGCTGTTCCAGTGAAAATAACTCTTATTTGATATTAACTGTAGGGTTCATGAAGTCTTCGGCAGAAATCATGCAGCACCTTTTTCTAAAGTCCTCACCTTCTATAGAAAAGGTCCATTTGAACTGGAAGCTTTCTATTCTGATCCTAAAGTTGTTCCATATCCTGAGTCAAAGATTGGTAAGTGATTGTTCTGATGAAGTGGCACTCTCCTGTCTCAAATCATTTGGTATAACTTTATCGCTGCTTTTAACAAAGATTGTGTAATGTTTATATATACAACAGTTGTTTTCTGTTGTTGGATTTGTGTAGTCTTTGATATCCAGAGATTTGGTTTTAATTTGGCCTTGTTTACATGAAATTGAGTTAGGATTTAATTTGGTTTCCAATAGCCTTTTCCAGAGTGCAAATTTTAAAGTTTGCTAAGAAGTATAGCATTGTACTGCATAATCATTTTATTTTAAAGGATTTATTAATGTTTCTATTAGTCCAATTTTCTACCGTGCATCACAGCAGTCTGATTTTTAAAATATCCATAAACCCCTGTCCTGAAAACAAAGCTTCAGTCATTTCAAAGTCAGAGCATTAAAAAGGCTTTTGTTGCTTTTAGTCTTGTAGGGTTTCCTTGTAATGTTTAATCAAAGTTGTTTAAACCATTAATCAGAGTTGTTGAGGGTTGTTTGTTTTGGTTTGGAGTTGTGGGGGTGGGGGGGTTACATTAGCCTTGCATTGGTCAGGCTTGTTCAGGCCACCTTTGGTTCATAAGAACTGAGGTCATAACCTCTGTGCTGGTACAAAACACTGTTATTCAGAGGGCAGGGAATGTGCACAGCATAGCTGCTGCCATCATGGGCAGCCAGTGCTAGCACACGTGTGCATGCAGCAGCAAGAGCAATGGAAAGGAGTAGTGGCAGGACAGGAGTCTGTGAGCCACAGACAGTCCTGATTCGTCCAGAGCCATTGGACAGTCCTGATATTTGGAATTCTCACTCTTAAGCAACTGTTATAAGTATAACTTGCCCTAGTTGTTGGTGCATACCTAGTGTGTGTGTGTGTACAGGAAATACTCGTATTATTACGTAAGTCCATTTTTAATCAAGTTGCATGAACCAAAGCTGTATAGCCTTAGCCAGTTTTCTTTCTCCCCATGATCAGGGGCAGCAGGGCAGGTCCTATGAGGAGAGGCTATGAGACCTAAACCTGTTCAGCCTCTACAAGAGAAGGCTGAGAGGGGATCTGATGGCTGTCTATAAACTGGCCAAGGGGGACCAGCAGGCAGTGGGGGTCCCTGTTCCCCTCAGCACTACTGGGAGTAACAAGGGATAACAGCCATGAATTGACAGAGTAGATTCAGGCTAGGTACTGGGAGGGGCACTACTTCACTGTCAGGGCAACTAGAATCTTGAACCAACTTCCAAGGGAAGTGGTGCTGGCTCCTACCATGGGGGTCTTTAAAAGGAGGCTAGATAGATACCTTGCCAGGGTCGTTTGACCCTAGCATCCTTTCCTGCCATGGCAGGGGGTCAGACTTGATGATCTGCTCAGGGCCCTTCTGACCCTACTAACTATGAAACTGTACAGCTCTCTAAAATTGAGGTTTTTATTTATTGCTTATTTTTCATGTCTTATAAATTCTGTGTCTGGAAATCCCATTCTGGACACTGAACAAATGTATCTGCCCTCAAACTTAAGCTATTATTAATTGGCTAAATTTTACCACATTTTTCTGCATTATTATTAAAATTTAAATTTCTCTCAGTCTGAGATTGGCACAGGTGTTGTGTAAACATAGTCTGGATTACAGCATTTCTGTTGTTAGTGCTGTTAGATTCTGGGCTGAGGCTGGAAGCCTGGAAGTTAAGGGGATAAAATGTGTTTGTCTTTCTATTAGGCATGTCTAGCATGAGATGAAGTTTTAAAACTGCAATTGCATGTTAAGGTAACTTTTGTTTCCCCTTCCTGTTCCCATTGTTAATGGGTTAAGCGTTCCCTGTAACTTCTGTTATCTGAGCTAGTTCTTGTGAACTTTTGCATTTTCTTTCTTTCCATAAGATGCATAATTCTATCTAGTATGGCTTTACAGGGAACATATGTCAAATAATACCACATGAACTCTTGGTCACCTTTTCTTTTTAGGTAGATACATTATCCAGAACATCGCAGCTCAGAAAGATGGAGAGAAGTCTAAAGTGAAAGTCAAGGTCCGTGTGAACACCCATGGCATTTTCAGCGTGTCTACTGCATCCATGATAGAACAAGTTAAAGCTGAAGAGAATGAGAATCTCAATGCTGAGGCTCAAGTAGAATCTCAGAACCAGCAGCCTCCTGAAGATGATGTAAGTTGGCTTTTTCTTTTTCTTTTTCTTTTCTTTTCTTTTCTCTTTTAAATATACTATAAAAATTTTCATATAATGGCATGAGGAATTTTGCTAAGCTGTTGCAGACTGCATCAGCACCCCTTCCTGTCCCCCTCCCAACAACTCACCAAAGCTCCCTGTGTGGGATGGCACCACAGGACAGGTGAGCGAGGCCAGGATCATAGGGTGGGATTTTGCAGCAGTGACAGTGCAGGACTGGGGCAGAGCCATGATCCACTGGCTGCATACCTCTGATGGGTGCCAATTTCTGGAGCCAGGGGAAGGCAGGGAGTGAATCACAGCTCTGCCCTGACCCTGTGCTGTCGCTGCCCCAAAATCCTGCCCCCAGATACAGCTTCCCACCTGTCTGCAGCCCTGTTTCATGAGGCCCTCAGCTGGCTTCCATGGAGACCATGGGACTGCATGGCAGTGATCATAACTCTAGTCTGGGCCTCAGCCCCACACTGACCCCACGGCAATCCCAGGGTCTCCATGGAGACCGGCCAGCAGCTGCATAGGCAGGGTGTGTGGGTGGGGAGCTGAGTCTGGGGATGGGGCCAGAATCTTGGGGCAGCGATAGTTTGGGGCTGGGGCAGAGTCAAAATCATTCCCAGCTTGCACCTGCATACAGAACCCAGATCATGGCTTTGGCCCCACACTCACCACCCAAAGATCCCATGGTCTCCCCAACCCCTCTTGCCAATCTTGCTTCCAGATGCAGCTCTCTGCCAGCCTGTGGCCCCCATTTGTGGGTGTGGGGCAGACAGGCTGCGGTGACCAGACAGCAAGGCTGGATCCAGCAGTGGCAGCTGGAAGAAGCCACCACTGCCAGCCAGGTTTGCCCAGAAATGAAGTCCAGCCGCTGCGCACCTGAGAGTGGCAGGACTGGCCATGCACTTCACAGCCCAGGCTGCTCCTTAAGCCTGGACTGGCCAGGACCAAGGGACCTGCTGCAGGCCAGACAAAATCATTTGGTGGGCCATATTGAGCCTGTGAGCTGTCTAGGGCCTGTGGGCAAAATACATGTGAGAACTTGTAACTTTAGGAGCAAACAAAATGTAGGAAGAGAGAATCTCACTGCTTCCCTGAAAAACATCTGTACTCTAAAACATGCTTATGTCCCATTCTAGAAGGTTTGACACTTTGAGGAAACTAGAATGATGCATCTGTACAGATAAAATATTTTAGGGTCAAGTTGTAGTATGTCTTTAGAGATTTGTGGAGTTGCAACTTTCCCAAAGGGGGAAAACTTAACGCATGACTGAAGCTGAGTAGTCAGAACTAACTCCTGATATTACAAGGATGTAATCGGGTATTAAATATCAAATTTACACAGAGGGAAAACTATAGTAACAGTGACAAGGTGTATACTGCATACAATGCATATACCCTGTGTTACGGTGTACTTAATTCTCTGACACTTCAATTGCAAAGTTACCACTTTTCCAAATGGAAGATCACTTTACCAAGTAGCAACACAGCTGTCATACCACCCAACTGCTAGTCTTTCCTTTGCTCAGGCATTTTTTGACATGTGCTGTTACCCAGATTACAGGGAACCTTGTAGGTAGGTTGCTGGTAATGAGCAGAAACAGGTAGATAGCCCAACCTTTTATTTGCTTGCATTTTAAGACCCAAAAATAAACATTTATCCAAAAGTCTGCCTGGCTACTTGTGACAGCACAACATAGATTCTCACCTATATTGGCTGGGGAGACTCAGGAGGGGGGAGCAGCAGGTCTTTTTTAATTCATTGAGTTCTCCAAATTTCCCTCCAGCCTATGCCCAGTATTTTATAGATGGCTGGTTCTAATATTCTAATACAGGGGTTTTCAACTGGGGGTACTTGGGATGGCTTCAGGGGGTACTCGGCAGTGGGCCCTCCCACTGCTGCTGACACTTCTGCCACTGTCACACTTGCTAATTGGCTGTGGGGATCTCCCCACCCCCCATCACCAATCAGCTGCTGGGGCACCCCCCTTCTACCCGCTTGTTGACTGGCTGTCAGAGGACTCCTGCCTTCTTGACCAGCCTCTGGGGATATACATACCCTAAAAGGTTGCAGACCCCTGCTCTGATAAATGATCTCTGATTTGCTTTATTTAAATGTCTTTGTTTCACTTAAACCTTTTGGAACTGGACTAAACCAGATCTCTTGTGACCTTGGAAGGAGTCCAATCTCAGTTGGGTTGCATATCCTTGGGAAAGTAAATGGGAGGGTTTCTTATCTCCTCCTTTCCTTCCCTGTTGTGGAATGCTGTTCAACACTGGCCTGTTTCTTCTTTACCTTAGCTCACAGTCTTCTCTAAGGCTTTTGTTGTGTTTACAAATTATCTAAACATCTTAACAAAAATGAATCTATTTTATAGCAAAGTAACATCCAGTACATTTAGTTACATTAATCACTACCACTAATATTTTAAGATTAAATAATCCAAATACATATCATAGTTTTATGTATGGTCTTCCCTTATGTTTCCTTTCAAGCCTTGTACTTTAATTATGTTTAGTTAAATAAGTGTATGGCTTCCTTTACTTTGCTGACAAAACTAATTGTCGTATCTGTAAAGGTTCATGCTGTGGTCACTCAAACAGGCTTGAAGGCCTTCTGACTAGCCAGACTTCTGCAGCTTGGCCTAGGCCCCTTGCAAGGCCAAGGCTGGCAACAGTATGTAATTGTATCTTGTATCTCTTTCCAACAGCATGTGCAAGTACACATGTATTTGAGTGGAGAGTGCTTAACAATTAAGGTTTTATTAAATGTAAGTACGCCTGCTTTATACATCTTTTGTGCCTGGACTTCCATTTCAGAACAATATCCAGCAAGACAACAGTGAAGCTGGAACACAGTCCCAGGTACAGACTGATGAGCAACAAACATCACAGTCTCCCCCTTCATCAGAACCTCCCTCTGAAGAAAACAAAAACCCAGATACCAAGAAAGTGAGTGACCCTTTTAAACTCATTCTGTTGAAAAAAGTTCTAACATCTTTTATGCTGGTCTTTAAAACTAACTCTACGAAGTGTAAGCACCGTGCTGCCCTTGCAACATATGTTAATACTTTTTGCATATTATCTTTTGTCTGAAATCGCCAATATGTGTAGCTATTTAAGGCAAGATAAAGTGGGCAAAAATCTGATGATCCATACTTCAACCTTCTGAAAAGCTTCCCTGTCCACCCCAAAGTTTTCTGTTAATGTATTATGGTGCTTTGGAGGAATTTTGGATTTTGTAATAACCTCTGCTAGAGCTTCTGTGACAAACTGGGGAATCCAGACTAAAAAGAAAACTTTAGAACAAAGTGCATGCAGCTTGCAAAGCAAAACAAAGTCCTTACTGCAAAAGGCCTGTAATCAAACTCTATATCTGATGCTTAACTCCAAGGATTACTGCTAAAAAGAAGCAAACAATCAGCCTGAGGTTGCTATCAGTTTGCACTTAATTTTTACCATGTGTTCTTATAATGAGCACATCAGTGTTGATGCTTGCACTGAAAAGCCAGAGATTCTAAAGAATGGCTTGTTGCTGCTGATAGAACATACTTTTGGTATCTGCCCACCCTGTTTCCCAGCCCTGTTCATGATACAGAGATACCTGACCATAGACAAAGTGAAGCAAGACTGGAATAACTGACAATAAACTATCTCTGTTGGGAGTTTTGAAGGAAAGCTGAGAAACTTAGTCCATTTCTTTGAATAGCATCACTGGGGAGAGAGTAGAGGCCTTCCTTTTAGGGCTCCCTATTGCAAGATGTCAAAGTTGATCTTGTTTCTCTTTTGTCCAATCCAGACAAACGAGAAGAAAAGTGATCAACCACCAGAAGCTAAAAAACCCAAAATAAAGATGAAGAATGTGGAGCTGCCTATTGAAGCTAACTTGGTCTGGCAGTTAGGGAAAGACCTACTCAACATGTATATTGAAACAGAGGTGAGTTAAGTAGTCTTGCTTAAGGACCTGTTCTACTTAAGCAGCTGAAAACTTTCTTAGATATAAAAATGGAACACAGCATCTTTTATTAAAGCTGAATCGTGCTGAGTTAATGCAATGCCTTGCTTGGCTGCCACATGTCATTCAAAATGATATAATTTTGCTAATATGATAATTACTGACCCATGGAATGAGAGAGCACAAATTGGTTTAGAACTCTCGATATTTTGACAAAGATGGGCCAAGGCCTTTCAGAGATTTTGACTTTCTGCACTGTTGTAAGATTCTGCTTTTGCACTTAACATTATTCTAATAAAATGTGTTGGGTTGGTTTGTTGTTTTGTTTTTTTTTTCCCCCCCGTGATCCAAACAGGGCAGGATGATCATGCAAGACAAACTGGAGAAAGAAAGAAACGATGCTAAGAATGCTGTAGAGGAATATGTGTATGAGTTCAGGGACAAGCTGTCTGGACCATATGAAAAGTTTGTCTGTGAACATGTAAGTTGTAACTTTAATAGGTAACTGAAAAACCTTCCCTTCAATGTCTCCCTCTTTTTTTTTCTTTTCACACTTTTGCCTTAACAATTTTGCAGAAGAAATACCTGGAATTCTGTGCCCTCAGATGATAACTGGCATACCTTTAGAGCTGTGTTTTTACTTGCAAAAAGTGTGCCTACTGTCTTCAAAATTAGTTGCCTCAATGGCTGCAGTTTAGTATTTTGGAAACTACTAGTTCATTAATCTAAATCAGACCAGTCCTAAGCTTTGTTGGTAACACTTGAACTAGGGAGCAGAATAGGACCAGGCTCTGGACTGGCAGGCATGACAGCTCAATCTGAATGGGTAAAGAGCAAAGAGTTGCAGGCAACTGGTGGTGAGGAGACAAAGCCATCCTGCAAAAGCAGGGAGAGGTACAAAAAACCTCAAGTTCTTGAAAATTAATGGAAGGGAATAAAATGTATCTAGTCTGAAGAGAATTTCAACGTTATTTTGCCCACAGCAGGAATGTCAAACATGTGGCCTGTGGACTGGATTCAGACCACAGAGCCATGTAATATGGTCTGTTGGGCTCCCAGAGGGGCTGGGAATTTAGGAGTGGGGCTCTCCTCTGAAATGTGAGGCCCAAAATGAATGGGGGTGAACAGCAGCTGCATTAAGCCCCTTGCTGTTGCATAAGAATCCAACCAGGGGGAGTTTGACACTCCTGCCTACAGTCTATATCATTAACCACTAAGTTTGGTTAGTGATCAGTCTTTTTACTGTAGATGCACTGATACATTGGTCACATATGGAATGACATCAATAAAATTAACATTACCAGCAATTGGCTTTTTTTGGCTGGTGAAGCCAATAATATCACCAATAAACGCCACGTGTATGTGTACAGCTGCAGCCAGGAATGCAGCCTGGCAGCATGGAAAATCAGCATCTGGCCTGTGGTGGGGTGGGATGGGAAGGAAAAAGGTGTTTGCGTGGGGGGGTACATGTAGATTGAGGTCTCCACAGTGAGTGAGGGAGTGGGATGGACAGGTGCTGCCTACCCAAGGTGATGAATGTGACCCCAGCCAGGAGTGGGACAGAGCCTTGTGGGTGGCTGATCAGGGGGCAGCAGCTCCCTGTTGCTGTGTGCACCCCTGAGAGGCATAGGGGGCACATGCTCCCCTGGATTTGTGAACAGGGTGAAGGAGGCTGCCCACTGTGGGGTCAGGGCTGGGGCTGCAGCAGCCTCTTCCAGGCAGAGAGCTGGACTGGGGCTGGGCTCCAAGGGGATGGGTTAGGTGGTGGCACTCAGGGGTGGCTTATGGGTTGGGCTATAGCCACCCCAAAATTCCCCATAGCTACCCCTCCTAGTGCTGCTGCCACCTGCCCCACCCAGAGCCCAGCCAAGCATCCCTGCTGGGCAGAGGCTGGTGCAGCCCCTGGCCCCAGTCCTACAGCCCACCCTCGCCCTGTACACAAATCAGGAGGGGGCAGAAAACAGTGGTGGGGAGCAGCCCTCTTCCCACATTCTGTACCCCCTGGATTAGATGCCTCAGCCCCAGGATCACATTCACTGTCCTAGCTGGGCAGTACCTGCCCACTCGCTCCCTCACCGTGGGGGGGCCTCTCCTCTTGCCTCTTCCCCCACACAGACTTACTGGCAGGGTGTGGCTTTCTGAGCTTCCAGACCACATTCCTTTAAAACGGCTATTCATTTGGTATTGGCTGATATCAATGGCCAATTATTAAGCAGCCATATTGGTCAAGAAAATCTTTCAGTGCACCCCTGTTCTTTACATGATGCAAGGACCTAGTTACAGATCAAGCACAGACTATTTGAAAAATAAGATGTGCCAGTGCTTGCTGCAACTGATTCTTTAAAATGAAAAGGGCAGAACAACATGGAATGTCTGCTGCAGCCTGTTCCTAGCTTTAACAGGGCACCATTTAGACTTGTGTGTGGTCAGCTTGGGCATACATCTTGGGCTCAAATAAAAATGAAAGGAGGCAGCTCTCAGATTTTCCAGGGTTACAATTTTGAGAGATTTCTTATAGTTGATTAGAGCTGTACTTTTATTCTCAGCCAGTGGTAGAACTGCTGCCGCATGTTCTTCAAACTGGTCTGCATTTTTCTTCTATCTGTTTGCCAAATGATGTTTTAGCAGCATTGTATGCATTAGTTTTTGACTGAAACTCTGTGATATTCAGAAAGCAACTAATGTAGGAGATGGCTGAGGAATATATAAAGGCATCAAATAAGCAATTGGTCCAGTCAAGGAAGATAGCTCTGCTGAAAGACTTAAATAGAAATGTCATTACTGATAATCCAATGCTCAAGTTGTTTTTGAACACCATGGAATTCTGTATTCAATGTTGGATTTCAGTTTCACTGACTAGCTTGAAGGATTACCACTTTTTGAAGTTACGATGGATTTGGACAACAAACCTATATTAGAAGATTTGTGGAAAGCCATTAAATTGAGTCCTGGGAACAAGGCATCTGGCAGAGACCTTTTGCCTGCTGGAATCTACAGCTGTGCCAACAATTAATTATTTTGAAAGCTTCATGATGTTATATAGTACTCTGGAATGAAGTACAATTGTACAAAAATAAAAGGGCTAGACGTGACTGACAACCATTGAGGCATCTCCTTGTTGGAAATGTTGTCGCTTGCATCATATTACCTAGGTTGTAATCTCTAGGGGTGTCTGTACATGAGCATGGAGGCTGCTCTGACATGCTGTAATTTCAGCATGTCAGAGCAGTTTGCTGGAGTGTAGTAATTACTTTCTTGTTGAACAAGCTTTAGTTCAAGTACCCCTGCTGCCAGAACTAGCCTAGGGGTGTACAGGGCCCAGGGCATATCAGCCTGTGCAGGGGAGGGTGGTGAGCAACTGGAGTGCAAAGCCATCAGCAGCTGTGCTGAGTGATGTCCACAGAGCCGCTAAAAGCACAGGGCCTGGGGTGGTCACCCTGATTCGCTTCAACAACAAGTTGAAATGGGGGGGTGTTTTAGCCCCTGTGCTTTTTAACATCCTATGTTTTATTTCGGCTTCATGCATTTATTTCTGTTTCTTCCTGCATTCACAAACTGCAGCAATGGCTCTTATCTTCAAACCAGACTAGATGGAGGCTTGTTTAACATGTCAAGGCTTAGAGCAAAAACCAAGGTGGTAACTGATACTAAGACTTCCTGGTCACAGATGACATTGCAAGATGCCTTGGTTGACCACAGTGAATCTTCCCTGCAAAATCTCTTTGATAGATATTGAGTCATGCAAGAGCTTTGGGATGGCAGTTAGTCTCAAGATGACTGATACCAAGGGGTGGAAGAACCAATGTCATCACTTGAACAGTGGTTTTCAGCCTGTGGTCTGTGGACCTCTGGTGGTCCACAGACTGTCTAAGGAGTCTATTAAAGATTACTATGATCACTCAAAAGTGTGGATACTCAAAAAGGAATCGGCATCTCTATTCAAAACTTCCAAAGTTGCCTGCACCTCCATATGTTTAAGGGTCTGCCTGTGAAAAATGGTTGAAAACCACTGCTCTGGAGGATAAATCTTTTGGTGTCACTGACAGTTTTTGCTGTCTGGATTCTACAATTGGCAGGAATCCTGACCTTCAGACTGAACTAACACAATCAGGGAAATAGCTAAGAATTTTGGGCTGTTACAGAACTCTGCATGGAATAACAGCAAACTGTCAGCTAAGGTGAAGGTGTGAATCGATGAGACTTGTGTGCTGTCACCTCTACTTTGTAGTTTCCACAAGATATCTGTGTAAGATCCTGAAAATAAAGTAGGAAGACAGAATACCAAACAGAAGTACTGGAGTGCATAGGACTGATGTACTTAGAGACCACTACCAAGACAAGAAAGTTGCAATGGATGGGCTGTCGAGAGAATGGGAGGAGACTCGTATTACAAAACTATTCTGTACAGCAAGATTTGAGACTGTCCTAGAAAGTGGGGTTACTCTCTATGGCAGTACCACGATGTGTGCAAAAATTATATGAAGTCGTTCATCAACATAGAAAGCTGGGGAATGTATGCAGAATCCTGTCTGATCTGGAAGGAACATCTTGGCACTGGGTGCAGCTCAACATGCAGCAGCTTTGATCCAGAGGATGGAAGCAAAAGAAAAGAAGAAAGCAGCATGCTGTAAATTTGGACTCCAACATGGACAGCACATGGATCTGTGAAATTTGTAACTATCTGTGTTGCTCTCAGATTGGGCCTGTCGGCCACAAATGGATTCATCAGGCATCTGGCTAGACCTTTTACATATATGCCATGATCCAGAGGATTGATAGTTGCCTATAATATATGGTCAGCTCTGCTGCACTGAAATGTTACTAAAAGAGACTACTTTTCCCCTTTAAAATTGTCCCCAAATACTTTTTCAACAAGAATTCTATCCAAAAGCTAGCTACCCTCTGCTTTTGTCAGGATACCAATTGGGTGTGAAAACAGCATTTTGTTTGCTTGTAGATATAGCCACTACAGCTCGGCTTGGCTTCCAAAGCCTTCTGAAAACTGCAGTAGCACATGCAATTCCCAGTTAGGAAGCTTGGAGTGAGTGTTTTGCATATGCTGTGTCCCCCCTAACATAAGATGGGCAGATGCAATATAGAAAGATGATCATGGAAAGCATATAGTAAGTATCAAGACAGATGTTGGGCTGAATTTTTTATTTTTTTTATTTTTTTATTTTTTTTTTTGTTCAAGCCAAGATGTACTTGGTACAGAAAGAAATGCAGGTATGGAAATGTGACTTCAAAATTTATTTACATTATTGGTTTTTTCAACTCTGCTTGGGATACTACTTGGCCCATCACACAAGTCAGAGCAACCTTAGGACTGGACTGTTCAAAATCTGATGGAATACTACAGCTCATCGTTCTCCATTTTCCTTTCCTTGATGCTTTTCATATTCTGAGCCAAATCTAAATTTTATTCTCAGGATCTTCAGAGATTCTCAGCACTCCTTAGAGAGACAGAAAACTGGTTGTATGAGGAGGGAGAAGACCAAGCTAAACAGGTGTACCTAGACAAATTGGATGACTTGAAGGTAGGTACATTTTGCATGCTTATAAATTTGTATCTTCTGAAGCGCAGCAGGAACAAATTTTAGTAAGCATGGATGTGAAGTACAGAATTAACTGAAAGTCTTAATACTTCAGAAACTAGGTACCCCAATTGAAGCACGGTATCAAGAAGCTGAAGAACGTCCAAGGATATTGGAAGAACTGGGGCACAAGCTTCAAAATTATGCCACGATAGCAGGAGAATACAGAAATAAGGTGAGTAACTTCACTAGTAAAGAGGTTGACATCCTTTTGTCAGGCTCCATTTTTAGAGGCACAGAAAATGAGTGGGCAGCTGCCTTAGCCTTCGTTGCACCACAGATGCCCAAAATTATAAGTGCAACAATTCTTAGTCTTAGTTTGTGCTGTCTTTTCACAGCCAATGTTTGTTTGCTTATGGTGGGAGAGTGTGGGCAGCTCAGGGCTGCCTGTGCTTTCCAGCTGCTTTTAAATAAGGACTCCTGGGGCTCCAGGGGCCTGATCCTATGTGCTCTGGGAATCCCATTGCAAGCTTTTCTTACTGCTGGGCCCCAGGTCAGGGTGTTACTCTGCAAGCACAAGGTGGGTAATGTCTTAATTGCATTGTGGGGTCAGCTTCCATGGCTGTTTGTCCTGCAGGGTCATGCCTTTAGAGCTGCAGGAACCCAGCCTTGTGGGGGGAAAAAGCCCAGTGATGTCTGTAGATGCCAGTGGAGTGGGGTCAGCTGTGCTGGTATGTGTCCTGGCATAGCTGCTTTTTTTTTTTTTTTAAAGTAAATATCATCTGTTTATATACATTTAGAATGCAGACAAATGTGGGGGAGGGGGAATGCTGTTTAACGGAAGCCTCAACCTTTTTGGTGGTTTTAGGTAAAGCTAATTCAATCAGCTATTAAATAAAGCACCACTTTTTTTCCTTGTCTATATAAACAGCCTTAGACTCTTAACATATGAAAGAGGTATAATACTTGCTCTTCATTCTGCTCTTAAGGCTACTGTGCCATAATACTGTTATGACCAGAAACTACTTGTTCACAGCAAGTCTAATCTTTAATTGCTCACATGTCTTTTCAAAAGGCTTAAGAGTAAAAACTTTCATTAATGTCATGTGGTCCAGATGTGAGATGCATGGAGTAATGTATCCACGAAGGATAATGTCTGCTGTTAGATCAAAACTTGCATAATATTTGAAGACCCAAATCCTCCAGCCAAAATGTGTGATGGGTATCTCTCTTCTTCTGTTGCCACTGGCTGCAGTATCACCCACAGATCCTAGGCAGGGGCTTCTAGAGCATCTTCCAGCCTGCCTGGTTTATGAAAACAAACTGCGGAAAGTCATCATGACACTGAGTAGCTCCATCTGGCATTATTTTTCCTCTGCTGTAGCCCAGCAGTACTGGATCAGCTAGGTTTTTGAACACCTATAGAGGAGAGGCCAGGATTTGCCTGTACAACACATGCATAAGGAATATGTTCACTGAGAAACACTTACAAAACCTCACAGAAGAAGTTTGAGATGCAAAATGTCTGAAGCTGCTTCATTGGGTGTGTTTGTTTTGTTTGTTTTTGTAGGATGAGAAGTTTAGCCACATTGATGAAACGGAAATAATGAAAGTAGAGAAGTGTGCTGGTGAAGTGCTGGAGTGGATGAATAATGTTGTGAATGCACAGGCTAAAAAGAGCCTTGATCAGGATCCAGTTGTACATTCAAGTGAAATCAAAGCAAAGCTAAAGGTAAGTGTAGAAGGAAATTAATTCCAGGGCTTGGAGATACAGCCAGACTATAATCTAGAGTGCATGGTCTCAGATATGCTACTGTCAGTTAGAAGCAAAGAGAGCAATTTGGAGCATCTGAGTAGCTCCAGGTGGGAGTGGGTCACAAGAAGCAAGGAAGATTACATAGATTGTTAAAAACAATAGTTTGGAGGTAGTGTATGCCTAGATTGCATCTGTCTAACCTTGTGTTTTTAAATATAGCTTTTAGTCAGATTTAGAAGTTAAAACTTCTTTACACAGTTAGCAAACCCAATATAGCAAAGCATTATTTATACTCTATGCCAAAGAGTGTTTTATAGGGAAGATGGGTAATGTAGTGCACAGTGTTAAGCATCTCCAACCTCACTGGGCACAGGAAGCCTGATTCAGCTATCTGAAAACCCAGTTTGCTTTTTTAAACAGTGGGGCTGGGTCGCTCGAGCCTCCTGATCAAATAAAGTACACAGAGTGCCTTTTTTATCGTAGGAGTTAACCAACATATGTGAGCCTATTGTGATGCAGCCAAAACCAAAAGTTGACTCTCCTAAGGAAGAAAATCCATTGAATGGACCTGGTGACTTTAAAACTGAAGAGCTGGAAGAAGATAAAAATGCTGAAATACCTCAGCAGAATGGTGAATGCCATCCTAGTGACCAGACCATCACTAGCATGGACCTGGACTAGACCATGCATTGCACTGAACAGTTTCATCTGATGAAAGAGGTTTTTTTTCAGTAGTGGGGATTATGGGAGGAAAACATGCAGTCTTGAACTATTTATATATATATTTTTTTTTTTTTCGCTTTGTCTGGACTTTGTTGTATTATGGAGGTGGGGAACAATAGCTGTTTTCATGATTATCCTAAAAGGAAAATTGCCTTGGTAACTTTCAGATTCCTGTGGAATTGTAAATTCATACAAAGCTTCTGTGCAGTATTTAGCCATTTGCACCACTAAGGATGAAATCTTGCTATGAAATGTCCTGTTTTTTCAGAAGGTTGGAACTAAAACCTTGTGTAGATGTTTATAGATGCCAAGGTAGTTTTCTTTCATCTTGACGTCTAATCTGGTGTGTCTGTAAGAAGCCAATGTCTGCTTTTCAAAATATTTTTTATTTAATTCTTTTTTTAAAAGTCTGAAATGCTTGCTGGCTATTGAGATGGTGAAACATGGTAAGTAGCATGCACAAATGCTTTGCTTCTGTCTCTTGCTGAAAAGAACGTTTTCATGTGGAGAAAGCAAAATGAAAGAGATGTTGATCCTGTCATTGTGGAACCTTTTAATGAGCTTTAAAATAAAGTTCATCTAAATGGTATTTCTGAAACGTTGGTTTGGACTGTGTTCAGTATCTGCTGCCTCTTTTTTGTTATAACTAGTAAAAGAGTTGAGAATAGCCGCATCACAATTTTTCCCAGCAAGTATTCAGATGCTTGGTATGAAAGAACTACTGGAATGTGCCCTAATCAGGGCCGTTGCTCTTACTGTCTCTTAAAACTGCACAGCGTAGAAAGCACCTGTGAACTACAGAAATAATGGAAAGAGCAACTCACATTGTCAAGAATTGGCTTTGGGGCAGAGGAAGGTCAGGCAGAGGCACAGTGGGTCAAACTTCAAGGGGGGCAAGGCAAAAGGGATCTTACAGTGGGTGTCTACTACAAATCACCTTGGGTTGAGCTGGACCAGGATTTCTCAGTACAGCTTATAGAGCCAATTAGGTCTAGGGATGTCATTGTCATGGGGGACCTAAACAACTCAAACATCTGCTGGGAGGAGCAGGTTCCTAGCTGAAATACAGAACCTCTACCATATCTAGGAGGTGCACAGCCCCACTAGGGGAGATGCCTTGCTGGACCTGGTCTTGGCCACTGGGGATGACCTGGTGAGGGGACTAGAGGTCCTTGACCACCTGGGTGACAGTGATCATCACCTGCTGGAATTCACCATCTAGTGCAAGGTGTTGAGGGCTTATACCAAAACTAAAGCCCCTGACTTCGGAAGGGCCAACTTCAATGAACTTAGGAGATTAGTGGGGGAGGTACTAAGGGCTCAAAAGGACCAGGTGGAAGCGATTTGGGTCAGGCTGCAAGGAGGACGAGGGGAAAGGGACTTAATGGTGGGTGTCTGCTATAGAACACCCAACCAGAAGGAGGAGCTGGACCTCCAATTTGCTGGCCAGCTTAAGGAGGCGGCTAGGACAAAGGATGTCATTGTCATGGGTGATTTCAATTACCCGGACATCTGCTGGGAGGAGCAGTCAGCCAAGTCTGAGAGGTCCCGGAGGTTCCTGGT
>JAGPOW010003316.1:160010136-160040469 GCA_030014935.1 Caiman crocodilus
GCAACAGGGCAGGCCCTATGAGGAGAGGCTGAGGGACCTGAACCTGTTCAGCCTCAGCAAGCAGAGGCTGAGGGGGGATTTGGTGGCTGCCTACAAACTTGTTAGGAGAGATCAGCAGCAAATAGGAAGGGCCCTATTCCCCCCAGCAGCACCTGGGGTGACAAGGAACAATGGCCAGAAACTGCCAAAGAATAGGTTCAGGCTGGAGATTAGAAGGCAATATTTCATTGCCAGGGTGGCTAAGATCTGGAACCAACTTCCCAGGGAAGTGGTCCTTGCACCTCTCCTACCTCATCCAACTTCTTTTTGAATTTACCCAAACACCTGTCTGGGGTCATGTGATCTCAGCGTGTGCTCCTGCCAGTGGTGGTCAGACTAGATAATCTGTTCAGGTCCCTTCTGACCCCAAACTACTATGAAACTGAATTTTAACAATGTTACCCCATTATTTTTTTGTACCAAACCTGATTGGTTGCAGCTGCACAAAAGCTAGTGTAATCTTCAGTCATTTTAACAATATCAAGGAGTCCTTTATTATAAAAGCATATCTATTTTTAAAAGATTTTGTTCCAGTTTAACACTTTACTTGAGTGATTATTTGGAATGCCAACTGTATGGTCAGCACCATTTAGAAAGAGAGAAAAAGTCTTTGCAGAGCCTACAGTGCAGCAAATTAGACACTAGAACAGGAAAGGTTGAAAAAGGTAAAAGGAGTTATTTAAAATATCTATAGGACTTAAAATTAGTTCTTAGACTAATTCTCCAAACCACTAGGAATAAGCTTTGCTACCATTAAAGTGATATGATGTTTTGTACTCGGTCACCTATGGGAAGCTATTGCTTCAGTTTTCCCCTAACCATTCTTTATAAAATAAGTCGGTACCAAGAACAGATACATCAGGCTTTTCACAAATTGTTGCAGTGCTGACCATTTCATAATAGTTGATAGTATGGTAAAGGCTCAGTCCCCCATGCGTAAGTGGTCTGGTTAAATTCTTGAACCGCTCATGCTTCAAACTGAGGGGAGGAAAAAATAGAAGTGTGAATTAGTAATTCTGCTACGTATAATTTAGGGCCTAATCTAGGTACCTATATAGCAAACGCAACAAAAACATGAATGTGTGGCCTTGCATTCAGTTTTACCTTTTGTCCACAGCTTCTGTGCAAGACCATTTGTCAACTTCCTCTTTGATATCTGCATCTGTAATGGTAACTTGAGAGAGCTTATGGTTGTAGCTTCCCTCATGCTAAAATACATAAAGGAGAAAACAAATACAAGATTTATTTAGTCTCCTGATAGACTTGGTCTCTGCTGTGGTGGGTCCTAGAGAAGTCCTATTGCTGTTTTGGGTTGCTTTACAGAATTTATTTATTTAAACACTGGAGAAAAATACACTTGCTCTAATTTGCATTTGAAATGTGTTCAAGGCATGCAGTTCACAAATTTATTACATTTACTAGGAAAAATGTCTGGATTTTTCTATTGTAAAATCCCATCTATTTTGTGAAGACTGTTATTAGGAAGAAGAGTATGTACTTAGTGAACAAATACTGAACAATAGCACTACTTGGAACATGCTATAGATCAGGGGTTTTCAAACTTTTTTGAGCATTTTACCCCCAGGTGGTCAAACATGAAGTGTACCTGTAGATGCGCACGGTGTGTGTGTGTGGGTGGGTGGGTGGGTGGGAGGAGGGGGTGACATGCAGCCAGGCACTGAGCAGGGGTGAGGGGGGTGGGCATGGCATGCAGCTGGATGCAGAGCGGTGGCAGTCAGCATGTGCAGGCTTTCCCCTGTCTTCCCTGCATCTGGCCACTGTAGAGTGGGGGGAAGCTGGCATGTGGCAGCTGCCCATAAATACCTCCTAGGGCAGGGGTGGGCAAAATATGTCCTGCAAGTCAGATCTGGCCTGCCAAGCACTTCCCTCCAGCCTGCAGAGCCCTTTCAAAACCCACAATGGTGGCTGACTCTCTAAAAGCCTCTGGTGGCACCAGCTGCTGGCTGCAGCACCTCAGGCTGCTTCCTTGGGTTCTGGTTGCAAGGCAACCTACCCTGACCTCAGCCTGCCCCAGCTGGCCTTGCCCCACCTCTGGCTCGGGCACATTTTCAGCTTGAGAGGGGTAGGGGGGCTGGCCCAGAACCTGGGGCACCATTGAGAGGGAACAGTGTCTGGGCCAGCTTCTGCTTTGCTGCATGGGACTGGAAGGGGCCCTGCCCTGCAGGTAAGCCCAGGAAAGCAGTTGCTGGGCAGGCTTTCCCCATGCTGTGCTGCTTGGGCTGTGCAGGGTCAGGTTGGGCTGGCACTGGGGAGGGGAACCAGCAGCTAGGCCACAACTCTGGCCTAGTCAGCACCAGGGAGGAGAGGTGGTGGTGCAGCCGTGTGCTGCTGGGGACATGATGAGCCCAGCTGGAGTGGCAGAGCTCTGGTCAGTCCTGAGCAGCACACAGCTCTACCATCACTTCTGCTGGTCAGTGCCAACCCAGCTGGGTTTACCCCATCCCCAACAGCATGGGGGAAGCTGGCGTCAGCTGCATGCTGCTCTGGGTGGGACAAACCTGTCCAGGTCTGCACCAGCCAGGAAAGGCAGCATGCAGCTGAAGTTGGCTCCTTGCATGCTGCAGCGGGGGGGGGGAGGAGCCTGACTGGGTCTGCACCAGCCAGCAGACTGAACGGCAGTGTTGTGTGCTGCTCTGGACAGAATGAGCTCAGCTGGAGCAGCAAGGGCTCAGCTGCATTTTCCCCCTGCCTGCACCAGTCAGTCCTGAGAGGCGCACAGCTCCACTGCCACTTCTGCTGGCCAGTGGAAGCCTGGCTGGGCCTGTCCCATCTGGGGCAGCAGGCGGCTAAAGCCAGCTTCCCATGTGCTACTGGGGACAGGGTGAGCCCAACTGCGTCGGCACTGGCCAGCAGAAGCAGCAGGGGAGCTGCCTCGTTTGGGGGGGAAGTGCAGCAGCACCTGGGGAAGCCACCACTTGATAGGGGACTGGGTGGGCTGGCTGGGCCTTACCAGGGAGGGAAAGCTGTGGCTGAGCCCCCTGTGGCTTGGGACAGGAGGGGTCCTACAGCACCAGAGGTGAGGGGAGCTGGGCCTGGGCTAGCTTCTGTTGTGCTGGGAGGGGGGCTAGGATAGGTCAGGACCAGGTCATGCTGGTGCCAGTGATGGGTGGAGGTTGGACAGCTTTTGATGCCTGGGGCCTGGTGGGCTGGGTCCTTGCTTGTGGGAAGGGTCTGGTGACCAGTACAGGTCAGCAGAAGGGAAGCTGGGGCAGGATGTTAGAGGGGTCACAACCCCTTGATACCTGGTAAGTTGTGCAAGGGGAGGGACTTCTGGTGGCAAAATGTTGGGGGGTGGGACTTCTGGTCCCAAGATTGACCGGGGGTGGGGCAACTGAAGGGACAGGGCTATCCATGTGGCCCTTGACAGCTCATCAAACCTTATCAAGTGGCCCTCTGCCTGAAATAATTTCCTGCCCCTGTCCTAGGGCCTGGTCTAGTACCCATGGGGGTACTTATACCCTCAGTTGACAACCCCTGCTGTAGATCAATACCAGGGTGTAGTGTAGGCTGAATTTAACTACAATGCACACTTAAGCTGCTTAACATTTTAATTGTGGATAAAGTCTGAACTTTCCTTCTTGTATCATAATAGTAATCAAAAAAACAAGTCTTACTAGACAACCAGGAAGACTAAGGGATCTGGAACTGTTCAACCTGGGGAAGAGAAGACTGAGGGGGGGTGGGGACTTGGTGACTATTTAGAAGTATGTAAGGGGTGAATATAAAGCATGGGGAGAAAAACAGTTCACTAGGATGCCCCAAGGGTGGGGACAAGGAGCAGTAACATAAACTGTTAGAATATGGTTTCAGGTTGGATGCAAGGAAAAACTTTGTGGTAAGGGTGACCAGAATCTGGAAGATTTCTCAGGGAGGTGGTGCAGTCACCAACCCTGGAAGTCATCAAGACAAGACTGGACAGACACCTTGCTAGGATTACCTGATCTCAGCAGCAGTCCTGCCCAGAGCAGAGGGATTGGACTCTAGTCTTCTGAGGTCTCTTCCAGTCCTTAATTTCTATGGTTTGACTACAAATTTGATTGATTTATTTATTTATTTATTTTAAGCGAAGCCTTCTGTACCACACTTTCCAAACACCAGTCTTGCTAAAGTTAGAGATTCAGCTGCTTTTGCTTTTGTATATAGTGGGATTGAGAAATAATTACTTTTACAACACCAAAGGAACAGTTACTGTAAAAACATGGAGGATATATAGAAACTGTTGGAAAGTGTATTGCAGTTGCTGTTAGCTAGGGCACCATGTAATCCTTAGAAGCGGTGAGCTCTACCCCCTGGGGTGCTGTAGTACAGACACTACTGCCACAGTGGCAGAAGCTAGTTTAAACTATCCTGTGCATACTTCTACTGGATTAGGACACTGGTCAGCCTGCAGCAGCCTTTCCTGATCCAGCCCTTCCCACACACCTGGAAACAAGAGCACAGGACTGTCTGCTGCTAGGAAAGGCCAAAGTAGAAGAGCAGAATTAGTTGGTGCGTGCCTGCTTTAGGCTTACCACAGCCCTAATGCAGGAGTGCATACCCATGCCACAGCCCTTCCCAACCTGGCTGTGCAACTGATGCATAAGGCAGTTCTTTTTTTGAAGGAGCAACACCCAGTGGGGAAGTACTGAGGGAAGCAAAGGCAGCACCAACAGTGGTTCTCAAGCAGGGATGCTGTTACCTTCACAATAGTGGTAGGGGGGGACCTGAGAACCACTGGTATATTAAAGAGGGAATGGTGTGGTTATGGCATCTTGTTACAGCTCCAAGTTCAAGCTTTACCCTAGGTTCAAGCCAAATGCACTATTTCCCAGAAGCTAAGAGCAATCTTGGAACCTAATTCCTAAAATGACAAAATCAAATTGATCTCTCTGCTCAGCAGCAGGCTGATCCTGAAAATGGAAGCACCAATAGTCCTGAGCTATTTAAGTTTTTAGCCACTTAAGTACCAGCTGTTCAGCTACTATGAGTAGGGTTTCTCCCATAGTTTTCTAATTGTTATGGACTGGAAGGGACTTGACAGATCATCAGGTGCAGACCCCCTACACTTGGGCAGGAAAGACTGCTGCGATCAGATTATGACACCAGCAAGAGAGGCATCAAGATGCTTTTTGAAAATCACTAGGGTAGATGACTGTACCCCTCTGAGGGGAGCCTGTTCCAAACTCTCCACACTCTACTTATGAAGAAGTTTTTCCTTATATCTATCCTGAAGCAATCTTCAACCAGTTTATGCCCATTATTTCTTGTCCTCTTCTAGGTGGCCTTGGTGATTAGATGTTCTCTCAAGCCCTGATGTTAGCAGCCTGTAAGTAGATTAGGGGTATACAAGTCTGTGCCCTCCCAGTCTGTTTTTTTTCCCAAGCTGAACAGTCCCAAGCCCTTCAGCCTCTCTTTGTATGACTTGGACTCCAGGCCTCTAATCGTGTGTGGCCCTCCTCTGGACTGTCTCAAGCTTCTCCCCATCCTTCTTGAAGTGCAGCACCCAGAACTGGATGCAGTACTCCACCAAGGCCAAGTGGAGCAGGAAGAAGACATCCTTTGCCTTGCTTGAGATATCTCAGTGGATGCATGCCAGTGTTTGATTAGCTCTGCCAACTACAGCATTGCATTGGTGGCTTATATTCACTTTGTTGTCGGTCATGACACCCAGTCTTCGTCAGCTGTGGTACTAGCAAGCAGAGCGCTACTGAGCCTGTAAGGGTGTTGCGGATTATTTATCCCTAGATGGAGCACTGTCATTTAATACAGAAAAATGTCAGGTTGAGGTCCTCCTACCCCACAAGCCTTCAGCCTGTATTGCCAACCTGTCTTTGAATGTGACCACACTCCCCCATAGTTTGGTGTCATCAGCAAATTTTGCCAGTTTCTTTATAATACCCAAATCAAAATTGGTGCTGAACATGTTTAATCAACTCAGATCAGTATTTTTCATGTTAAAAATAAAGCCAAGAACTGCTCCCTGTGAGCGATTGCTACAACTCCATCTACTTAAATGAAATGGACTGTTTCTGTTTACAATTATAGATTGACACCTATCAGTTAGTTAACCAGTATTTAATGTGTCCCTTGCTGAATTTGTATCCAAGGTTTCTTCACCAACATGTTGTATCAAGGCAAATACCTCAAAGACGTGCATCATCATAGCTGCATCTTGCTTTGCTAGAGAATAAGAGGGATCACATTCTTAACACAGGAAACTTGCTATCTATACACAAACCTTAAAAAAAGAGTCCTCTGGAGCTGCATCATTTTGGTCTGAGCTTATGATTTGCCAGACAGAAGTTTCACTTCCCAACACTGGATGATGGGGCATGCTTTGGGGATCTATCAGAATTTCAAAGGGCACCATGGGATGTTTCCAGGAGGCAGGAGTAAAAATTTCCCAAGGTTCTTCTTGGCCAAAAGTCCCTAAAAGGGAGGGGGAGGAATATGAGAATGAGACACATACGTATTATGCTTCAAAGTGCACAGCCATAGGCCTGTACAGAAGTTAACAGGTTGCAACTAGAGCTGGTCAAGAGTTTTCCAACAGATGGCTTTTCTTTGGGAAAACGCTTATTTGATACAAATCAAAATGGTACATCTCCATTTCAATCAAGGTTTTGTTGGCAAAAATTGGATGGCTTCAGGAGGGATAGTTAATAGCTTGATAGTCACATTTCTACCAGAACCTGAGACCTAGGTTCAAGGCCCTGCTGTACTTGACCTCTGATCTCATGAATAATTATGTAGAAAAAGAAGAACATCTCCAATAAGAAAGAGTGAGAGAAGCTGGTTGTTGAGCCAGCAGACAAGCCAAACACCAGGCAGCGCAAGACTGAACTTAGCTCTTACATTAAGAAATGAATACTTTTCCCACCAGATCCTGATCTACCTGTGTGCACATGCCTTTGTTTCATAAAAACCCTCCCAAGTTGGGAGGGGTGGTGGAGGAGCCATTTCTGCCGAGCTTTTAAGGCTTGATTCTCTTGGAAAACTTTCCTTTTTTCTGCATTCAAACCTTTGCTGCTGGGAAGAACTTTTAAAAACAAATTTAGCCAAAGAAAGAGTCCTTGCTAAAATTCTAATTCATCCCCACACTAAATTAGCTCTTTTTCTGGTTGCTAACTGTCAGAAGCTTTTAGTCCATGAAGGCCTGATTCAGTGCCTACTGAGATCACAACCAGAATTTCTCTTCATGCTAGTATGTGTCGGAGCAGATAAAACAGTAGTGTGGTCATGTTAAATGGTAGATGGTGAGGGGGAAATCTACAGTCACTTGTTGCCAGCTTTGGCCATCTTTAAGGAGGAGGCAGATCTCTGCCAAGCTACAGGAGTGCTCATTAGGGCTGTGCAAAGCTTTGGGTGCCGATTCAATTCAGAGGAGATTCGGCCTGATTCAGTGGCCAAATCTCCAAATCCGAATTGATTCAGGACCAGACCAATAAAAGAGTCTGAACTGATTTGAAGCTCTCCAAATCTTCAGAAAAGATTCAGGGAGCTTTGATGATTCAGGCAGTCCCTGCCCACTGCAGCAGGGAGCTGGAGCCAGATTTGGAGCTGGTAAGTAGGGGGCAGGACTAAAGGTCAGCACCTGGTGATTGTGGGCTTTTTTTTTTTGAAAGCCCTGGGAGCTAGGGTGGGTAGAGAGCCATGGGGGTTGGGGTGCAGGGATGGGGCCTGGCTGCACCACTCTCTCATCTCATCTCATCTACCAGTTTCTTCACCTCCTATCATACTTTATTTCAATTGCACCAAGTAACCTCACTATCTAAGCTACCTAAGCAGTTTTCACTGGTACTAGTGGGGTCATGGAAAACGATCCTAGATCTGTTGGCTGCATCTCTGGTTTCAGTCAGGAGAGCCACACATGTTCCTAGCTCCAATATAGGTCAGCATCCACCTTGTGCTCTATCCTTTATATTCTGTCCTTCAAACCTTCCTCTTCTGGGAAGAGCCAGCATTTCCACAAGAGGAAGCATCTTTCATCAGGAGTCCCCTCAGCTCACCATCCTCTGGACAAACAGGCAGAACCCTTTGGTGGGGTGGATGTAGCCCACTGCCTCTAAAGGTACTATTTTCTCCTCCATTTCTGGTTCTTTCTTGTTTCTACACACATGAATCAATGCATCTGGCTATATCTTTGAGGTGCCTACTCCAAATGTCCCTACTGTACGCTTTTTCAGGGGTCCTTGTCATAAGATTTTTGCTTTGACAGGAGATCTCTCATCTTTCACATCACCATCATGTTTTAAAGCTTTGATTTGGTGGTAAGCCAGGACTGCAACCAAAATAAGGCCCTTCTGTTTGAATTTGCAGTGACCCTGGGCATCTTCAGCAAGCTCCAAACAATGGTGGCAGTTTTTTCCTTCTTAGGTAGACTATCTGGGTATTGAAGGACTAAACTTCCAAATCATTCTGTCCTCGTTCTCTTGATGTCACAGGAAACACCTCAACGTCAAACCTGATCCCAATTCAGAAACTGAAATTTATAGGTCTCGTACTAGATTTTATGCTGACCAGAGCCTGCCTTCCTCAAGAGTAATTCCAGTCCTTATTGGACATTGTTATGCAAGTCAAGGACAACTGTCAGGATTTATTTATCCATCTAAGACATGTGGCCTCCTACACGTATGTGATGCTGCATGCTAGACTAAACCTCAGATATGTAGTCATTTTATAGTGCTTCTATTTCCAGGAAGATGTATGGACAAGGAGTTAGCCATTCCTCTGCTACTTGGGTCATTCTTTGCTTGGTGGAAATACCCAGCTGACATCTGCTGGGATCCTGTTTCTCTGTTCCTGAGATTAGGAGTTGTACCTTCCAACTGTTAATCACACATGAAAAACCTTCAAGGACAAGGTTTTTGGCCTTCAAAAGCTAGGAAGCTGCTACTGAACGTTTTTGGAATTTAAGGTAGTCCACAGAACTAGCCAGGTGTTCCTGGGTCATAATCTGGATTTATGTGCTACAGTATGATCACCACCACTACTACAATGTTTGACAAACTGATAGAGGAATGAAAGCTTCCCTCCTGTGCTGAACAGCAATCAGTTCTGCACCTTTGGGGTTTTCAAAATACCTGAAAGGACAACCTTAGAAGGCACCATGAATGGGTGATCAAAGACAAATATCTTCTTCATGATATTTTCTTGGACTGGGACCATCTGGAGATCAAGTTGTTTTCTAACAGGAAGGCTCTGGCTATTCTGTAGGGCAGGACTCAACCCTGGGTTCAATGTCCAACAACAGGGAGGATGCAGGAGAGACAGGTACTGATGATGGATCTTTTCTATATGATGCTTTAACTGGACAAGGTTTTCCTGCTGACAGACTCCAAGTTGTCATGGAATTTGACCTAATTCAGATTCACTTACAAGTCATCTTCCCAGAACTTCTCTTCAAAAGCTAAAGCACATCTTCATACTCTTGATGTGATTACAGCCTTATTTTTTCTAACCTGCACAGGACTAATCCATTCTAGAAATCTCCATTGCTATTCGTTCCACAGCAAAAAGCTCAGAAGATGCCATCATTTCTCCCCCAAAGACTAACTACATCGAAGTCTGCTATTTGGTCACTGAAGTAAATTGATCAGAGCTCATTCCATCAGAGCCCAAGTGAATTTGATAGGGAATTTAAGGGATGCCAATATTTGGCAAAACTACATTGATTCTGTGTATAGGAACCTTTAATGATAATCCATCTCTATGTGGAGCAGGCCATTTGGAGTGACCCATAGTAGAATAATGTATAGGTGCAAGCACTCAAAGGTAAGAAAGAAAAGTAATTTTACATCATCTGAAGAGAAGTTACTATAGTAACTGGAGGGTTTGGGGTTTTTTTGCAGTGCACTGTCCATAAACACATTCCCTAACCCCCATACTTCTCCTTCCCTTAAGGTGCACTCTGGGATTTCTGGCATTGTCTTTAAGAGGCAGCAGAAGAGCAGGAAGTGCACTATATGTTCTCAGCACAGCCAACAAGAAAAGGCAGGGTGCCTGCATACCATATCAGTACTGCTAGGGTAAAAACTTTTCCCAGCCCAAATGTTTAAGGCACATGTGCATCCCGAGTGGATTGCAGATGGACAGCACACCTCAAAGAATTCAAGTCACTGGTAAATAACTTCTCTGTCCTTGAGAGTGTTAATGTGGGGTGGGACCATACAACAAAACAAACAAAGAAACAAACTATAATTTAGTGGAAGAGAAATTGCATCCTTTTAACCCAGCTCTACAGCATCTGCATAGCTCATGCACTTCAGCAGTACTTCCTGGTGCTTTTATCTATTAGCATGGCTTTTTGGTGCTTTAGATCAGCTAAAGCACACGAGCTATACAAATGCTGGGCAAGCAAGGTCAAACTTGTACATTTCCTCTTCTGGGCATGTACTGTGCTTGTGCAAGGTGGTGAGCTGAAAGTAAAGCTGCATGGTTTTTTTTCCCTTTCCTCCTGTAGCACCCTGTTATTTCTCCTGTATGCAACTACTATTTGATTCCTGTAGTCATTAAAAGCAGCATCATAGTCATCCTAATACTGTATATAATTTCACTTACCAATGTACTCTCCATCCAGACTCCACAGACGAACTGTACAATCTACAGAAGAGGACAACAGCACTTTTTCTTCCTCAATAACTTCTAATCTAACAGAAGACATAATCAGAATAAGTATGCCTAAAGAATTGCATATATTTAGAAAAGTACTACAGTTGCACACCACTTCTATTTTTTGTCATTAAAAATCTATTGTATCACAAATAACTGACAAGTGTTACTTATGATAACGACAAAGTTTAAACATGAAATGTTGCTTCAGTGCCATTAAATTTGAAGAAAGTCTAGATAAGGAAATATCTGACAGTAGGTTTCCAATAGCACCCAAATGCCATAAACTGGACTTCCTATTATTTGAAAAGTAATCGCTGTACAGGAACAACCTAAATGTGGAGAATGGATTAGGGGTCTTGGTCCATGAGTGAGGCTCCTATGGATTGCACAGTATAAAGAAACTAACCCAATTGTATTTATATAGAAAACATTTGCTTGCACTGATAAGCATTTTTTTTTTGCTATGTAATTTACACTGTTCAAATGGGATAAGAAAATACTTACGATACAACCATTTTTACATGTGCTCTCCAGTGGTTCACATCTACAGCAATATTTAAAAATAAATCTGTATTACTCATCATTCACAATACACAGATATAAATTAGTACAAAAACACTGAGTGTCAATTCAGATAGGTTATGTACAGGTCAAGCACAAAACCTTTGCTGTGTAGCAAGAACACTGAAGGGCATCCTTGTCTGGTCTACAGTATTTTTTTTTTTTAAAGTGCAACAAGGGGTTAAGGGGTTTTTTTGGGAAACATTTTGCAAACAGCTCATTTTCTGTTACTATACAGCTTCCACTAAAACACACAGGTGCAAGTGTCACTAAATACAATCCTTTGGGCTATGTTCTGCTCGTACCTCCTATTGAATTCAAGTTAGAATACGTCTGTCAGCAATCAGCATATCAGTATTTGCCCTGTTGAAATTAATTTTATGTTCTTACTTTTTTTTTTTGCTATAGAAAGCTATGGGGGAAAGTTGACTAGGAAATGCACTTTGTTACAAGAATAGTCTAAACATAATAACATCTGTATGCTCAATAAATATGAGGAAGAAATATTAACAGGCAGAATTTATGAAAAGAGGGTTGTTTTTAATCCTTTTATCAAGGTCATGTATGCTCCTACACCCAAGCACTAAATAATCTGTATATGTAACAATTTATGTGGGCACACAGGTTTTCTGCATATGTCAAAACCCAATCCATAACACATACATTTTGGCGGTCCTTGCTCTGGATCCCCAAGGGCATAATCCTTTACATTGTAGACACACACGTATCCACTCTCGTCTGCTGCATAAAGAAATGAATCATCGGCAGTGACAGCAATGCTGCTGGTTTGGGATTTCACTCTAGACTGGGACCAACATTAATGCAGGCTGAATTGTTAGCTAATAATTCACACTGGATGATAATGTACTATTGATCATTTTAATACTAATAAATTACATCATACAGATGGCTATAACAAATCCAAAAGAGCAAATATATAGTTCTCAAGCAAATCACCATTTCTTCCACTATAGAGCTTTTATCAAACTCCAAGAACTGTGCCAAACTTAGATCTACATAAGTGTACAAAAGCCATTGACCAAAAACTTACAGGTATAAAACTCGCTGCAAGTGGAACTGCACTGAACAGACTCCAGAAGTTAAGAGAACCTGGAAAAAAAGCAAAATGGGCAAAATTACTTCTTAAAAGCAATTTTAAAAGGTTATTAGGAAAATACACATACAAGGGCTGAATTCAGACAGCGAGGCAAGCATTTTAAAAAGGACATGGAGAATTTAGAGAAGGTCCACGAGGCACATGACAAAAAGGCAAGTCATTCAAAAAGAGGTTGAAAGAAGTGTAGGTACGATCAGCTTGCAGAAAAGGGGAAAGGGGACATGATAGCAGTATTCAAATACTTGAAGGGGTGCCATCAAGATGGAAAATACCTTCTCTCTCTCGCTTCAGAGGAGGTCATGGACCAATAGTTTGACGTTTCAGCAAAGTCAGTTTATATTGGATATCCAGAAAAACTTCATCATTAGAACCATGCGACAGAGGAATAGACTGCCTAGGGTAGTTGTGGCCTCTATCACTGGAGGTGTTCAAGAACAGGTTAGACAGTCACTGGTCAAGGATGATCCAGGTGTAGCTATGCCTATGTTCTACAATAGATATTTCCCATGCTTCTGGGCTTTGCTGGTTGCCATGTGGGGACACTGCTACATGTCAGGGTTTGAGGGTGTTTTTGTTTTGTTACAACCAGCTTTCTTAGGCTCCTTTCCCCCTCATACTAGCCTCCTAGGGGATCCTGCCCATCAGTTCCCTGAGTAAGTGGATGTCTACTTTTCTCAAGTCCAGGGTCCTTAGTCTGCTGCTCTTCTGCCTTCCTTTCTTCAGGATCCTGAACCCAATCACTTTCTGGTGACTGCTGCCCAGGTTGCCATCCACATTCCTTACCAATTCTTCCATTTCTGAGCAACAAGTCAAAAAGAGTATGGTTCCTAGTTGGCCTCTCCAACATCAGGAAGTTGTCCCCAGTGCTCTCCAAAAACTTCCTGAATTGCCCATACACTGCTGTATTGCCCTCCCAACAGATTTTGGGGTAATTTGAAGTCCTACATGAGAACCAGGTCTTGTGATATAGAAACTTCTGCTAGCTGTTTGAAGAAAGTCTCATCCACCTCATCCTTGTGAATGAGGAAGATGTGGAAACTTTCTTCTGTTTTTTCTTCTTCTTCTTCTGAGGGTGGGGAGAGACAGGGCTTGATTTTCTTTTCTTTAAAGCCTTCCTCAGAGGCACTGGATGTTGGCTGCAGCCGCTGGCAATGCGTAGGGAGTGCACATTGGTGCATGTGCACCCTCTAAGATTGGCAGTGCACCCTCTGTGAAAACCACTGCTGATGGCACCTGCAGGCAGCTGCTGCTCATCACTAACACCACCAGTATATGTGGGCAGTCCCCAATTGCCACCACTGCTGGCAGCATCTGCAGGTGGTCACCATGACCACCTAGCCTCAAGGGACATTGTGTTCATGCCTACAGCCAAGGTTGGGAATTCTAGACTGGGGTGTGCCAGTGCTCCTGCTGGGACTTAAAGCCACAGTTTAAGGCTTTAAACTGTTTAAAGGGTTTTGCCCTTCTGCTCAGGGTCAAACCAGGCACCACACATGGTGTCAGGAAGGAATTTTACCCCATGGTCAGATTGGTATGGACTCTGGGGGTTTGCCTTCCTCTAGCAGGGGAGATGACCCTCTTCCTGGGATCTCTTAAACATATTAATAACCTCTGCAGCAGCAGGACATTGACTGCCATGGTCCCTCTCCTTTACCTGTGGCAAGTTATGATGTTATGTCTGGAGTTGCATCAGGGTTGACTGTAGTTTCATTAACTGGTTAGACAATGGATTTGTATAGGATGGTTTAGATACAGATGATCCTGCCTCAGGCAGGGGGTTGACTAGACCTCTGGAGCTCCCCTTCCAGCTCTACTTCTCTATGGACACTTTTACGTGTGCTCCAGGGGTGGGAGAGTGTGTGGGGGGGGGTGCTTTAATTAGACTGGCTGTAAAAGCTAATTAAGCTTTTGAACTAAAGCTTGTTCAACTTGCACCACCCCTGCCTTCATTTTGAAGTGTGGAGACACTACTGCACGAGACACAGGGGGCTGCTGGAGTGCAGTAATTACCACACCCCAGCAGACTCATAACTACAGCATGTTGGACCAGCCTCTGTGCTCATGTTCAGGCGCCCTCTGATTCTATGCTCCTAAACTGGGTTTCTGAATCACTCCTAGTCCACAAGGCAATTGCTAGAGGCCTGTGGCTACTTGACTGTTCACATAATTATGCCTCTGCCTTCTCATTTCCAGCTATACATGGATACTTGACTTTTAATTCAGAACTTTTCAAATATTACTTTTCCATATAAATAAGTACTGTAATTGCCTGCAATTACAAAAAGGATAGGAGTGTGGAATCAGAAAAAAAAAATTCCTTAAACTTTGATCATATGAGTTATAAGATGACATAACCGCTTTGTGGGTGCTGGCTCTGCATAGTAGAACAGATAAGGGAAAGTGTTTGTTCTTTGTAACTCCTCTGCAACTGCTTCACTCACCGCAGCCTTGAACATAGCAGAAAAAAGTATGTACAGCTGATTTCTAGGTGCAAGAAGGGAGTGTTCTCCATTTCTCGCTTTGTGAACTAACCTTGTCCTCCCCATGGTTCCCACCCTGATAACAGCCAAGCAGTAATGAGCTAGTGTTTGTAGCTGCTTTTTTCTAGCAAACTCCACTATATGATCATGTGAGTTGTAAGTGACTGTTAAAATGTATACAAGCCTCCTGATTTTGCTCTTGGGGGGGAAACCCCTGCCAAGTGCTTGGAAAATCCATGTCACTTTGAAGTCCCCCCTACAGCTGTAGTTTCATTTGAATAAAAGCTTCTGCTGACCTAACCCAAAAGTATGCTGCGTGTGTTTCCACGACAGGAGGCATCAATTAAACCAGTAGGGGGCAACCTTTTGGCATGCTGCAAACCCCTACACCTTCCCTGCCTGACTGCTGCTCTGCTTTTCACTCCTTGCCCTATCTGCTACTGTGCTGCCTGTTCCCTCACCAATCTGTTGCCTGCCATACAGAAAGGCTGTCCATGCCACAGGTTGGCCACCCTGAATTAGACATTCCTTATGGGAAAAAAGGTATAAAAGAGAATCTGATCATAGACTTCTCTTCAGCTCTACTCCCAGACAGACCCCTGGCACTGGGATTTCTACAGAGGTCTTCATGGTTACGTTGCACAATACAACTACAGCCAATACCAACAGATCTAGAGTAATGGGCTCTAAAGAGAAATCTGCTTCACTCTCTCCAGCTGGAACACCCACTGGAACCAAAAAGGGCTTTATTATGATGCTAAACCAGGGACTAATCATCTTTTGACCTTTTTCTGGAAAACTGTAATATAGTCTATTCAAAATAAAACCCAAAAGAATCATTTGTGAAAACGTTATCCCTTGGAGCTGCACCACACTGCAGTGTGAACTACAGTTCTTCACTCCTACCTTGAGGCCCATTGGAAATGAGAGATGCTGCTGTACATCTTAACTTTACTGCACGAGTCCTCAAAAATATGACATGTTTAACACTTGGGTCTACAGCTGGGGATGGAAAGAGATTAAGATTTAAGCAAGCTGACAAAGAACAAATGAATCTTATTAAACATCCCTCCATTGCTCTCCAGTTAATGGATAAATTCACAAAAAATAGGATTATGATGTATCAGCAAGTTGCCTCTCCCGCTTCCCACTCCCACTGTATTTAGAGTTGCAGCTATTACATCTCCACTTCTCTCTTTCTCTAGGTAGATGTAATGTTCAACTCTATCCATTAACTGTCTGTGTTCCTTTTAAGAAATAGTTAAGCTCCCAGAGTGCTGACAATAAATATATCAGATGGTTTTTATTAAAGCTTGTAAGAAAAACCATAAATGGAAAAACATTCCATTGGAAAATGCATTTCCACTGAAATTCAGAGTTTTGAAAAATTGCATCTATTTTGATAAAATTTCGTTTGGGGGAGGGGAGGGAAGGAGCGATACCCTAACAAGTTGGAGTGTCCCAGTTTGACATTTATAAAATAAAGCATTCCAAACTTTTCTTTCAAAACAACTTTTCATTTTGCCAAGTTTAGAATTTATTATAACATCTGTTGCCTGCCATACAGAAAGGCTGTCCATGCCACAGGTTGGCCACCCTGAATTAGACATTCCTTATGGGAAAAAAGGTATAAAAGAGAATCTAATCATAGACTTCTCTTCAACTCTACTCACAGACAGACCAAATATTTAAAAATATTTTACATTAACAAACTATTTGAACATATCTCTAGTGTGAGACAATTTCTGAATTTTCTCGTGCAGACAATGTCAACCTTTTTGGAGGCAGAAGTGTAGATGGGGGGGTTTAAGTTCAAACTGGAACAAGAACAAATTGTGAAGAAGCAAGCGAACAGAGACAGAAAACTGGGCAGTTTGCAAGCAGTTCACTGGGAGAAAGAGAAGGAAGGGGAAGAGGAAGTGAAGCCAGGCACTAGATATTGCTCCTGAAACGTAAGGGAGGCAGGGTTGCCTGTGAGTTTGGCAGCTGAGTGTGTTTAGGTACATGCTCTGAGCAGCTGGGAGTGCTGACAGCTGGGCAATTGCTGCCTGTGCCTGTCAAAAGTCCTAAAGGGGCTGATAGAGTCCAGACCCAGGAGAATTTAAAAGGAGACTTTGAGCAACGGGGGCAGTTTACAAGTCAGTTTGCACCTCACCCTCTTTAAAGAGGAGCCTTTAAGATGGGGGGGGGGGGGGCAAAACACAGACCTTGGGCTGGATCTAGCTCACCGGGCGATTCCATCTGGCCCACAGGGGCCCTCTGTAAGCCACAAGAATTATCACAGGCCCTGGCCCTGAGCTGCCCCTCTGAAAGCCAGCACCTCCATGTAGGAAGTACCTCTGGAGCAGTGAATAGGCCAGCTTACAGGAGCGTTAACTGGGGAAAGTCCACTTGGAGAGAGAGAGAGAGAGAGAGATGGCTGAAAGACATGGCAATGCCAGAGCCACTGGCACTGCCAGCTCTTCTGCTTGCACCTGTGAGGTGTCTGTCCAAGCAGGATCACTCACTGTCAAGGCTTCCACCTAGGCTCTAGTTTGGTTTTGTGGAGACTGCAACTGGCAGGGTCTTTCCAATGACAGCTGGGTGGGGGACTGCCTGCAATGTGAGCAGTGCCTCTGGGGGGTGTCCCTCAGGCATGAGGCAAGAGAGAGCTACAGGAGGAAGTGGTGAGGCTCCAGAGCATCCTCCACCATGAGGACTTCGTTGATTCTATGCTGGAGGAAACTTGTAGGACAGTGGAGGAAGGAATGCCAGAGACAGCGCTGGAGAAGGAAGAGGACATGGACTCCCAGGGGAGGCCTTCTCATTCCTCCTGAGAAGATAGGGCAATCAGCTAGTAACCTCAGGTGTCTGTACATGAATGCACAGAGCAGGGAAAACAAGCAGGAAGAAAGGGAAGTCACAGAACTATGATGTGATTGGAAGAACAGAGACTTGGTGAGGGCTCACATGACTGGAGCACTGTCATGGATGGGTACAAACTGTTCAGGAAGGACAGGCAGGGGAGAAGAGGAGGAGGAGTTGCACTTTATCTAAAAGCCATATGATTGCTCTGAGCTCCAGTATGAAACTGGAAATAGGCCTGTTGAAAGTCTCTGGGTTATGGGGGAAAGCAACAAGGGTGATGTGGTAGCTACCTACTAGAGACCATCAGACCAGAAGAATAAGGTGAATGAAGCTTTCTTCAAACAGCTAGCAGACGTTTCTATATCACAAGACCTGGTTCTCATATAGGACTTCAAATTACCCTAAAATCTGCTGGGAGGGCAATACAGCAGTGCATAGGCAATCCAGGAAGTTTTGAGAGAGCACTGGGGACAACTCCCGGTGTTAGAGAGGCCAACTAAGAACCATACTCTTTTTGACTTGCTGCTCAGAAACAGGGAAAAATTGATGGGAAATGTAGTAGTTGATGGCAACTTGGGCAGCAGTGACCGCAAAGTGATTGAGTTTAGGATTCTGGGGAAAGAAAGGAAGAAGAGCAGCAGGGTAAGGACCCTGGACTTGAGAAAAGCAGACTTCCACTTACTCAGGGAACTGATGGGCAGGATCATCTGGGAGGCTAGTATGAGGGGAAAGGAGTCCAAGGAAGCTGGCTGTACCTTAAAGAAACCTTTCTGAGGTTGTAGGAATGAACCATCCTGATGCACCAGAAGAGTAACAAGTGTGTCAGAAGATCAGCTTGACTTAGCAGGGAAATCTTCAATGAGCTAAAACACAAAAAGGAAACTTGGCAAACAACTAGGGAGGGCCATAAGAGTATTGCTTGGGCATGCAGGGATTAAATCAGGAAGGCCAAAGTGCAACTGGAGTTTCCGCTAGCAAGGGATGTGAAGGATTTCTACAAGTATGTCAGCAACAAGAGGAAGAAGAGGGAAAATGTAGGTCCTTTACTAAATGTTGGAAGCTACCCAGTGATGGATAATGCAGAAAGGCTTAAGTATTCAATGCCTTTTTTACATCAGTCTTCACCGGTAAGATCAATTCCCAGACCACTGTACCTGACAGCATAGTTTGGGGAGGAGGTGAGCAGCCAACAATGGTGAAAGGACAAGTTAGAGAACTATTTAGAAAAGCTGGATGTGTACAAGTCCATGGAGCTAGTTACAACACACCCAAGGGTGCTGAGGGAGTTGGCCAATGTGATAGGTCCTGGATGACTGGAAAAGGGCAAATATAGTGCCCATCTTTGAGAGGAAAAGAAGAGGATCTGGGGAATGATAGATTGACCGGCTTCACCTCAGTCCCTGGAAAAATCATGGAGCAGGTCCTCAAGGAGACAGTGATGAGAAACAGCATGAATTCACCAAAGGCAAGTCAGGCCTGACCAACTTGATTGCCTTCTATGACAAGATGACTAGCTCTGGATGCAGGGAAAGATGATATACATCTTGACTTTAGCAAGGCTTTTGATATCATCTCCACAATATTGTCACAAGGAAGCTAAGGAAGTACAGGGTGGATGACTGGACTGTATGATGGATAGAAAGCTGGCTGAATCATTAGGCTCAATGTCTAGTTGGCAGCTGGTATCAAGTGGAGCGCCCCAGGGGGTGGTCTTGGGGCCAGTTTTATTTGATATCTTTGCCAACAATTTGGAAGATGGGATAGAGTGCATCATCAGCAAGATGACATGAAGCTGGGGGAGTAGTAAATATGCTGGAGGGTAGGGCTACGATTCAGAGAGACCTCAACAAGTTGAAGGATTAGGCCAAAAAAAATAATCATGAAGTTCAATAAGGACAAATACAAAGTCCTGCATCTAGGACAGAACTATCCCATGCTCGGGTACAGGCTAGGGTCCAACTGGCTAAGCAGCAGCTTCTTAGAAAAGGTCCTGGGGGTTACAGTGGACAAGAAGCTGAATATGAGTCAACCATGTGCCCTTGCTGCCAAGAAGGCCAACAGCATACTTGGCTGCATTAGTAGGAGTGTTGCCAGCAGATGAAGGGCAGTGATACTTCCCCTCTATTCAGCACTGGTGAGGCAACATCTGGAGTACTGTGTTCTGTTTTGGGCTCCCCACTACAGAAAGGATGTGGACAAATTGAAAAGAGTCCAGGGGAAGGCAAAAAAAAGGTGATTAGGGGGCTGGGGCACACGACTTCTGAGGAGAGGCTGAAGGAACTGGGTTTATTTATTCTGGAGAAGAGAAGGATGAGAGGGGATTTAATAGCAGCCGTCAGCTACCTGAAGTGGGGTTCAAAAGAGGTGGCAGATGACAGAACAAGCAACAATGCTCTCAAGCTGCAGCAAGGGAAGTTTAGGTTAGCAATTAGGAAAAACTCTCTCACTAGGAGGATGGTGAAGCACTGGAACAGGTTACCCAGAGAGGTTGTGCAATCTCCAAACTTAGATGTTAAGACCCAGGTACACAAAGCCTTGTCTGGGATGATATAGTTGGGGTGGTCCTGTTTTGAGTGGGAGGTTGGGCAAGATGACTTCCTGAAGTCCCTTCCAACCCTAATTTTCTATGATTCTAAGTAGGATTTCTGTTCCCTCTCCAGCTCTACCATTTGTACTGCATACAGTGCTAGTGTGGAGACCTAGAGTGAAACATATTTCATTGGTCAGCTCTTTGGGACAGAAACCATTTTTTTGTTCTGGATTATACAGCACTAGCCCAGTAGGGTTACCATCTATGACTGAGACTTACAGGCACAAGACTTTACTTATGAGCCAAAACTAAATATCTGTTTTGAAATTTTTAGTTATGAAAACTGAAACTGATTATTATATTGATTCCTAACAGCCTTCACAAAGTTCTCCTTTTCTTGTGCCACCCATTTATCCAATTATTAGCATAGTCGTAAAACAACAGAACCCCTGGGTGCCAGTGCCAGGACAATGAAAAAACAAAATAAATATAATGTATTTGGCAGGAATGCCATTTTCCTGTTACAATTGCTGTAGGCAAGTCTCTCAGTGCTTCATTTTTCACATCTGTAAAGATGCTTTAACTTCTCTCTTTCAAGCACGAGCTCTGCAGGACAGGGACCTTTTCTTACAAGATGTGGATAGTACGTACCAGATTGCACTCCTCCCCGCAGTTTAATATACAATTCAAATAACTATATAAATTCTTCAAGAAAGCCATGATAATGGTTTGCCCCTGGTATCCATTACAGAGTATTATATTTGCTTAGGTACTAAAGAGAAGTTAAAGTCACCATTGTTGCACTACTCCCTTACTCTAGCATGCTATCAAGTGCTCTCTCTCACAGCTACTGAGATGCCTCCCAGCATAGCTGATGTTCTTAATACAATTTTCCTTCATGGCAAAGTTGGCTGAAACAAGCTCAAGCTATGTCTCTTCAGAAAATATTAGGCTTAAAAAAGGTTTAGAATTGCTTTCCCTGGAGTCTCCCCAGACAGTACTTGCCTTTTGTGCCAGAACTATCTGTGGGAGTTGGGGTGTGAAGTTTGCAGTGTACATGTCCTGATATCATATTCCAAACAATTATTTCACCATCATAGCTGGAAGTAGCAAGAAAAGTAGGTGGACACTGAGCAACACAGAGAATATCCTCCTTGTGGCCATGGTTCTAAATGAAAATTGAAAGATACTGTCAAGAGATCTCAGCTCGTGGTGCAGTGGGTTAGCATGCAGTACTTCTAAAGCAGCAGTGGGAAAGTAATGCCAATATTGTGGGGGGGGGGGATGTAGCTCAGTGGTAGAGCACATGGTTCACATGTATGAGGAGGTCCTGGGCTCAATCCCTAGTATCTCCTAGTATACAAGCCCCTCATTGAGGGACATTTCTCATTTTTCACCAGGACAGAACCCTAGATGTAAGGACCCTCATCTCTTCAGCCTAGTTTTCTAGTAGCACTGGGTAAGAATATCAAGACGAATGAAATTCTTGACTTATGGGCAATATAAAAGGAAAGAGCTTGCTCATACATACTTTCCATCCCCTTGTGAGGGTCTACAACTCATGCAGCTTTAATTAATTACCTCTCTGTGCTAGTGACTCACAGATCTCTCCCTACCTAGTTCAGACTCTTCCTGCTTCTCTGATAACTGCTTGTTAGTACTCTCTAACGGTCTGTGTTGAGCCTTATGTGCCAACATCTATTCAACTTCCTGTAATACAGATGAATTGAGGTGGATTCTTACTATGTCATCCTGCCAATAGGGCTGCGGTATCTGAAAATGATGCAGATCATCTGCTGAATCCTGTATCAGGGAACATAGAAAAAGGAGAGAGGTTTGAGTATTTTCTATATGTTCTAAGGTCAGAAGAGATCTGCTTTTCACCTGAGGCTTCCAATGAAAGAAGTGTATATGGCACACGAGTCACCTGTGCAAAGGCTAAATGGCCCTAACCTACAAGTGAGGTTGGCTGAAGAACATAAATTCTATTTTCTGAAAAACATAAAGGTTTGGGTATAAGTTTTTGTTCTAACCTGAGAATGAAACTGAGACCTTGTGGAAAAGTGTGTGTGAGGAAACACCAAGCCACCCCTGAAAAGAGCCACTACATATTACACTCAGCTGGGATGTGGCAGAGTCTGCCCCAAAGCAGGCTAGTCCTGCATTTCCTACCTCTCAGATGCGTGTCCAAATCTCTTGGCTAGTCTAAGCCTATCTGCTCTTGCTCACTCTCTTCCCTCAATGCAAGATTTCCCCACCCCCAATTCCATCCCTAGATCTAAAAGAAACCCTTTTCCAATAACTTTATCAAAGGACTAGCATATACAAGATGCAGAAAACACCATTCAGGGCAGGGGCCAGAACCTTGTACCCCATTTCTTCCAGGGCAATCCCAGCTAATAGAGCCACAGACACTGCTCTACACCTGGCTCCATATCCCTTCTCTCTTGGCTACCCAGTGAGCCAGCTTCAACAAGAAGAATGGAGGGTGCAGTTGTCTCAGCCTATCCCATATTCTGGTGGTTAGGGCAGTTTGCTGGGAAGTGGAAGATGTAGGTTCAAACTCACCCTGGAAAATGGAGTGGTGGGGGACAGAAATAGGACTTGGGCCTCTCACTTCCTGCGGAAGTAACAGAAGTGCTGGATTCTTGGGTTGAAAGGTGGGAAGGGACCTTCTCCCTTCTATAAGCAACTTCTCTACCTATTTTTCCTCAGTCTACACTACTAGGACTTGCACATAGTTATGCACCTACTTTGGCAAAATACAGCTCTGTGTATTCTCTGGCGATCTAGTGGAGCTCTTGTGAGCATGACCACAAGGAAAAATCTAAGGCACATAACTGAGAGAAAATACACAGCTACAATTGGACAAATGGTATTTGCTCAAAAGGACATTTAAAATAATCATTTTATAAAATAAACCATCTATTTCAGCTCTAATCTTTCTACTTACAAAATACATATTTATTCTTCTGTCCCATCCAACAGCTATGATATACCTAAAAGAATCAAGTATTCAGTTTGATATGATCTACACTAAACATTTTTTTAAAATGAAAGATGACAGAGATTGTGTTTAAATGTTTTTGTTCTAAAATATTAAGACCACAGGAAAGTTAAACCTAACTGGCCAGAGTGTAAATAATCCACTGAGAATGGTTTCTATGGAATCATACCATTACTGAGAGAAATACAGTGCTTTTCATTTGATGTTGCACAGAGGCAGACACAGAGGTCCTGGCTTCTAGATGATGTTGCAGCATAAATAATTTAATATGGAGCACTGCATATTGAGTATCAGAACTATGGCACAGATTATTTCAATATTAGATCATTATCTGACTCAAATTACAGGCTGCAAACTAAGGAAAGACACACTAGCAGAGGACAGTAAAAGGCTCCTATACAAGTGCAGTCAGGCTGCTCTGATGTGCTGTAATTGCAGTGCATTAGAGCTGACTTGATTAATCAAGTCAGCTGAAGTGTGGTAATTATTGCACTCCAGCCAACTCCAGCATTGTGTGTGTTAGCATTCCCATACTGAAAAATGGTGGTGAGCATGCTTGAACTAAAGCTCATTCAATGAGCTTTAATTAAAGTGTTCTGCTGTTGTTTTTCAGCACAGGAACGCCGATACATGTGACATTCCAGGTGCTTTAATTAACACAGCTCTCAGAATGTTTATAGATATGCTCTGGGAGGTGTGGGACATTTTAATGAGCATGCCAGAGCCATGCTAATTAAAGCGCCCAGTGCATCACACATATCAGCATTCCTGTGTTGAAAAATGTTGGTGGGGGTGCTTGAACTAAAGCTTGTCAAACAAGCTGGAGTCTGCTGGAGCATGGTAATTACAATGCATTGGAGCAGCCTTCCTGTATGTGTATAGGAGCCCTCAGAGCTGTGCTAATTAAAGTGCCCTCCTCCCCCACCTCCCAGAGCACATCTATAAACACCCAGAGGTAACATCACTATTCAGTTTATATCCTTCTCAGGGCTCATTTTATCATCTCTAAGGATTCAAAATAAAAGGCAGAGTAATTCTGAAGACTTGGTTCCAAGCCCTTTTACCTTTCAGCAACAGGAGAAACAAGCACTTTTTCCCCATTGTCCTGGATATCCTCTTGGTTTCCTGTTCAGTCCCCTTGAAGAAAATGCCCCCTGGGTCTGATATGTTCCCTCATCCCTTAATGCAGTCTCCAGCAAGCCATCCCAGATGCTTAGCCCCGTAATCCCTTCCCATCATGCGCCTTGTCTGAAGATTCTCACCACATCTGTTCTATGCATTACCTGGGTGCTACATTACAGGGCCCCACTGGCTGCCTATAGCTGTTTGTTTGCACCAGGTTTATTTTTCAGGCTGCAGTATATGCATATCTGTGTGCAGCTTAGGCCTGACTAATGCTCCAAAAATAAGTTCCTACAGGAGAGAGTTGGCACTTGCAGTTTCACTTCCCACCCAATCCATCACTCCCTATGACAAGGTGCACATCAAGCCATGAAGCCACTTACTTGTTTCTATTCACCTCCACGTAGGTACAGTCACAAATCTCATCATATTTGCCTTCTGCAGGGGAAAATAAGCCAAAGTACATTCTCTTAAATGCTTTGTGTGATATTTTTTGCAGTCTCCCAACATTTTAAATCACCTTGCTTACCCCTTTTCAAGGTATGCAAACAGTGTCCATTGTTGTAATTCCATACTTTCAAGCAGCCATCTCTTCCTCCAGTAACTAACCTAACAGAGGGTTACAATTCAACACCTTTTTTCCACAAGTGCCAACAATCATACATTGAAATCCTTACCCATACATACAAACATACCTTCTTCCACTGTCATCAAAGGTCATACAGGTGATAGCAGCACTTCCATGAGCATCACAAAACTCAAACAAATGCTTTCCTGTTGCAAAATCCCACACTTTAACGACCTTTATTAACAACAAGCAAACAAACAAACAGTGATTAGAGAAGCACCTGAAAAAGTAGCATACATTTCCCATTTCACCCATCCATACCCAGCCTTTCCCAACTCATCCTGGGGTTTTAGATGAACAGTAGAACTGCATGCAGTACAAAAGGAACACATTGCTTGGTTTCCTTCACAGAGATCTTTAACTTTTGCAGACAAGCCTTGTACAGCCAAATACCACTGATGGGTACCAAAGGCTGGATTCATAAGAACTTTGTACTTACATGCCCCATTAGGTCTTTAAGTCCAACATCTGGGTGCTACTGCCACGCACAAAGCCTTCACATAAAACTTAAGGTACCCAAAAATGCTCAGTGTCTAAGTTTCTGATGACAAAGTCCCAAAGGCACCTAAATGTTTATTGCTAGGCATGTGCACAACAGCTGAAGTCCTGCTTGTTTCCACTGAGATTCACTTACTGTACTGATTCGAATCAAAACCAAGTTTCCCCACCCACCTTCCATTTAGCACAGGGAGAAAAAAGCCTCAACTTAGATTCTTAGAACAAACCAGGCAAGCAGTTGCTATAACTCCAGATAGGGCCAAGGTGGCTCATGTGGCAAGTAGGGGGTTCAGGGAGTGCAGGGAGCACAGGGAAAAAGCATGGAGAAAGGGGGTGCAGAGCAAGGAAAGCGCAGGGAAGAGGTATGGAGAAGGGATTCGTGATACTACAGCTCTGATCCTGACCCTAACCAAAGCTGGAGCCAGAGCTGCCACTACTGCCTGGCCCAGCTGGGTGCTCTGTGACCATGGCAGAACTAGAGTAGCTGCAAAGGTAAACAGCAAGGGGGAAGGAGAGCAGGCATCAGAGGGGCAAGTCACTGGAGGGAAGGGAGAGACAGGCAGCAGGGAGGCCAACAGCTGATACCCCAGCAGCTGCTTTCTCTGTGCAAAGGTGGGGGGATGAATTTAAGAAGCCCCTCCAATAACTAGATTCTAGACACAGAAAAAAATTAGCAAATTTATGTTTCCATGTCTAAAATACAATAATAATTGAGAGGGGTAGGGGCAGGGTGCTTCTTAAATTCAGTACCAGGCAGGTCAACATCTGTCACTTGCAGGAATTAATCCAGTACATGTGCTCAGACAGCATCTAACCATATTGACCCAGTTTAGCCCCTGAGACCAGTGGTTAGGACACTCACCTGGTATAGGAGACCCAGGTTCAAAACACTCTTCTACCTGAGTGGATATGAACCAACAATTCCCAGGTGACTGAGGAGGGTCTCCCACTTCCTCCTATTGCATCTCTTTTACTTTGTACTACACACTTAAGTATTCACTGGAGCAGGAAATGGGAACTCCCACCCACTGGGAGTCTTCTAATCATAGCAGTGACACTCTCTCTCGCCATCTGATCTAAAGTGTACAGAACTGTTCCATGAAAGAATGAGCCAATGTCTCCTTGCCTTTTGAAAGAAAGGAATAGGAGCCTCAGCTCAAACCAAGGATCATGGCTGTGAGCTGTGAGTGGAATGGGACATCTCCTTGCAATCCAGAATTAGGTACTTAAGTCCCTGAGAGGGACAGTGCTCCAACCCAACCCCTTCTATCAGCTTCTGCATTTTTTTCTGCATTATACAGAGGAGCCCAGGCATCTAACTTTTGGTTGCGACTTCTACCACATGCCTCCAAATCAGGCATTGAAACATTCGGCTTTGTGGCACTTAAGTGCCTCTTGCACATCTATGGTTAAGATCTAGGCTGTAGACATGGTCAGCGACTGACAGATCACATTGACTGGTGCAGACTATGAAACTAGCAAAAGCTCGAGTTATAAATTATACATACTTAAGCTGGTATGCAATCAATCAATAAGCTTGCATTTAAATCATAAGCAGTAGCCTAGGCAAGTAAAATAAGAATTGGTTCATCGAGCCACTAATATTAGACTAGGCCAAGAACAAATAATTGCATTTTGGAAAAGGGTGTAACAGCAGCTAGAAGTGACAATTGATGTTTTGCCTTTTGATAACAAATGAGTTGTATGTAGTCAGCTGGAATCCTATCAAAATAATATGTTTTTCTTAACCCATTTTATTTTGTAACTGGCCTACTCAGCAAAGTAAAAGAAGCAAAACATGGCAAGTAGCATTCCCAGATGGTGAGGGAAAGAGATAAGAAGTCCTCTCTCCCAGAACTGCACTCTTCTCAAGGACACAAACCCCAGCTAATTACTGGCATCCTCCAAGACCACAGGAAAACTGGTTCAGTCCAGTTCTCAAAGTCTCAGTGAAACAAATATTTTAATAAGACCAATTAGAATATTTATTGAAATAACCCACATATACAAATTGTGTGTAAATAGGGGGAACCTGGGGAAGACATCAGCAAATGTAAAGAATCTGCTGCCAGCTCGCATGCCAGTTTCCTCCCACCTTGTGTATTTCCCTGGTGAGAATCTGTATTATGCTGTTGCAGGTAGCTAGATAGGCATAGAGTAGGATTGCCAAACCTCCCAAATTGGCCAGGAGTTTACTGGAATCAGCATCCATCTCTCAGTGACTATTGAAAGCAATCCAGGAGACTGATACTGTGAAGTGGTTGAACAGTACAATTAATGACATTATGTCATATTGGGGAAAAAAAATCTCTCAGAATAGCGTCAGAGTTAGCAACCCTAGCATAGAGACAAGTGCTTATTCTTATGCTTTGGGTTATAGATCAATAAAAGGCTGGGTTATAGAACTAGCTCTGCCTTCTTCCAGTTTAAGTGTTAATAATCCCTTACTTACTAAAAGGGAATGGAGGATCATTGGGAATATGTTATTGCATTTTGATTTGATATACAAAAAGTGTAATCATTAAGGAAATTGAATTCTGTGTCTGAGCTTGCAAAGTCTTTATCAAGACAGGCTATAGTCTCATCTCTCAAAAGACCAAATGATACTGGTACCAGCAAGGGAACAGGGCAAGGGAGCCCTTTAGGGGCAGCAGGGAGCTGTATGGTTAGGCCAGTACCCATGGTTGCAAGGGTAGGCAGCTGGGAGATGCTGCCCAGGGGGATAGGGACCATGGCCTGGATACCTGGTGCAGCTCAGGAGCCCCGGCCCAAGGCTGGGGGTACCATAGGTCTCCCCCCTCCTCCTTCTTCCAGCCCATGCCAGGACCAGACTTGGTTTGCCACTCCCTGCATGACCCAGAGCCACTGCAGCTGCCGTGCTCCAGCCTGGGAGGGACGAGGGGGCTCCCTCCAGCAGGGCTGGGAGTACAGCTATGGCTTGGGAGCGAAGGGCACCAGTAGGGCCAGGGGGCTGCAAGTCGTAAACAAGGAACACCAGCAATTTGCAGTGTGCAAATTGCACAATTATGGATGTCACTTGGGAGTAATGGTGGGCCACATGTTGGTATTTCTGTTAATGTTTTCCTGTCAATACTGGTTTCTGTCTTAATTTTAAAGACTGTTGAGCTGCTTTAACATGTAATGTGTAATAAGTATTTTGGGGTCAAAATACTTGTGTGTTTTCTACTTAATCAATTTACTGGGTTGGAACTGGCCAACAATGTTTACAAATGGGTCCTGGTAAAAGCGAGATTGAGAGCCACTGGACTAGATGACCTCCTGAGGTCCCTTTCAACCAGTGGCGATGCATAGGAGGGTGCACATGCACGCCCTGAGATTGGCCATGCACTCCTTGAGAGAAGCGTTGGTGGCACTTCTGGGTTACTGCTGGCACTTCCACCGACAGTGGCAATTGGCTGCCGGGGAACACCCCCCACCCCCCAGTTGGCAATCAGGTGCTGGGGGATCCCACAGTTTTAGAAGGCACCGGTCACCCATGCTTCCAACCCTAATTTCCTATTCTAATTGTCAAATCAATTAAGATGTCACGGTAATAACATGAGAAGATTAAAATATTTTAATCTTTAAAATATTTAAACCCTTTAAAATATTTTACTGACTGCAGATTAGATAGTCTAACAGTGATGGGTGCATTAAAAATGCACAAGTTAGAGACTACAAACACAGGCCATACTGTCAGCAACTATTTGCTTTGTGTACCAAAGCTGTCACTTACAGATCCTTCTGAGCAGCTCACCACATGCTTAAACTCTTTGTTGTACTTGCAGCACAGAACTGGCTCCTTATGAGAAATGACGAAATGGGGCTCTGGAGAAGGCCTGTTTCATGGAAAAACAAACCAAATACCCTATGCTCCATTGTCACAGTCACTGTGTATCAATAGCTCACAACTGGTCTATATTAATTCAATAGAGCTCATGCAGTAGAAATTAACTTCATGAGTACTATAGAAAGCACAATAGCATTAAATACTTCTATTCTATTATGCCTACGTACATATGTTATATTTACTCGATTATATAAAAATATTGCATTGTATTCATGGTGGATTTACTTCAATCAAATAAATTTAAATCATGATTTAAATCACTGGTCAGGAAGCCTCAATTTAATCACTGTTTTGTACAAAAAGTGCATTTGTGTTATTTTATATCCTTTACTCATTTAACTTCTTGAAAATTTGCACTTTTAGGGAAGGCAAAGGCTTGATTATGTACACAAACTTGTAGAGAGACAATAGGGCTCATGGGTGTCTAGTCAGGTCCGTTATCTCTCCTCTCCATATACTGCTGTTTAATAAGAATGTTATCTCTAGAGACAACCAACTTTCCCTATGTCTGGAGAAGGGCGCTTGTGCTCCAAAGCTTGCAAAGAAAAAATTTTTCTAACTATTTAGTTGGTCTAATAAAAGATATCACATCTACCCAAAGAATCCCCATTTTCAAGAAGGGGAGGAAAGAGGACCCAGGCAACTATAGGCCAGTCAGTCTCACCTCCATCCTTAGCAAAGTCTTTGAAAAAATTATCAAGGCTCACATTTGCGAGAGCCCAGCAGGAAAAATTATGCTGAGAGGAAACCAGCACGGGTTTGTAGCAAGTAGATCATGCCCGACTAATCTAGTCTCTTTTTATGACCAGAGTACAAAACACCTGGACACAGGAATAGGGGTTGACATCATATACTTAGACTTCAGGAAGGCCTTTGATACTGTTTCCCACACCTACTGCCTAGGAAATGACCTGCTTGGTGGCATAGAAGCAGAAAGGGTCCTTGGAGTCCTAGTGGACTCCAAGATGAACATGAGTCGTCAGTGTGACGAAGCCATCAGAAAAGCTAATGGCACTTTATCGTGCATCAGCAGATGCATG
>JAGPOW010003316.1:160050180-160069043 GCA_030014935.1 Caiman crocodilus
TTGAAGCTGGACTGGCATCTTCTGTAAAAACCAAGCAAACAAAAATGTGGCAAAATCACAATAATATCTCATAGCCTGGCAGCATTAATATTATTTGCTCTTTTTTTTTTTTTTTTTTTTTTTAGCTTGACAGTCAGTGTTTCAAGCTCTACTCTGCTTGTACCCTTCCACAACATTTCAGAGGGACACAGTGTCTGTGCCACTACTTAACACATGGAACGTGAAAAAGCACCAGGAATGAGAGGAAAGAGATACAAGGAGGGGTGAAACCAGAATTTGACAGAGGTGAGTGCAGCAACAGTCACCCTCCCAGCCACCTCTTCCCCATGCACCAGAATGGGCAGACTGCAACACTGCAGCCTCTAGAGACTTTTTAAACTCCCCAAAGCAGGTAATAAACCCCGACTTTCATTCTCAGAGGCACATCCCCTTCCCTCCCCCTGCCCCAAACCTCTGCCTACTGCTACTGCTTTTTCTGCTGTCCTAGGCCTAGGAAGTCTCAAAGCCGTTTGTGCCATTCCAGCTGGGCTACAAAGGGGCTGGGCTCAGCTGAACAGGGACAGTGGTAGCAGTGGAGATGTGCAGGGAGGCATTCCTCCACCTTGCCCAGTCCCCCTCAGGAGCAACACAGGAAGGAGGAACTGCTTGCCCATTGCCTCTGCTGCTGTCAGTGTTCCCAGCTGAGCCCACGATGTACAGCCTGGCTTCCGTGTCCCCAGAACAGCATGAAAAGCGGTAGCAGCAAGTAGAGGAGGGGCAAGGGAAGGAGAGGGGGCCTACCTCCAAACATGAAGGGGAAGGGATTATGTGCTTTGAAAACTTTTTTTAAAAGCCTCCAGGGTTCCCAGGGTGTGATCTACTCAAAAAAGGAGGGAGAAGGGGATGCAGTTGTCCCACTGCACCCCCTCTGGATCTGCCTGCGGATACAGATATAAGGAAGAAAGATACAAAAAGGTATAAGTGCAAAGAAAACAACTCTGAAGCCTCATTACTATTGTTTTTACAATACTACTTTCAAGGTTTATTCCCAACAGGAGTTAGAAGATCAGGAAATATAATTCCCATGCCAGAGAGCAAGGTGGCCAGAAATGCAAAACTAGTGGTGTTCTAGTCCTCCTTCTCTCTCCAAAAGCTAAACTGAAAGAGGCTCTGGAAAATGCAGAGAGTTGCATTTAAATGGAAAGTGAATGTGTTGCTGCAGAGAGGATTCTGCCATTGGTAGGTTCAGATTAATGATCCATTATTTTCTCACCTCAAGCTCTGTACATGGCCCATCTGTGATCTACTCAGAAAATAAGTTCTTGCTGAGGATTAAAAGAAATGGGTGTGGATGGCCAAAAGAAAAGCAAAGAGAGCCTCTGTGGTCACTGTGCCAGCATCACCTATTCTTGATTATGTGCATCTACAGTCCCAGGTCATAAAACTGACCGTACCATGATGGTGCAGTATTAGACAAAGAATGTGTTTGGGCTGAACAAATAACCTTTTTAACATTTACTGATTTCAATGTTCTACCCCATTTTCTTCTCTTAAAAAGTAGATAACAACATTTCTCTAACAGCAATGGTAGGTAGTAGATAATACTTGTACTTTCTATTGAGACTATTGATGGGAGCTACTATAAAAATGTGGCACTTACAGCACAATTATAAATTAGGCTGGAAAAAAATTAACTGAAACAAAGATTCACCATAAACAACATGAAATCTCCCTGAAATGCACCAAATCAGTTCTCAGTGTTATCTGCTTGTCCTCCAGCTCTTGAGTATGTGAAATCTAGATAAGCTGAGAAGGACAAATGCTCAAGTCAGGCAGGGGTTGCTATCAGCACTGCTCATGTGGCTAGAGAATTAAAATATTTGGTTAAGAAACTGAAGTAAAAGGGCTTTTCAACACAAGTGAGTTCTGGGGCACTGGAGAACAGTATTGGGTATTTCAAGATGAAAAATTTAGGGACATTTTGCATCAAAGTCATTTCTCCTACTCCTAGGGGTCTGTAGAAAAAAACTAAAATATATGGAGTTAAAACCATTACCATAGAAACTGGGAGGGATATTTATAATTGCGTATTGAAGTAACAGAGGTTCAGATTGGTAAAACCGTTGTGTTTAAACAGTTACTATGGAAACCAAATTGAACTAGAGGAGGTATGAGCTTTTACACACCACTTTCATTGACAGATAATGATCTATGCTGCAGGAGGGAGGGCCCAATTTAGGTGGGTAGGCAGAGAGAAAAACACCTGTAGACAGCGCTTAGTATTTGTTCTCCGTTATGCTGAAAAGGAGAATTTTTCTGTATTAGATGACTGGGGATATGTAAGCACTTCTTTGAATATGTGTTCAAAAAAGATCCTGTTCCCATTTGCACTGAATCAATGGGATTTAGAAGGTTATTCTGGTCATAATTCACATATTGAGCTGTTTTGCAGAACTGGAGTCTCTGAAAGGTGCTGAAGAGCTGTGTATCCTTTGCTCAATCTGTGAGGTATACATATGCTCCATATCTCTAGGGCTGCAAATGTAAGTGATCTGAACTAGCAGTCAACAAAAACAACAGTCCTTCAGTCCTAGTCATAGCCAGCCCCGGGTTTCTGTATCAACATATTTTTCTCATTGCACCTACCATTTAGTCTCAGGATTGGAGAACACACTTGAAAACTAGTGCCCATGGAAGCAGCAGCTGGAAAGCAGGGAGCTCCCTATGCCCCAACTGCAGGCACTGCTTCCTGGTGCAGGGCCCAAGCAGCTGGGAGTTCCCTGCTCTTCAGCTGTGTGTGCAGCTTCAAAAAACAGCCTTGCCCTGCAACTCATGGGACAGGTACAGGACAAGACAGGACAGCACTCCTACCTGTGCCAGAGCCTGTAGTAAGGGGCTCCTTGGGTGCTGGCAGTTGGCAATGACATGAATAGAGTTTAAGGAACTCTGAGGATGGGGCATAACATTCTTCAAACCCCAATTATACCACTGTCTTCATATCTGTCAGCAGCCAAAGTTTCATCTAGGTTCAAAACAATTTTTCTTTTCTTGTTTTTAATTTATTTAGTATAAATAAAGAGGGATAGAGGGAAAATAGTCAAAATAAAAAATGAAACATTCTGAAGTTACTGAAATAAAGCATGTTGAGACTGACCTGATCTGATTCCCCTCCCCAGGGCTATCAGGTTCACAAATATTTTTTCAAGTTTTTGAGGGTTTTCAAATTTTTATCACATTTCAGGACAGGGCAATTTTAACTAACTTGTTTGGGTTGGGAAAATCTATTTTGTCTGGGTAACTGTCATGATCTGCCTTACACCAAAGGTGAGAACAGATAATTTAATACTTTCTGGCCTAAAAATCTTTCACTCTGTATAGATTTTGCTGCATAACAAAACTGTGCTGCATAACTTCTGTAAAAGAAAGACTGCTCAGCAGATAAATTTACACCCTTTTGGGAGGAACAATGTTCTCAAATGGTACAGAACCAGAACTATTTGAGCAGCTGGTAACAGTCTCTCTCACCAAATTAGCAAAACAATAGCCTCTCTCCACGTTACTTCAAATTTTTTAAACAGCTTACCAGCTGACCTGTTGATTAGCTCCAAAAGCCCTAAGCAGTCACTGCTCTGTCTGCCTATCCCAGTGAAATTGGAGAGAGGCACACACACAGACACCTCTTGGTATTAGCTAACATACCACATGCTGGCTCTGGTCCTTGCTGTGGCAGACAGGAGGAAGGAAGGCATCTCTACTTAAGTAGCGAGGGTCGGGGGAAAAAGAGAGGGGCACAGGGAAGCCAGCAGACCCTGCTGTGCCTGCAAGTCTGTGCCGAGCTCCATCCAGGAAGCAGAGGGGAGGAGCAGACCTGCTGTGGAGCAGAGAGCCCAGCCAAGCCCAGAGGACATGTCAAGATACTGAGGGACTCTGATTTAACTTAAACCAGCAAGGAGCCTGGGACAGACATTGTACAAACCAGTTTGAACCAAAATCAATTAAGCCTGATACTACATTCAACCAGGTTTATCTCAAGCTGGTTCAGCCATTTTCAAACTGGTTTATGTGCATTGAACATCTGTTCTGTTACAGGTTTAAACTAGTTTATGTGTAATTTCTGTTCCTAGCCTAGTTGAAAAGGTCACACACACAGTTATTACTAGAGATCGAACTAGCCGGCTGGCACTGATGTAACCAAGCCACTGCACTAAAAGGCAAGCTTAGAAAAATTGTGTTTAAATCATACAAATTTATGCTGCAGGAACTTCCTGGAGAAAGTTATAGAAGCAAAATTGTTACCTATTACTAAAGCTGTAGACTCATGGCTGGAGGTAGAAATCACTGCTTTCATGGAATCACAGTAGTTTAGCTAAAAAGAGCAGAACAAGAGAATAACATTAAATACAAATAATACAAAACATTGATTAGAGGAGGGTGTAGGATACTGGAGTTACTTTGTTTGTTTCCATTGTTCAAGGGTTTTGCTTCTGAAAGGAGGAAGCATATGTTAATGCAAAACAACATTTTAAATTGTGCCAGGGTGGATCGAGTGGGTGCATTACAGTATTTAATGTTCCTACTGTTCCCTTATGTAAAGTGACAAAACAGTCTCAAACTTCTTTGTGCATCCAAAGGCATGACAGAGTCTCAGTCATTTTAGGACTTTCCGTGCTAATCTGAGGGTACGTTTCCATAGCCCATTGTAGCCTATGGTGCCAACTCAGGTACCCTAACAGCAATCAGCACAGATGGACCCGGATGCTCCCCAAATTGTCTTCCATGTTCGGCACTATTTGCCTTTTCCTCTGAGCTATGCCCTGCCTTGTAGGGGTTTCTCCTATTGATTCTGCTCTCTGGAAATCAGCAAGAAAGGCAAAGATCATCAGCACCTCTTGTGCGCTGTGTCTGTGCCCATAGACTAGTTATCAGCCTTCAAGAATGTGAAACAAAATTCTTCAGTCCACGCCAGGCAATTCTTGACCTTTCCTTCAAGACCAAAGAGTCCCTCTTGCTGCTGACCCACGTGGGCTGCATTCGTGAGCCACAACAATGACCCAATATGTGGCACAGGAGGAAAATGTGGGCAAGGTCAGGCCAGAGCCTTTACCAGCAATTCCTTCCCCACTCCCCCAACGCACACTGGCTGCCACTTATGCATTAGAGAAAGCAAGCAAGTTGGGCAGAGGCTTCACCAGCTGTGAGGCTTTGATACTAATAGCAAACCAGACTTGATGCCCTTTGCCTCCTTTGGAGAGAAATCCTTTATTTCCTTAGCACTGGATATATTCCTCAACTGCTTGAGCTGTAACATGGGACTACTATTTTGGCTTCTCCCACTAGAAATTATTTCCAGATTAGGGGCCACAAATTTAAAAAAAAAAAAAACAAAAACAAACCAACCAACCCTCGGGCACTATAGAAATGCTCCTCATTTCTTCAGCTCAGCCAGTCAGCATGCATCTGAATATCTCATTAGTCCATCACCACTGGACTACCTTTAACACTGCTGAACTCAGAGCAGCCTCAGAAACCTGTCAAATATTATTTTGGGCGTGAGAAATAAACTCTGGGGAAAAGGTCCAGGAAGGGTAGCATTCAGCCCTGGCACATGGACAGGTTTGAAGTTTAGGGCTGTGAAAGGTTTAGCATGTTTCTTCAGTTCCATGCCCATTCTTTGATAGCTCCTGATTTTGGATCCTGAACATGCTGCAATCCTCCACTCAGATCTCCTCACTTATGCCACAGTCCAGCAGTTCAGCCCAATGGGCTGATGTACATGCCACATTTTAAAAGCAGGTGCCACTGGAGCCAAAGTGAGAGCTAAGGAGTTCTTGACCCAGGGTTCACAACACCCTCTTGGTCTGAATTTAATTCCTTATTCTCTGATGTCAAATTCTCTTCCTTCCTTATATCAGGTTTGACCATTTGGGCTGTTCTTCCTGCCTTCATGCCAGCTGTGTTATTTTAATGAAAAGGGTTCCTCCTGCACAAAGACCAGACATGCAACTGAAACCTTACTATTACCATGGAGATTTCATTTGTGGAAAGTTTCCTGTGTTACTGGTTTTTAGCATTTAGAGCATTTTTAGCATATGTCTTTAGCAAACATATTTTGCTGATGATACCAAAATATGGGGAGAGGTGGGTACGTTAGCAGGGAGGGAGAGACTGCAGAAAGATCTGGATAGGTTGCAGAGGTGGGCTAACAAAAACGATGCGTTTCAATACTGACAAGTGCAGGGTGCTGCACGTGGGCAGTAGTAATCAGCAGCACAATTATAAGATGGGAAACTTCCTTCTTGAAAGCATGGAGGCAGAAAGGGATCTTGGAATCATTAATGACTCCAAGATGAGCATGGGCCAACAATGCGAGGTCACAGTCGGCGGAGTTAACTGGACCTTATCATACATCCGCAGGTGCATCTCAAGTAGGGCCCAGGAGGTGATCCTCCTGCTCTACGCGACACTGGTCAGGCTGCAGCTGGAATAATGTGTCTAGTTCTGGGGACCCCACTTCAGGAGGGATGTGGACAACATTGAGAGGGTCCAGAGGAGGGCCACACACATGATCCGGGGACAGCAGGGCAAGCCCTACAACAAGAGGCTATGGGAACCTTTCACAAGAGAACTGTCCAGCCTTCACAAGAGTAGTCTGAGGGGGGACCTGATGACCATCTATAAACTCATTAGGGGGGACCAGAAGGGTTTGGAGGAGACATTGTTTCCCCTAGTGCCCCCAGAGATAACAAGGAATAACGGCCACAAGTTGTTGGAAAGTAGGTTAGATTAGACATCCATAAGAACTACTTCGCAGTTAGGGCAGCTAGGATCTGGAACCAACTTCTAAGGGAAGTGGTGCTGGCTCCTACCCTGGGGTCTTTAAGAAGCGGCTCGATGCCTACCTGGTTAGGGTCATTTGAGCCCAGTATCCCTCCTGCCCAGGCAAGAGGTCGGACCTGAAGATCTGCAAGGTCCCTTCCGACCCTGCTTCTATGATTCTACGAGTCAGAAAGAAAGGTTGTTATTATTACTACCTGTGTAACCCAATCGCCATGCACTTTCCAACGAATGTAAGTGACATTTAGAGAACAAACAGCACTCTCCAGTCCAATGCTAGGCAGGCTTTTGTCTTTCGGTAGTTTTTTCCATGTTCTGAAAAAAAACGAAGGCAGAAAGGTTGGAAGAGAGAAGGCAACAAGCATCCTTGAGTGTTAGGAAGCAAATTTCTTCTTTGGCCTGTTTGACCCTGCACATAGAAGGTAGGCTAGACTTGCATGCTATAAACCAACCAAAGTATGTATGTGTATTATATTATAGTAAATACATCACACAATATTATTTGGATTATAAACATTATTTGCATTATACATCACACGGACACACATTTAGTCCATACAGGATGGTCTATAGTATAATATATAATATAGCCCAAGCTTTAGAGGGCTATAGCTCTCTTAGAAACCTTGACTCTTCCTCATAGCCTGAGGTTATTTATAAGAGCATAGCAATTTATCTTGCACTTCAGCACATAGACAGCTGCCCCAGGAATTTCTGTTCCTGAGGCTTTTCAAGAACAACTCTCATGCACAGCTACCAGGGGTAATGCCCAAAACATCAAAAACACTAACTTACTACAGGTAAAGCAGAGATGAAAGTGAGGTCAATGTCCTACCACTGCAAGGACAGGAGTTGTTTGTTAGAGCTACTGTTGATGGGTACAAGGTAGGGCAGGATGGCACCAAAATGAACCGTTCAAAGAGGCAAAAGCTTTTGTAAACAAAAGTTGTCTTTGTCAGATATTGTTAGTGGGTGAAAGCTCCCCCTGAATAAAAGATAACTGCAGTTTTCTTCTCACAGCCACAAGGGTAGCCCAAGCTTTATTGCTGACACTGGCCACAGCACAAAGCTGTCCTCTCCTGCACTACCCATCATCCTCTTCCTCCTGGGTGGAGTAAGGTGGGCCGCATGCAGCTATGAACCCCTGAAATTCCATGTTATAAACATACATTTTATGCCATTACAAACACACTGGATGCACCTACACGTACTCTTTACTGTGGAGCAGACCAATTAGCGCCGTAGTAGAAGCAGCTTCCTTTTATATCATCCCTTTTTGCCATCCTCTGCTTTTTCATTCTTTCCTCTTGTTCTTTTCAGCTTGTCAAATCCCCCCGGGGACCCACCCCTGCTTTAGAGTGTGTTGTAAATGATGAAAGCAACACTTCAGGGAAATAGTTCACAAGACCTGTCAAAACCCAGTGAAACCCAGTGGTTAGTGTCAGGGGGTTTCTGTGGTGAATAAACCGACTGTAGGCAAGTAAATAATTTGGCCAATACCCCACAATGGAGATTTATTAAGAAGGCAACATGTGCCATCTGCTGGCCCAAATATGAAATTATTTGATAGGATGTGGAATGGGCTTGCACTTCTTAATTGTTCCATGTCCAATTGTAGCAGTCCTGTAAAGTCTGGGAACACGTGTCCTGTGAATGCTGCTGCATCCCAGAGACCACCTCTGCATGCACAAGACAGAATGCTGTAGTACAGTTAGCAGTAAAGTAGGACATGAGCAAAGAAACTCAGTGTTCATTTAAGACAACTAAAGAATTGCACTTTTAACCTGTTTTTTTACATTACGTTTAACACGCAAGTACTTACCTCAGGAGCTCTCCCACAGAAGACATGAGCAAAATATTGACACAACCCTGAAGAAACAGCAAGGCTTGCATCAGAAACTTAAAAAATATGGGGTCAAGTTCTCAAACTGTCACTGATGTCAGTGGGAGATTTCCTCAAATAAAGGTGTTAGACATCTGTAGATATCATGTTGATGGTTAGCAAACAGATAATTAATACCACAGACATTGATCAAAAGGCCTGACCCTCTTAAAGTCAGTAAAAGTTGAAGGCAATTGAACACCATCCAGAAGCTGCACAGCAATCTGCAGGATCAAAATACTGATTTAAAAAAAAAAAAAAAAAAAAAAAAAAAAAAAATCAATAAAGCACCCAAAAATTGCTCACTTCCAAATGCCATTTTTTTTGCATTCAGAGAGGCAGAATCTTATATTCGTAAGTGGTGCAGTAAGCCTGGGAAAGTCAGAAGCTTCAGAAAAATAAAAGGTCTGGAAGGCCTGAGCCTAGAGGGTGCTGGACACCCTCAATTTAGTGCCAGCCATTGAATTCAACTGGAAATTGCAGAAACTGCAGAACTGGGCCCTAAGTTAGATCAGAGATTACTAGCTAGTAGCAACCCCAAGGACAGAAGTCTTGGAAACTGGTATATTAGTGGGTGAACTTCATTACTCAAACCTCCACACCCTCTTTTCTAAAGGTTGCTTGAGTTGTATGTCCCAATCTCCTGGGCCACTGCTACATTACACTACACTGGCCCCAATACTAACTGTAACCAGACATTGGGGGTCAGGGATTGAAAGGATTCATCTGAAACAGTCTCCTCCCAAAATCACTTCCCAGCCTGGCACAGGGAATTCTGCTTCTTTGCAGTTTCTTTTTACTGATCTTCTCTATGCATTAAGTATCCCATGGGACTGACTGGCTAGCCAAGAGACACTGCTGGATGGCTTCACAAGTAACCAAAGAGCTGAGAAGAATCGTGAGCCCTTCAGGTTGTCATAGTTGAGGGTTTATGGTTTGGGGATTTTTTCTTGTTTTGCTTTTCTTTGTTTTGTTTTGGGGGGGGAGGTAGGGGGCGTTGTCTGTTTCAAAAGGATTTTTGGAACATTTACCTGATCATCCCCATAGAGAATCATGCACTCATCAGTATCAGTGTAACTAAAACAAGTAAAAAGATAAAGGTAATAAATGAAAATGTAGTCATGACATTTCAGTTCAGGATAAACAAACAGAGTCGTATCCTATCCATGTCATAGATAAGGCAAAAGGTGTGTTATATTTACTGATGTTTTACAAAGATCAAATCCTGGCCTGGCGGAAGGTAGTATTACTCTTCTGAGGGCCACCTGCTTATATCAGGAAGGAATATATCCCTGCCCTCCCTGAGGATGAAAGTAATGAAGGAAGGCTTGTTTCATTTTGCAAGATGAACTCAGTGCTTTGTGCCTAAGGAGCCTAAAATGTTGCCTAACACTTTGGGAAAACAGTCCTCAGGCACAGTGGAGCTGTCTGTCACAAGGGTGAAGTTTTCTTGGGGCCAGTGTGGGACTGCAGAATGAATTCCCACAGCAATGAAGGAGCCCAATAAACCTGCTCAGCTTCCTCCCTAAGCACAAGGAACATTTATTTGACATAGACTAGACAGTATGTGCTGCTGTGTCTTTATACTGAAGAGGCTCTTTGATACGCGAGAGAATGAAACATGGAACAGTTGGTCAGTCACCTCACTTAACATGTACTGGAGACACCCATACATTACAGAGATTGGAGCTATAACAGACTAGACTAGCCAAAATCCTTCCTTACATGTTCAATGTGAGTGTAACCTCTCTCTAAAAATTAGGGACCTACCAAATTCCTGGTGAGAGTGAGGTGCATGGCAGCTTCTTTAATTTTGCGGGTTCCCCGGTGCACCCCTCCACCATGGATGGCCAGAGGGGCCCCACTGCTTGCCATTTGTGTCTGATCAGTGGGAAGCAAAAAACATATTTTTAAATATGACGCTGCTTCTTCTGCTTGCCACTGATTGGCCGAGGGGGGCTGGTAGCTATGCCATTTGTTGCTGACTGGCCAGGAGGCAAAAACAGCACCATATCTAAAACTGCAGGACAAAACCTGAAAGGAAGCAAATAGCTTGTGGCAAAGAGGAAGCAGGGTGCTGTGCTGGGGCAAGAGCCAGAGGGTTCCCACCCTACTGCCCGTACTGACAGGGCAGAAGGTTTTGTTTTGTGTGTTTGCTTCTTTGGTACTTAAAGACTGTGCTTTAATGAGGAAGACTGGCTGAGGAGGCTCCCCAAGAAGGATAACCTGTCTGCAAAAGCCAGTGAGCTAGACAACCTGCTCACAAGCCTCCAACGCATTGGTGGCAGCTGCTCAAAATAGATGTTACAAAGTGTCACATTCACTCCTGTTATGGCAGGGACACATTGGTGTAGTGTAATTTAGCACGTGCCAAGCTAAGCCTAACAAGGGATAAAATTACACATTTGATGATGAAATGTTGTACATCTGACAGGAAGTTGGTGAAGAAACATCACTTGATACTACACAACTGTCAAACTGAACCTTGGGAGATGTTGCAAGAACCAAACAAATGTCACCAATGAAACACTGTTTAAATAGAAGTGTGCAACAAAATAACGTTAAGCTAGAACAAATGACACAAATATAGCATTGCTTACCAATAATCCAATCGTAAAGGGATAGCTTCCAAGCTACTGATCTGGCAGTATGGTTCAAAGTTAGAGAGTTCATAAAACTGAATTTCATGATCACTGTCAACAAACAAGACGTATTTTAAAAGAGCAGTAGTTTCATTTTATAGCACAGTAAATCTTCCCAGTAAAACATGCATCATAAAGGTAAAAGACAGCTTAAGCATGCTTGTGGTAGAGTTAATTCATGATTGTTGCTTGTATTTCTTGTTTAAATAGCATGTGAATCTAGTGCTTGTTTAACAGCCTGAGGGACTGAAATCTCCATCAAACAAGGATATTGAGGAGAACCATCCACCCCTACACTTCCATGACCAACATGTCTAATCCCCAGCCTCCTGCAGCCACATCCCTGGTTGTCCCATGGAGGTCCCTGTGCACTGAACACTGTGTGTTAAGTACGGTGATGTTCTTTGGAAGAAGGGGCACCAGTTCTCAAGAACTTGGACTGAAACCAAAACTTAATGCACACAGGGCACTGAGCCAATCAGGTAGAAGTAGCCCTCTCACCACATTTCCTATCCAGGCTGGCTTTGAACCATAACACCTCCATTGGAGGGTTTGATAGAATAACTTAGCTTTGGGGGTCAGGAACACATTCCCTCTCTTTATGCTTTGCAATAAAAACAATAATCTATGTATTTATTAGTAGCCTGGATAGCAAAACTTTCAATATTGGTTGTCTCAACCCTGACCCAACTGTACCATCTGCTAGTGTGAGAGAGCAGTGCAGTCAAGCTGTCAGCAAGAAAGCCAGTTGTAACTGTATTTTTGCAATGTGAGATCAGAATGTGGACATACAAAACTTAGTGTAAGCCAAAAGGACATGGGTTTGTACTATGCATCAGCTGCTCTATTGTAAATTTCTGGACAACCCCCTGGTAAACAGGGCTTTCCCTAAGGGTTTAAATCAAGGCGACCGCCCTGGGCCCTACACTTTGGAGGCCCCACAGATTGGTGCAGAGCAGCAGCAGTGTGGAGCTGGGCAGAGTGGCAGCTCTGCATCCAGCCACTCACTACCTCCCCCGCCACCAACAGCAGTGATAGCTTCTTTGAGTCTGGGATTGGAGTGGGGGTGGGGCCCTACACGGGCTGATCTGCCCCGGGCACCACATCCTGTGCTGGTCAATGATGGTTAAACTGTGACAGCCTAACACTCAGTGAAGAAGAGGTAATTCCGCTAAGTTTCCATTGACCATGGGGTAGATTAGCATGCATGATAGATACCACAAAATAGCGGATATCCAAGAGCTGGGCAAAATACAGCCCGTGGTCCAGTTCCAGCCTGCCAAACACTTTCATCTGGCCTGCGGCACCCACCAACTAATTGTACCCCACCCAGCCCTTCCATCCACGAGGGTGGGAGCAAGATGCCCACATACACAGTGGTGGGACAGTGGGGGCACTACTATGCTCAGCCACCAGCCTCACTGCCCAACCAAAACCCCACTTTGGGTGTCTCCCCTGGGGCACCTATGTCTGGCCAACCCCCTTCCTGGAGCACACCCAAAAGTCTGGGGCAATGGCTGACACCACCTGGGCCCTAGTGTTTGTTAGGGCTCTTGGCAGCCCAGGGTACACAGAGCCTATTGACCTTAGGGGTGCTTAGCCCACCATGGTATTTTGGGGTGCTTCTTTTAGTCTGAAGCATTCACTAGTAGCCTCCTGTATGGAAGAAAAACCATGCCCAACTTAGCCAGCTGGGCAAAGGGGTCTTTAAAGGCTAGTCTCATCCTCATAAGCATTTCCAGCAAGGCATGCTATAACAGATAGCTTTATTGATTAAAGAGGGAGAGAGTGAGGAAGGAATACAAAACAATGGAAAATTGAAAGAAAACCTACTTGAGCAAAACAGAATGGGCTTGTTGGTCCTTTTGATGTGTCCAGTTCACTTAATCCTAAATTACTGGCTAAATTTCAGTTAAATTACTCGCATGTTCATCCAAAGACTGATGGAGCTCTGGAGGCTTGTTGCTAGTTTCAAGGTTTCAAAGATGACTTCCCCCTCCAAAATGGAATGACCCCTTATAAAATTTTTGTGACCTCATCACTAAGTCCCAACCAGAAACAAGCAGTATTAGATACAGACCAATTCTTTTAAAAGTCATCAGCATCCTCAGGTAGAGACCAGGGTCACACAGGTTGTTCACAGGAAAAGCTCAGGACAAAGGAAGAATGAGCTCCCCACTCCCCATGCAATTTTCACAACCCAGTCACCCAGCTTGACCAAGTGGATCCAGCAGCCAGAGTTTGAAACAGACGGGGCTGGGCAGACTCCGAGCAGGGAGGCAGACGAAAAGGGCGATTTCTTCATGCACCCACATCACCAACATACCCTATTGTGCCCTGCTCCTACCCTTGCAGGCAGAAGGGCCTGGCCCAGCCAGCAGCAGCTTCTGAACAGGGCTGCTGCTGCTGCCACTGGGGGGACCTGCTCAGCTTCCCTAGCATCCTGCTCACTCCAAGCAGCAAGTAGGAAAGTGGCAGGGGGGAACTGCAGCTGGGAGGGAGCATGGAGCTGAGGCTGGCAGCACCTGTGGGGGAGTCCCCCCTCCATAAACATCACACACTTACACTCTGCCCATACAATCCCCTATATATACACCCCCCAACCTATCCTATTGCCCCCTAACACAGCCACACCCCTGCACAAGCCCCCCCATACACACACCCCTATACAATATATAAGACTAAGAATTTATTTTTAGTTATTATTCAATCACCTCTATTACATACACACTATGCAAACACAAATCATGACAAAAATATTTTTTGTAATAAATTATAATACGCTAAAAGTCAAAACACCTACTATAGCATATGATTTGATTTTTTTTTTAAATGCTTTTAAGATGGCAATCCCCCCCTAAAAGGAATATTTCTGGGGTGGTAAAGGGAAGGACTTCCAGTGGTAAAGGTCAGGGGTTAGGGGATAGGACTTCCAGTCCCAAGATGGTGACCAGGAAGCAGGGCAACTGTCTAAGGGCACGGCTGCCCATGTGGCCCTCAAAAGCTCGCCACACCTCTTTAAGCAGCTCTCCAGCTGAAATAAGTGCCCGCCACTGTGGTACTTGGCAGGTGTCCCTCCTTTTATCCCGTGGCAAGTTGTTCACAGGTCCATGAACCAAGATCACGGATGGGATTGCCTATGCAACCTCTTTCAGCAAGTTTCCTTGCTTGCAGATACTAACAGCACTGCTAATACATTTCCATTTTCAGTTTCAACTCCCACTTCTGGTAAGGAGAATACTTACCCAGTTCCCAGGATGAACTTGTTGTACTGAGACATGACAGCAAAATCCATCACCCACTTAGGTTTCTTGTTGCTGAGCTTTTCCTGTAAGGCAAGAGAGGTGATTGTCATCCATCTGTATGTTAGATGGAAAGGCAAGATACCACGGCTGAGGCTGGATTCTGCTTTTGGTTACATGCTTGCACGGGCACCAAAATTAATGGGCTTGCAAGAATTAACACAGAGCATCAGGCCTCTCAGCCAGACCCTGCAAAGTGCTTGGCACTTCCCACTAAATGTAATGTGAATTAAAGAGCACTCAGCACCAGCAAAATTACCAAGCCAACTATTTTAAAACATGGCTTTTACATTAATCCACTGCGTTCTAGCTCAGAATAAAAACAAAAGAGACGAGGCAAGCATTTTTGCATGGGCAAGTGTAATTCCCATTAGGGTCAAGGGGTATAACATTGGTTTGCAGGAAGGGAAGGCCTGGCACATCATGCATCTGCCACCCTAACAGTCTCTGAGCCATACTGTGTTCATTTCTTTTAGAGTTCTTTCTCCTGCCCTTCCCACCAAAACCAAACCTTCCAAATCTGTTTAATGAAGAGTAAAGAGAACAATTCTTTCCACTTACTGGACTTTTTTATGCTACAATGTCTTCTAACATGGAACAGATTCACTCATTATTATATTCAAATTAACTGTAGTACTATACCATCTATATAATAATGTTCACTTTAAATCACTCTGGAGTAAGGAGCATGACAGAGCTGTGTTTCAAGTGCAGCTCCCTGTTTTTCCAGGCAATATAACAAAATTAGTTGTGAATGTTATAATTCAGAATGACATACTAGGAAAAAAATAAATCATTAGTAAAAATCAAGGACTCCTGCATTACTCCAAAACTCAAGAGATTTATAGGCAAATAAAACATACATACAAAGACCATCTTGCTTCGTTTCTGCTGTAGCTGTGGAGACCAGAAAGAAATGAGTCCATCTTCTCTAGCTATCACTAATGTGTTGTCAGGCAGAGAACTAATGCGCAGGATGGCCTCTCCATAAGAGAGTTCCTGTATCATGGCAGGGAGTGAGAAGGTCAGCTTTTTCAGCCTGGCAGAGGATCCATCCTGTTCAGTGTATTCAAGCTGCATGTATGTGCAGAAGTCATCCTACTCCAGAAAAAATAATTGGTCAGTCATAACTGCAGCTATTAAACAGCCACCATGTTGCTGTTCCCCTGGGAGTTCAGCAATCATACCCCCTTGTCAAAGATGCTTTAAAAAATAAATAAATAAAATCAACTCCTTTCTGTACCGGTAACTGAAACAATGAAATGCTGCCTCCCTGGGATTAGACCAGGACCTGAGGGACTGGTGAAGAAAGACAGAAGCCAGGGATTGATTTGATGAAAGTGGGGTGTCCACATCCATGTGAAAGCAGCAGCACAAAGTTTAGAATCGCAGACGGACTACCCCTCCACACTGCAGAGCTTCCGCTGGTGCAGTTATGTTGGCAGAGCCAAGTAGCAGATACTCCACAGACATCAACAGGAATTTGCAGGTATTCCCACACCACTTTCCCAAAACAATATAACCCTAACTGGCAAAGGCACCCATGGACAGAGCTGCATCTATCTTAGGGGTTTGGCTGAAATGGCTACGTCAGTGAGGGTAAGGTGATATTTTTATACCTCCTAACTGGGGAAGTCCCCGCCAGTACCGTGAGGCTGGGGCCGATGGCAGCAGCAGCCAGAAGGAGCCGCCTCAGCCCTGCTGCGTACCTGGGGATGGCAGGACAAGCCATGGCTGGGCAATACAGAGCAGATGTGAGGCAAGCTGGGGCTGTGCACTGGTGATAGTGGTGAGGAGATGCCACAGGGCACCTGAGCTCCAGCTGTTGTGGGGTGGTGCTGATTGGCTCGGGGGGGGGGGGTGTGCAGGAGGCTTCCATGTATATCTCACCATACCTTCAAACCCTCCCCCACAAACCCCACCCTCTGCATCCACCCACACCTCCCTCACACCCCCACCTCCCAAACCTTCCCACACACACGCGCGCCTCTGGGGGGAGGCGCTGCTATATGCACAAAGCCCACCACGCACCCCCAGCCACTCTCCCCCTCCACACATCTCACAACCCCCCACAAACCCCACATCCAGCCACATTCATACATACCCCCACACCCTACACACAAGCATATCCACACACACAGTTCCATACCCACCCCCCATATGCCCCTAAACCCCTGCAATATACAGTGACTTCATTTTGAGCTATAATATAATCATCTCTATGTACACAATGCAAACACAAACAAATCAGGACAAAAATATATATTTTTAAATAACATTAAAATATGTTATTGTGGATGTTTGATTTTTAGTATACAATTTTTTTTTCCAGTTCCAAGATGGCTGGGCAAGGAGTACTTCTGGAGATAAGGGGAGGGACTTTCAGTGGAAAAGGTCAGGGATTGGGGTAGGACCGCCTTTGCAGCCTTTGACAGCTCCCCAAAACTCATTAAGCAGCCCTCCAACCAAAAGAATTGCCTGCTCCTGCTATATAAGCAAGCCAAGCTATATAGTTTTGCAAGTATAACAGCACTGGAAGTAAGGACTTTTACCAGCGTGGCTGTATCAGTTGGAGACAGTCTCCACAGGTCTGATCAGCATAGTCAGTGGTGACTGAGCATGCCAGTGCACCCCCTGACCTGCCATGCTCACTGCTTAGGTGATGGGCAGGAGGGATAGGCAGGGCACTGGTGTCCCCCCTGCAAGTGCTGGCCAGGGAGTGGAGCACCATGGAGCTCCCAGAAGCGGCTGCAGCAATCAGCTGTTTCATGATCAGCTGCTGGGGATTTCCCCCCACCCCAGTTAGCAGGATTGGCCGCATGGAGACTCCCTGCCCCAGTCGCTGGCAGAGGCCAGAGAGGTATTGATAACTTTTCCAGGATCATGCCAAGTGAGAGATTTTTTGGTAAAGTACAGGCTGGAAAGAGGCTTGGGTCTGAACAAGGAAAGCACTTCATGGTTGCTTCCTACTGTGTTCTGCAAGAGCTTTATATGCAGCTATATAAACCACTGAGGGCCCAATTCAGAAAACATCTGGGCATATGCTTAAATTCTTTTACTGAATCATGTCCTCTGCTCACAGCCTGATGCTTACTATTGCTGCAAGACATAAACAAATCAATTAGCAGCCTTCTCTGTTCATCTGTCTAGACTTCTTTTGTATTTCTGGTTTATGACCATGGGACATGAATGAAAGGTTTGGGGAATTTATTTTTTGAGCATTAAATCACATGGCTGGTACTGTGCAGAATAAAAAGAATTAAAGACAATAAGTAGAAATTTGTATTCTAGCACACTTATTCACTTTTCCCTCTCTAAGTGTTGGCCAACTTGGACAAAATGAAAGTCTAATCCACCTGAGCTACATTTCTGGAAGCTGCAGATCTTCCATTTGCATACCCATTCCTTACTGCCTGAAAAAACAACAAAAGGAAAGCCACATCAAAACCTCCACTTACCCACTGAATTGTTCCAGTTGCAGAATAGTCAATTTTCATGAAAAATTCTTCAATTTGTTCATCACTCTGTATGGAGGAAAAGGTACACAAAGAAAAAGCCTTTTAATATTGTAATACAGGTTTTCCTGTTATTTAACTTTCAAACCATTGTTGCTTGCTTACTGAGTTATATGGTGCCATACTCTTCTTCACTATCTGCTTGAATTTCTCTACATCCAATGATTTACATCCATTCTTTTCTAACTCCTGAAAGCAGAAGCAAGAACATACAAGAAAGTTAGCTCATAAAAAAGCTTACCTTTGACTAGCTAATGGTAAAAGACCCTTAATGTGAGAGCATGTTAGTAAAGAGTTAGCCTGAAAGACTAGTTCCTCTTAAAACATGGTCATAATCTCACACTATGTAACAATGTTGAATATGAATTCTTATAGTAGAGGAGCCTACAAAACATATCACAGGTTCCAGCTTGCATTACTGTAAATAGGTAACTAGATAGTTTCATAGTATCATAGTATCTAGGGTCAGAAGGGGCCTAGAGCAGGCCGTCTAGTCTAACCCCGCTCCAGTGGCAGGAACGAGTGCCAGGGTCACAGGACCCCAGCCAAGTACCATCTAATCTACTCTTAAAGATGCCCAAGGTAGGAGCAAGAACAACTTCTTGAAGCTGGTTCCACATCCTAGCCACCCTAACTGTGAAGTAGTGCCTCCTAATGTCCAACCTAAACCTGCTCTCCAGTAACTTGTGCCCATTGGTCCTAGTTACCC
>JAGPOW010003316.1:160069143-160080518 GCA_030014935.1 Caiman crocodilus
CATCTCCCTCTCCTCTGGTGTCCCCACCTCAGCCCACAGTTTGGTGTCGTCAGCAAACTTGGACAGCTTGCTTTCCACCCCCTCATCCAAGTCAGCGACAAAGATACTGAACAGCGCGGGCCCAAGGACCGAGCCCTGGGGGACCCCGCTGCTCACATTTCTTCCTCATTTCCTTCTTGTTTCTCTTCTCCAGATACATTTTCTGCCTCCTGGTGGCTCATGGTTCTTCTCCTTAGTTACTGATCCTAGTGCAGGGGTAGGCAACATTTTTTGGCCGGAGTGCTGACAAACACCACAATGCCTACCTTGGAAGGTGCCAGAGGGCCGGCATGTCAAAAACACAAAATGAGGGCATGGGGTCCATGGCAGGATGCCCAGCTTGTGCCCCTTGCCTCACACCCAAAGCCCCTGCCCTGCAGCCCTAGTGACCTGTGTGCCCCCAGCCTCAGTTCCTGGCTAGCAGCAGCTACCCAGAGCCGGGGCCGGCTGCTGCCAGGAGGCTGCAAACAGCTGTGTCGGGCTCCAGACCCCTGGCATCAGCTCTGTACCAGTGCATGCACCCACACCTCAAGGCAGACAGCGGAGCACCATCAAGAAGTGCTCCAAAGACAGCAGGCTACAGATTGAGAATCACTCACATCCATGTACCCCTTTATTGAAGTTCTGTCCACAATGAGGAAATACAGAACATCATAACTTCAGCATAGTTAAAAGCGTTTACAAGAGTGCAGTTATTTGCCATTGCAGTTTTGCACTGATTTAATCATATTAATATACATGTCTTTAGGGGATCTGTTCTGCATGTTGTTTTTTCAAATCAGTGGGCATCTACTGCATTCCTATAAGTTAAAGTAATTGGATGGTTGAGCCATTAATGTAGGGTCATTATTGTTGATTGGCCTTGTGATGTCACCAAAGGAATAAAGGAATGATCCACTTATTAGGATTTTAATAAAAGTCTTCCTTATAGATTTCCCAAAATGTGTGTGCGAGCAACAGCATACAAATGAGTTGGGGAGCAAGTCTTCATGCAAACACAAAGAAGATTTAAATCTGCTGGCCTGTGCATTAAGAAAAAATACATATATACTAGCAAGAGAAAAAGAAGCAGTTTGTTAAGTTTAATTATAAAAATCCTGAGTGCCATCCAAAAGATTCTTATTTCAAACAAAACCAGAAGAGACAGCAATTCTGAGAAATAAACATTAACGTGATTGAAAACTACACACGGAAACAACTGTCAGATGTAATTAACTTATTTTTAATATTAACTAAAAATCACAAAACAACATTTATTTAAAAAATATAGTATATTGCAGTGGTGCTAAAAATGTGTTCATCACTGTACTGATGAAGACAGACTTGGCTCCAAAAAGTTATTTCAAATCAACTCTGTTTTGAACAATGATCATCATATACTGTGGGGGGGGGGGGGGGTTGTGAGCAATGCTGCATATCAATATAACAATGTCACTGGTGCAGTCATACCTGAAAGGCTGTATTTAATTTCTGGAGTTGTTCAAGGGTCAGTTGCTGTTCAATCTTGCAAAAGAGAAGAAAAAAGAAACCAGGAGTTAACACACACCCAGTGTACTGGTGCCAACACATGCAGTAAAGATTTGCAATGAATAATTCAGAAGCCCTGTGAGTACAGTCTGAAAGAGAATAAAGAATAAAGAAAAACAAGAAAAGAAAAGCACCTGCATTAATTAGCAAGTTTAAACTTTTCCTTCAGGCCTTTTCTGATACCAGCTCAGCTTAAACTGCATCTTATCATGGCAGACCATAGCCTACCCCTGAAAGCTCAACTTCCATGAAGTGTATTCAATTTCCACTGAAGCCAAATACACAGTAGAAGCAGCTTTCACACTCAAATGAGTCGTGTTTTGTATGCACCTTCAAAACAAAGTAAAAAGAGTCTCCAACTATCTTTTTCCTGCCAGCATAAGTGTTTCAGGTGCTCTCAGGTATTCAATAGAATGAAACAATTCGATAGTTTCAAACCTTCACTGAGCTACATTCATTAATAATTTACTGAATAAATAACAAGTCTCTTGTAAATTATAAACTATGAGACAAGGGGATTCTTGACTTTATTGAAATGACAAACAGTGGGCCAGGCTGCATTTCTCTCTGCTAACATTGACCCTTGAGAACTGCCATAACACACAAACAGCCAAGACTAGCATTTCTGTGTCTTTGCATCACCTAGCACAATGGGTAGCAGACAGCCCCTGCAACAGTGTAAATAGATAAGACAGCAATATGGCAAGGGAAGGGTACAGTACAGTAGACAGGCAAAGGAAACTATTTGCTTTTCAGCCAGGAGCAAGTTTGTTCCATGATTTTTTGGGGGAGGGAGTGGAGATGGGAGTTAGGAAAGGATGCAAAGGGAGGAAAAAGGAAAGGAGCAGGAACCTTGACCTGAAGTTGGGTGTGACTGGGGGAGGAGGGAGGGACATGAAAGAGTTAAAAGAGGGCTGTGTGGAGAGAGAAGCTCAAGGCATGGATACTAACATTTACCGTGTAGTACTGTAAATCAATGTTAGCAGATGATAAAAGTGGAGTGGACATACATGATGTAATAAATCAATTTATACATAGTAAAGTTACCCCTTGGAAAAAAAACAACATAGTAACTTCCCATACAGTAGTTACTATGTAGAACATGCAGCATGTCCATTACTCTAGCTTAGCAGGGAATTCTTCAGTAAGCTAAATCACAAAAACAAAACTTGTAAGTGAAAATTTGGATCAACTGTGGAGGAGTATAAAAGCATTGCTCGATCATGCAGGGATGAAGTCAGGAAGGCCAAAGTGCAATTGGTGTTGCAGCTAGCAAGGCATGTGAAGGGTAACAAGAAAGGTTTCTACAAGTATGTCAGCAACAAGAGGAAGATCAGGGAAAGTGTGGGTCCCTTACTGAATGGGGAAGGCAACATAGTGACAGAGGATACAGAAAAGGCTTAAGTGCTCAATGCCTTTTTCACTTTGGGCTTTACAGGCAAGGTCAGATCCTGGACTACTGCACCTGGCAGCACAGTTTGGGGAGGAGGTGAGCAGCCAACAGTGGCAAAAGAACAGGTTAGGGACTATTTAGAAAAGCTGGACATGTACAAGTTCATGGGGCTAGATGGGATGCACCCAAGGTTGCCAAGGAAGCTGGCTGATGTGATTGCAGAGCTGGTGGCAATTATTTTTGAAAACTCAGGGCAATAGGGAGAGGTCCTGGATGATTGGAAAAGGTTAAATACAGTGCCCATGTTTAAAAAAGGGAAGAAAGAGTCCAGGGAACTACAGACCAGTCAGCCTCATTTCTGTCCCTGGGGAAAAAAAAATCATAGAGCAGGTCCTCCAGGAATCTTTTTCTAAGCACTTGGAGGAGAAGAATATGATTAGGAACAGTCAGCATGGATTCACCACGGGCAAACCATGCCTTACCAACCTGATTGCCTTCTATGATGAGGTGACTGGCTCCATGGATGTGGGGAGACCAGTAGTGTATCTTGATTTTAGCTAGGTTTTTTAAATGGGCTTGCAAAACATTCTTGCAGGTAAGCTAAGGAAGTACAGGATGGATGAAGTAAGATAGATAGAAAACTGGCTGGAACATTGGGTTCAGGCTATAGTAATCAATGGCTCAACCACTAGTTGAGCCACCAGTTGACAGCTGGTATCAAGTGGATTGCCTCGGGAGGTCAGTCCTGGGACCAGGTTTGTTCAATATCTTCATCAGTGACCTGGAAGATGGCATACAGTGCACCCTCAGCAAGTGTGCAGATGACACCAAGCTGGGGGTGTAGTAGATATGCTAGAGGTTAGGGTTAGGATTCAGATTGACAAATTGGAGGATTGGGACAAAAGGCATCTCATGAGGTTCAATAAGGACAAGTGCAAAGTCCTGCACTTAGACAGTCCGTTGAAGCAGTACAAGCTGAGGACTGACTGGGTGGGCAGCAGCTCTGTAGAAAAGGACTTGGAGGGTTACAGTAGACAAGAAGATGAATATCAGCCAGCAGGTTGCCCTTGTTGACAAGAAGGCTAATGACATACTGAGCTGCATTGATAGGTCTGTTGCCAGCAGGCCAAGAGAAGTGATTATTCTCTATTCAGCACTGGTGAGGCCACCTCTGGAGTCCAGTGCTTAGTTTTGGGCCCCACACTACAGAAAGGATGTAGACAAATTGGAGAGGGTCCAGAGGGCAACAAAAATGGTGAGGGAGCTGGGGGACATGACTTATGACAAAAGACGGAGGGAACCTGGCTTGCTTAGTCTAGAGAAGAGGACACAGAGGGAATTTAATAGCAGCCTCAACTACCTGAAGGGGGGTTTAAAGAAGAGGATGAAGTTAGACTCTTCTCAGTAGTGGCAGATGACAAAACAAGGAGCAACAATCTCAAGTTGCAGCAAGGGAAGCTGAGGCTAGATATTAGGAAGAATTTTCTCACTAGGAGGCTAGTAAAGCACTGGAACAGGTTACTCGGAGAAGTTGTGGACTCTCCATCCTTGGAGCTTTTTAAAGCTGGCTAGACAAAGCCTTGGCTGGGATGATCTAGTTGGGGCTGGTGCTGCTTTGAGCAGGGGGTTGGACTAGATGACCTCCTGAGGTCCCTTCCAACCCTATTTTTCTATGATTCTAGCCCAGATGCACAGCCCCTTCTCCGGTGCAAGGATGTAAACATACTGCTTGCTCTTCCCCCTGCCTGCCCCAAAGTTCTGCAGACAGGAGGCACCTGTGGCTGCCCCCTCTTACTCTGCAGCAGTCATTCTGAGCCGCCTGCTCTGGCTCATTCCTCCACCACTCCCAGGGCTGGTGGAAGGGGTCACAGAGAGTGGATGGCTCGAGACCTGTGCCAGTCCTGAGAAGAGCAGTCACAGTAGCAGAAGCTGTGCTTCTCTCCTTAGATACAGGTGGGGGTAGATTGGGGAAGGGGTTTCCCCCACCAGAACCTGTTGCTTGCCCCTCCTACCCTCTCAGCATCCCTACATGACATGTGTGCGTAGCCCAGCACCTGGTCCCTGCTGGCTGGATGTCCCCAGGCTCTATCTGTTTTGACCCCAAGGCTGAAGTTTGTGGGAGATCCTAAAGGCAGAAATTGGCCCTTCAGGTCTCAGTCCCAAGAATGATCTGGACCCACGTGCCACACTGGGAAAAAACATGTGGGGCAAGAAAGCCAGGGAAGTAGCTGGAAGAAGCAACTGTCATGCTGTGCCATGCCATGCCATGCCATAATCAATTAATACCACATTTATTAATAATATAATGCTAATATTATAATATTCATATTCATTTGCATTAGTTTCTGCAATATGGTACTGCTAAGTTCTGGATCAGACGGGTGCCTTGAACCTAAAGAGGTTGAGAGCCACAACTCTAGTCCAGGGGCTGGCAACCTTTGACAAACTATGGACTGGAACAGCCTTGATCTGGTCCAACACAGCCCAGGTGGCTTTGGCAGCGCAGCAATATGGCGGAGTGGTGCTTTCCCTGCTTCCCAGTTGCCAGTTCCCTGGCTGCAGTGCAAGTACAGCTTTCTTTTGGAGGGGAGTTGTCTTAAGGCCAGCTTAGTCTGCCCTAAGCCAGGGTAGGTGGGAGAGCAGGGGAAAGGAGGAGTGGAAGGCAGCTTCCAGGTTTCAATCCCAGATGCGACTCTCTTCTGGCTGGGGACCATGCCTGTGTTGCTGCTGTTTCTCCCAGCACCCCCCTCTCCACCTATGATATGAATGCAGTTTCTGGCTGAAAAATTGCTGAAAGTTTCTTCTATACTGTCCCCATTTCTCCTTGCCTCCCCCACTCCTTCCCCAACTGCCCCATGCCTAGCCCTAGCACAGCTCCAGTCTGGCTCAAAGCTGCACTCAGCTTTAAAGACTGGGGAGAGAGGAGCAAGGAAGAATGGCAGCAGCCCAAGCACAGCATCCAGCTGCCCAACCCTGACACAGCTCCTCTTGACTCAGCCCTAGTACAGGCATAGACATAGACAATAGACCTACAGCTCTGCAGGCAAGATCTGGCCCACAGCTGCTATGTTGCAGACCGCTATACTAGGCAGTTTCATCCCCAGGTAGTCGTTTTCTCAGTGCCAGATTTAGGCACAAGCTAAGACAGCTGCAGCTTATGGCCTCACGTTATGAGGGGTGTGGCAGGGCACTGGGAGTGCCTGCCACTGGAGGAGATCGCGGCAGGACGCCGAGCATGCTTGTCGCTGGAGGAGGTCACGGCGGCGGGGCATTTAGCCCGTGGCCGTTGGGGAGAGCGCGACGGGGCACTGGGGGTGCCTGATTAGGGCAGCCATGTTGGGATGCGGATGGCCAATATAAACACAGGCAGTTTGGCTGCAGGAATTCAGGCAGCAACATTGCCTGGCCTGAGAGCTGCTGGCAAGAACAACCTGGAGGTAAGGGGGAGCTGCAAGGGGGATGGAAGGAGGCTCCTGGTCCTGGGCATGACCTGAAACTGCACCAGCCAGGAGTGGGTGGCCTGGTGGGGCTCTCAGTGGCGCGGGAGCCCCCAGGAAATGCCAGGCCAGTCACCACCCCAGTGAAAGGCGAGTCGGGGCACCATAACCCCTTTGCCCCCACCGCCAGGTGGGTTACCCTGTTTGCATTGTATTGATCGGAAGGGCCCAGAGGGTGGACCTAGTGCGAGAGAGAGAGTGAGGGGCTGGAGACCAGCCCAAGCCAGAGTACCCTCGAGTGGCCCATGCTGGGGCCAGGGCTATGGGAGCCAAAAGGGCCGGGGGCCCACTGCAAAGGACGCCCAAGAGCCGGGGGCCTGGGGTCCCAACTGGCCTGGAGGTGGGCCAGGGCTAGGAGCCGGAGGTCCTGGGGGGACCACACCCGAGAGGGCATGGGGGCGCTGCGGCTGTCCCCAGGAGGCGGGGATAGCAGTACGGGTATGGCTTCAGGGGGCTAAGTAGCCTGGATGACGGCAGCAAGGCCGCCTGATTGGAGGGATCACAGGAGGGTCCGTGTAGTACGATTCTGGGGCCCAGTGTGGGGCTGGCAATTAGTATACGACTGAGATGCCATCAGCGAGGCTTCAGCTGCAGTATGGGGATGGAAGGAGCCGCAGATATCACCCCCTGGCATCGGGGCACATGTGGGCAGCCTCCCGCTTATTAACATCAGTGAACGTTAGATGAAGTCATGGCAGGCGAGAACAGGCGGGCGGTTGGCCCACCGAGACAGTTGGGCAGGTTGTAAAGTACAGGAGGACGGCCCGGGGATGCCCACCTGTCACAAGGGGCCTCAAAAGGGTCAGCTGCCAGACAAGAAGTGACCATAGACCAGCAAACCACAGCCCCACAGAGCCAGGTGGAGAGGCCACAACTTCTCCCACAGGTCCCACAGCAGCAGTGGTTGAGGTTTGGGCACACCCTCCCGCCTGGGGCTGAAGGTATCTTTACCTGTGTTCCAGCCAGAAGTTCTGGCCACGGGGCTCCACACGGTGGTACGGGGTGCCAGGCCATGGCAGCTTCTGGTCTCCAGTTTGCCAGGCTGTAGCATAGAAAGGTTGGAAACCCCTATTTTAGGGCCCCACCCTGCCATAATCTGGCCCTGCATTTTCTCAATGCAAACTAGTTGACAGGCTCTGCAATGACACCTATGAAGGCAGCAAATTGGGAAAACTAGGTGTGTCTGCTCCTTGCTACTAAGTTTGCTACAGAATAAACATGGGGCCTAATATCTCCTCAGGGAGGGGGACACACAAGATTTCTAAGGTGAAACGCTACAGGACACAAGACAGGAGAGCGTTGATGCAAACAGCAAATTTGCACAGCATAAAGAAAGAGATAGTTAGCTGTGTTAGTCTGAAGTCAAGCAGAAGGCAAGATAGAGATGCACCTTATGGACTAATTCAATCAGAGATGCTTACATCTTTCTAAGCCAGAGCTCGCTTCAAGTGCTGATGAAGTGAGCTCAGGCTCACAAAACCTTTCCTATCTCCGATTTATTTGGTCTACAAAGGTGCATTTCTACCCTGCCTTCAGCATAAAGTTCAGAGAACTGCCTACAGTTGTGACAATATCCACAGATGCCTGCTTTTGCTACTCCCAGCTGCAGTCTCCATCTGGTGGCTCTGCAGGGTTTTTTGTTTGTTTGTTTTTGGAGGGGGCAGAGAGGTTGACTCCAAGACAGAAGTGGGCAAAATGTGGCCTGCGGGCCAGATGTGGCCTGGCAGGCCATGCTATCCAGCCCGCAGGGCCTCTAAAAAGTTTTAAAAATTAATATTTATCTGCCCCTAGCTGCCTGTCATGTGGCCCTCGATGGCTTGCCAAAACTCAGTAAGTGGCCTTCCACCCAAAATAATTGCTCACCTCTGCTCTAAGACCACAGTGGGAGGTAGGTAAGGGAAAGGCCCACTTAGTTCCCCACTTTGAAAGTTTGGGGGTCTCCTGTATCAATTTCTATGGCCAAGTAAAAGCTCACCACCACTAACCTGACACACACAGAACACCACCAATTGGACACAGGTACTGTACTTTCACCTCTGTCTAAGTACGTAAAGCTACAACCTTTATCCCTACAGCTGTGCTAGTACTTCTCCTTGATATTGAAACGTTCACCTTCCAAGCACCACACAGGATAGCAAGGCATAAATTCTGTCCTTGAATACAGACACACCTGCCCTCCCTTTCATACGCACAAGTTCCCCCAGTTCCCATGGAAGTAATGCTTAATAAGCACCCCAGAGGGTGGCTGATTAGAAGAAGTGCAGTGCTTTTGTTTCAAAGCATTCATGCTAGTGGGAACGTCTTGTTTACATTGGGCATGCTCAAAGCCTTAATACAAACGTAAGTGTTAGCATTCACCTGACAACAGTGTATGTTGCTACATATACACTCCCCATACTAATATTACCTACCCTTGTCACAAGAGGCTTTTAGCCTCAAACTGGCACCTGAGCAAAGAATCTTCTCTGGCTAATAGATCTGTGTAACTACCCCCTCAATATTTAACCTGCATATCATATTTATAATCAGAGGCATTTTGATACTTTCTACCCTCCTGCTTTATCTTCATTTCAGCCAAATCCTGGAATCTAAACTCACCCCAAATTCTTACAATGGACAGTCCACCCAGATGGCCACATTCTTCTTACCCCAGTTTGTGGGAGGACAATGTTCTCCCAACCCTGTGCTCAACCAGAGGAATCATTCTTGTGATGGTGCTCTTGTAAAACCTGAAGCCTTATAACCCCTAAGGGCCAAGTGTACACATTGGAAATTAGCTGTCTGAGCAGCAATCCTCACTCTGGGCAACTCGTAACTCTCAGGTTTAAGGGCTTGGCTCTCCCCTTGTCTGCCCTTCATTTGGTTTCTAGATCAGGTCTGCCTGCTGCAGAGATAACAAGTGGGGCCTCATGACTCAGATACTTCGAAGAAAACAATCCATTGGAGAATGCATACATTCCTCCCACCACACCGAGATGTACCACAGAACTCAGCACATCAAAAGGAAAGCATTTTCCTAAACAGTTCTCTTTATTAGGCATGTCTACACGTTGCCCTACAGTGACATTGTGCTGTGCTGTGCTTTAGGACTTCCACAAGGAAGTAACAGCCCATACTGTGCCGTACATGGGGTGCACAGTTATTTTTAGCAGTTACTTCACCATAGCAGCACGCTATAACTGAGGAGCACACTGCTATGGCAAAGTAGCTGTTGGTTACACGTAGACATCTGTGGATGCTACGTTGCTGGAGTGTGTCACTATGGTGATGTAGCATCAGTGTAGACATGCCCACTGCCGAGTCTTGATGGAGTTAAGCTAGCACTGACAAGGAGGGTGCTAGCTATTCAGCTCCTCAGCTTTGGCAAACCTGGTTTCCAACAGAGACACACAGGAGGTGACTTGGGACAATGCTCACAGTACCTTCCCTTTCCATAGACTCCTGGCAGGGTCAAAGTGATACTGAACACTTTCACTCTCTGCAACATTCTCCATGAGTCCAACTGAGTGACTTCTCTGCTGCCCTTTCAGCAACTTCTTCGCCAGCCATTCTGGGAGCTGAGAGCTTTCTTCTTGCACATCTTCTGAGAAACTGCCCAAGGAAACCGGAGATGTCCCTCGCAACCTGCGGCCTCCTACAGAAGTCTGAGCACGTCGAAACGAAGGCTCTGCCACAGCTTTTGACTCTCTTAGCTCATCAAGGATACTGTTGGGACACAAAACAGTGAGCCACAATTGGGGAAGACCAGCGCATTCCAAACACTCAGAAGCCAAATGATGGTTTTCATCTGTTGATCTCAAGCCACTTCAGACAGTGAGAGGAAAATGGCAAAAAAAAATACTTTTATACATGAAGCTGGTGATAGGGAAACACAGGCTACCCAGTTCCTAGGCCAGGGGTGAGCCAAATACAGCCTGTGGGCTGGATCCAGTCCACCAAGCCATTCTATCCAGCCCATGGGGCACTTGAAAAGTTTAGAAAATTAATACTTATCTGTTCCTGACTGCCTGTCAGAGATGACAGGAGCCAGGAGCAGTAGGACCCAGGGGGAGCCAGCAGCACTCAGAAGAAAGGCCAGCCCAGCCCTGCCCATGCCCTCCCCCCACCCAGAAGCCTCTGCCTGCAGCTACTTTCCCTGCTTCCCTGCATGCAGTTGCTCTAGCACCACATGGTCCCAGGCTGCATCACTGGACCACAGGGTCAGGAACTGGAGGGTGTGTGTCTGTGCAATGAGGGGTGGGGAAGAGAGAGAGAAAGAGAGATAAGAGTGTGTCTAGTGAGGAAAGCACACATTGTGCTCATGTTCGTAGAGTAAATCCCACACACACACACCTCACCATATACATGTATCCACACCCCCCTTGCACTGCCATACATGCAGACCCCCACACACCCCCGACCACCCCCCCACACAAACCCCACATATCCACACACACCCACATGCTCCCTCACCCCACACATAAAATCTCCAACGACGCTTCGAAAGGCCAGCCGGATGACATCATTGAAGATTTTAAGGCTCTTGGAGGGCAGCTTAAGTCAATTGGAGCACAGGTGGTGTTTTCTTCCATTCTACCCGTGAGTCAAGGGGGAAGGTGACACGAGGCATGTATCGAGGCTGTAAACCAGCGCCTTTGGGGTTGGTGCTACGACGTGGGCTTCGGATTCTTTGATCACTGCCCACATTTCTCTATGCGGAGCATGCTGGCGGAGGATGGACTTCACCTATCGCCTAAGGGTAAGCGTTTCTTTTCTTCCAGGTTGGCTGATATAGTGCGGCGGGCTTTAAACTAGCTTCGCTGGGGGACGGGCCTGCCAGAAGAGGAGATGATGCTTGGCCGCTGAGTCGGGTAAGTCGGATGAGCAAAGGTGGTGGTAGCTTGGGGGATACACATGAGGAGGGGGAGGCAGCAGTGCAT
>JAGPOW010003316.1:160086681-160114920 GCA_030014935.1 Caiman crocodilus
CCCCTGACCAGTTTGTAGCAGGCCACAAGATCCCCCCTCAGCCTTCTCTTGTGGAGGCTAAACAGGTTCAGGTCCCGTAGCCTCTCCTCATAAGGCCTGGCCTGCTGACCCCCGATCATACGGGTGGCCCTCCTCTGGACCCTCTCCATATCATCCACAGATCTTTCACTTTAGTGGAGACAACTGCTGATTTTGCAGTTTTGTGACAAGCCCTCACAGGCTTGCAGAAGTCGAGCCTGCAGCGGCTGGGTGGGAGCGGTGCCATGTGCATGCACATGACCCCAGGCAGACTGGAGAGTGGCTCCTGCAGGTAAATTGTGAAGGGGGCTGGGATTGAGGCCCCCATAGGGAGGGAAGGAGTTGGGCAGGGCAGGGCAGGGGCTGAGGATGCTGCCCAGTCTGGCAGTGCCTGGGGCTGCAATACACAGTTGCAGGGCCCTGGAGAGGAGCAGGACAGGGCTGAAGGTGGCCTGTCTGGCAGGTAGGGAGCATAAGGCTGGCTCCCCGCCACAGCATGCACTACCAGGGGGTAGAGGGAAGCCATGCCCCTGCAGATCTCTGCTCAGGCAGCGGGGAGGGCTGCTCCCTGCTACACTGCGCACGGGGCAGCAGGGACCCGTGCCCCCAGGTCTGTGCACAGGGTGGAGGCTGCGCACTGTCCACTTCAGGCTCGTACACCTGCTCGTGTGGCCCTCCCCTGGGGCCTCTGCAGCTAGGCGCGCGTGTACCTGGCACCACAGGGAATAATGGGGCAATGCAGGGAAGCTGCCTGCCGCAGGGAGCTCTGCACTGCTCATGTGCCCTGCACTCAACCCTGCGCTGCCACCCCAGCTGCAGCCAGGACAGCATGGAGCTTGCAGGGACAGGCAGCTTCTTGTTTGGCTCTCCTGTTCCCTGTAGCACCGGGTCCTACACGCCAGGCTGTGGAGCCCCTAGGGGAGGGCAACAGGGCAGGAGCCCACATCCCCTGCCCCATGCACAGATGTGAGGGGCATGGGTCCCTCTGCCCCTGCCTGAGCCCACAGCAGACAGGTAGCATGGGGGGGGGAGGGGGGATCTAGGCTCCACTCTGCGGCACCAGCTGCCTCCTGCCAGGGGCAGGGGGCTGCAAACCCAGGTCCCTGGCACTGTCCCTCTGGCAGGGCTGGGGGAGGGGGTGAGAGGTAAGAGCAGGGCTGGGGGTGGGGGCTGTTATTTTAATCATGGATTTGGGGGGGGTTTAAATCAGACAACTTGCATTTTTTTAATCAGGGAAAACCAGGATCCCTGTTAATCAAATACATGGCATCCCACCCCAGAGCATTTACCTCAACATCCCTTCCTTTAAACCTCCTCTGTCCGTCTTAAGCAGTGGCTGATTTTTCAGTATTTCCTCTCAGCATTCAAACTAGCAGCTTTCTTCTTTGGCAGCAAGCGCTCCAGGAAAATACTAATGAGAAAGCTGTACACGGCAGAGGGCGAGCTGGTGGAACAAAGCAAACCCTCACTTGTCGGAAGGGCTACCCCTGGATCTGACAATGCTCGAGCTGAGAACTTAACACGGGAGAAACCTCCAGTGAATGGTTTCCTACAGGAAAGCCTGAGCTTTTGAGCAGGAGCTGCAGCGCTGGTGCCTTGACAACAGTAAGCAGCCTTCTAACAGCTCTGAGTTCTGCCAAGAGAAAGGCAGCCTGCTCCCTTGGACCCAGCCTGCTCCCACTGATTTCTGAAATCTAGGGTGGGGGTGGATACAGCATCCTGAAAGGAGGCAGAAGGGGACCCTCTTACCTGCTATGACTGAATGTTTCTAACTTCCCTGAGGCAGAACTTGGCCGCACTTTCTTCCCCTGAGACATGATAGCAGGAAAAATCTTCAGGCAGCACCACTAGCTGCAGAGTCTCTCCAGATCCTATCCAAGACCAAGGATGGGAAGGAAGGGCTGTACCTCCAAATTGGGCTGTTCTCCCAGTGCTTGCAACTGCTCTCCTGGCACCTCCCTCAGGCTATTGGCATCACATGTGAAGGTGTTGATTACACAGTGCACACAGAGCTGGAAGGAGGGGAGCTAGGCACAGGCAAAGCCCTCCTTCTCTGGTCTGCTTGATGGGAATCACAAACCTGCTTTTGTTGATTCTGCATCCTGAACTGTTGTGTGCACTGGGCTGAGGTTTACAGAGACTCCTGCTCTGCTCTCCTCAAAGGAGGGAGAGAGAAGAGAGGAGTTTATCCCTTGGTGGTAATACCAGTAAGCAAACAACTACAAAAAAACTCACAAACGCTCTTTTGAAGAGGTTTTTAAAAAACAGAACAAAACATTGACCCAGTCACTGCAGTCCCAGTACAATAAACAGAACTTTAAAGATGTCTATTTTTTTTTATGTACTAAAAATGCCTGCCTTGAATGATTTTCCCCTGTTTGCTGTTCATTAAAACTAGAAAATATTTTGTTGCAAGTACTCTAACTTGCTTTGACTTTCCCCTGATCATGTTTCAAAAGATGAGTAAAGAGCAAGGTTTCCAAATTCTGAATATTTTAAAGAAAAAGCCAGTTCCCTCATGTGGAATTCCCTAAGTGGAACATTGCAACAACTTTAAATTAATATTGTTTATGTATGTTGTGCCTACAAACTAAGGCACTAATCCAGAAAACACTTATGCATGTACTTACATGGAAATATAAATGTGCTTAAGTCATTGTTCTTCAATTGCATGTTTAAATTTAGGTGGGCATGTACATTTGCAAGACAGTTGCAGTCTGAAAATAACACACCAAAGGTGAAGTTACATTTCAGTGTTCTCTGGGTTATGAATGTAATAATTTGTTAATATGCCTTCACAGAGTAAGAATCAGTTTTCCAACAAAATAGAAATCATCCAATCAAAATATCTTATTTAAAAAGGTACATAGTATTGAGGGCCAGAAGTACAGCTTAACAACATGTATTTTAGAGACAGACAATCAAAGACACGGTGGAAAATGACATAAATTGAAGTACAAATCAATTCTTAAAGTCATTAGCTTCAGGAATTTGAAATACCCTGACCATGGTGAAATTCAGCAAATAAAGATCCAACTATATATTTTCATTGTAGATGGCCTATTTCAGATAAGTAAGAACAAAGTCTTCAGGAAAGCAAACAAGTAATTCTCTCAGGAGTATCTGCATCAGAAGCAAAACACACAATAATACTTTCCTCACCGCAGCTATGGGCAAAGGGCTCTGGTACAAATAGGTTCCATATATGGCAAAAAAGAACGCAGCACAACTCTTTTAGCAGCATGACCGCCCTCACCACATTTCATGATAGTTATAATTAAACAGCTTCTGAATTAAATAGTGAGGAGACAACATGGAAATATACTTCTTAATGCAATTGAGCAGACCTGCACCAAGAACTTTACATTGAATGAGCATCCAAGGGTGTTGCTGCTTATTATGGGGGCAAGGTTGCTTGAAATCAATGTGTATATATTGTGGAGGTTCTCTGGCAGCCCACATTGCTATTGTCTTGTGGCAAATATGGAGATGGATGCTCATTGATCACTTGAAAGCTTTTGCTTACAATACAAAGAACTCAAAATTGAGGATTTCCAAGTGGGGTAGTGGGAGGATATCAGTCAGTAGCAAGCCCAGGTAAGACTACACATTGGAGCTGGCCTTGTGAGGACATTTATACATCAGCAGCTTGTGGCTGGAATTCAAGGGGAGAGGGGTATCTAGTTTTTATCTACAGTGAGATTTGATGTACACATCAACAAACAGAATTAGAGTACACTACATCTTTAACGTGTTTGGTGACATACAGCAGGGCTGTTCAACTTCTAAGTGGCTGGGGCTGAATGCCTGCCCAGCTGCACCAGTGGGGGTTGCATGCCTGCCACCTGCTCTAGGACAAGCCACAGGCACCTGGGCTGCACACTGCAGATTACCCACTCCCACCACTGCACTGCCCCTGTGTCCCAATGAACTGTGCACCCCTCCATTGCTGCCCCGTGCACCCTGCCAGAACTGCATCCTATGACCCACATTGCTGTCCCATGCATCCACGTGGTCCTAGGACACCCTCAGTTCCCACACTGCACATGGCCCCTTAGAGGAGAAAGAGGATGCCCAGAGACTCTGGCTGCTGTTGTAGTGGAAGCAATGGTGAGGAGGAGCAACTGGGCAGAGCCGGGGAATGCCAACCTAATCCCTTGTGTGCCATATGCAACTTTACTCCTCATGGACCATCCGTGGGACAGCTCTGATATATACAGCATCCTCCGAGCCAGGTTCAAGTGTTTTGCTGGTATTTGCAATGCAGGGATTACAAAACATTCTTTCACGTTCTGTAGCCCTCAAAATCAGTACCCTGCTGCATGAGGCAGCAGCACAAAAGCCTTTATTATTTGAGTAAATGGTTTCATTCAGCAAGTTGCTTATCACACACCCAGACACAGACATGAGGGGTTACAGTTACAGCACTCCTTCAACACTGAAGGTCTTTCTCCCGTTGCATTGTTTGGTATCATTTGCATTCAGTTACTTTGTCTGCTGGAGGTCTCTTCAGAGGTGAAGGCTTTCTGATTTTCTCATTCTGGTTCTCATTCACTGTGTTAAGAAAGTTCTGAAGAATCATTTTCTCTGTTATAATCAAAATAATAAGGGAGTTTGTTTGAATTACAAATTGTCAAATGAATAAAAGATGTTTGAAGAATTTAATTTATGAACTTTTGACCGTGGTTATAGAAGTCCCAGCACTTTTAACATGAAGTTATCTTTAAGAACACAATATTCTGTCCTACATGTTCTTATATGGGGAAGTAGAGGGAAAAAAAATCTCAATTTCCTAATAATTTCTCCAGCAAAGAGATTGAGGGCTGGGGCTCAAGGTCCACCTACACTACAGGAAAGAACAAGACTGTTTTTCTGATTTTCCAACAGCTATGAAAAGGGCTGTATCCACATAGGTTCAGACCTTATGGATTAAAATAGACCTTTGTACAACATCCTACCTTGCTCTGGAGCATTTTCAACATACTTATTAACTTGCTCTGGGTCCAGCGAATTTAAAATTGAGATAATACTGAAATAATCTTTCCCAAAATCACTTTGGTATGTGGTCAGCTGCTTAGTGTTTTCATGCTTCTGGTTGTGAGCAAATGTCACTGTAGGAACTGGGAAGATAAGGAAGACAGAAACATGGAAGTGAAAGCAATACTTTGTGAAACCAAGTCTAACTAATCCTAAACTGAAGTCTTGTTCTGTGGTTTTCACATTAATTTAGGCTTCTTTCTTGAACTAGAATAGGTCCTTCCATATGGGTCATTTTGTAGGATCTGGACTCTTTAATAATCTGTCTTAGTTCTATAGGGCAGGAGATAACTTATCTGTATTGTAAGGCCCCATGAATATCAATAGACACACACACACACACACACACGCACGCACACACACAGAGTAATTATGATACTTAGCATCCCATACCCATTTAAAATCCAGTCAATATCTACTTCCAGGTGCCAATATTTTGAATTTTCTCTTGGTTAGGTTTCAGGCCAGACCATGGAACTGACTCCTCTGCACTATTTGGTAATACGGATCCAGAAATATTCCTGTACCAACTCCTTCAAGCTGCAGCAGGAAACAAAACTGTCTGGTCTATGCATTCTCCAATGAAGCTCACAGAATCATTATGGGTATTTTTTTCTCTAACTCCAGAGTCCTCTTGGAGAAGCTTGAGAAGTCACCTGAGACTCTCTTTAAGTGGTACAAGATAAAAAAGCTAATGGCTGAGCTGCCCAGAGCATCAGCAGTCCACACAAGGCATCTGTGGCAAAAAGGATAGTCTTAGGTCTAGCATGCTGAACTGGGACTCAAAAGTCATCTGCTGGCTCCATTACAAACTTCCAGTATGACCTTGTTCAAATTACATAATCTCCCCTGTCTCTGTTTTCCCCACCTGTAAATGGGGTTGGAGGGACAAAATTTCCCTATCTCAACAGGGGTCTTATAAGGATAAAATTCATCAGTGGATGTGAGGTGATCAGATACAGAGATGAAGACCTAAGTGGACAATTAGCTTTATCTCCTAGCCTTGCTGAACATTCAGCACCTGGATGAAGATCAGGAATTCTGAACATATCCCTGGTAGATCAAGGATAGCCTGACTGTGGCCCCCTCTCCCAGCAGACTTTTCAAGAAGCCCAAGTTCTTTCAACCTAAAATACTAATGTCTAATTTTGATTGCAACTTCGGTAAAGCTCCTATTACCATCAGCAGGAACAAACAGAAGCACTTTTGAAAACCTCTTGGGTGCATCTACATGTGCATTCAAGCATGACTCAATTTAACACTCATTAAACTAATGCACATTAAACAATTTTGGTAGGTGTCTACACGTGCAGGGACTTGGCACTAAAGTTAGTGCACTTGGCACCCTGCAGCCCTGCCATGTGCCCCTTAGTGGCTGGGCAGTGGTTAGTGCCAGGTTGAGTCTACACATGCTTTAATGCACTTTAACTAATCATGCCAAAATTTGATACCTGCATTTGCAGGTATCAAGTTTAGGCACAATTAGCCTATTTTTGCCATTTTTAATGTGCATTAAAGGCTTGCACATGTAGACATGTGCATGCAATATGCATTAAATTGGACTAATGCACATGAATGTGTCTCATGTAGACATGCCCCTCAAATATAGAACTACTGCATGGTGCAAAGTGACCCTGGACTCTCTTAAAGGAACAGGTGCATCTCTTTCTTTCACAGGAAATCATCAGCCATCAGTAAACAACTTCTAGACTACCAGAGGGTTGTGAAGAGTCAATATAATAGTCACAGTAGTTTCAGCTGATACTGATTCCAAAGAGCTGTGCAATACTAAGATCTGAATCCATTATTCTCATCAATTTTCAGTATTTTACTTAAGGTTTTAAGACAAATGAATTCTTACCAAGTCCCTTTTTTGGAGCATACTGTTTTGCATTGCATCCCTTTTCCCAGGAAAGGCCCATTAATTTACAGGCCTGGGCCGGAGGCTGGTAATGACACGTAAACTCAGTTTCTGTAGATTTTGGAATTAAGATTTTCAAGTCAGAATGAGCAGAGGTAGCTGAACCTGGAGAAACTAAAAAAGTATATGACAGGAAGTATCACAGCCCAAAAAGGGACCTTCTTTTCCACAGAACAGAAAGGTTTATATTTGGCTGTACATACGAACAAAATATTTGGTTGGTAAGTATTTGTCAAAATGGTTTTGATATAAAATATGACTTTTAATTAAACATTTTTTTCACAAGGTATCTACTTCCATAGGGAAAAAAAACCCTGAATAACTCAGTGCCTGAAAATTGAAACATTTTCCATTTTTATCCGAGTTAAAATATATGATTCTAAAATGTACCTCCTGAGACTTGTGGTTTGCGTGCTTCATGCTTCAACTTTTTTCCACAGGATAACATTTTGCATGTTTCATTTTACCTCATCATCAACAATGGAGGCCATGCTGCAATTTGGGAGTCTGGCCTCAAGAGGAAAATAGGAGCATGCAACACCTGAATAACATCCCATGTGAAGAACTGAGGCAGCATGTTAGAATTTTAATATTTTGTATTTAAGCTTAAATGTTTCAGTTTTGATTTCTTTCCAAAACCTAAAGATTTTTTCATGGAAAATTTTGACAGAAGCTTTTTGGGGGGTTGGGGGAGTGGGGGAGGGTTCCCCATTAAAAGTTTCAGTAGTACAAAAAGGCATTTCCTGAACACTCTACAAATCAGTAATAATGACGACTCACTGCCGATAGAGAGACATTGTGGATATGGTGGTAAAATATAGCAGATGGGCACTACAATCAGGCTGTCCGCAGGCACTTGACTTTCAAGAAGATGTGTTAGGGCTTGACCCAAAAGCCATCAATCTAAAAAGAAGACTTCCCATTAATTGCAGCTGGCCCTTCAAAAAGAGACATTGTCCAGGCAAGTGGCCAGATGCCTGGCAAAATGCCATTGTCCTTAGCAGTGGCAAACTGAATGAAGCTCAGCAGGCTGTGTTGGATAATACAGAGACAGGCCTGTACTTTTACCCATAACCTCTTGACACACTGGGAGTCTTTGAGAGGGTATGAGATACGCTGGAAAACACCAGAAGCACTATGCATGGGGGGCAGGGAATAGAGGAATTGAGGAGAGAGGAGTTAGTCAAGTTGAGCATGGAAGATCACTTAGGCTGAAGGAGGAGCATCGACACATGGTCATCCCTCTGATCCAGCAGTGAGAGAGAGTATATCCTGCATTTAAGTAGGATGCTAGAAGAATCCTGGATATGTCTGAGCAGCACCATACCTAGACTTCTGGCAGTCCTGGGCAAACTTTTAGTATCAGGCCCCCCTTCACCAGTGATAATGATAATAATAATAATACAAATTACCATTTTCAGGCCCCCTTTCTGTCTGGACCCCAGACAGCCACATGGATCGCCCACACCTGTGTCTGGCCCTGCCTCTGAGCTTCACATTGCAATAGGACCCTAAATGGCCATTTAAAAACAAGAGAGCGAAATCAATGCCCTTACCCTGCGGTAATCCTAAATAATTTGTATCGTAAGAGATGGACTTTGGTCCGCTTGCTTCCCTGATCTCTTGTTTAGAAAAAGGCTGTGCCCAGGGTGGAAGACTTTTGGGGGGCTTTACTTTTTCTTCTTGAGGCAGCTTCCAATCCAGGAAATCCTATCAACACACACAGGGGAACTTTGTATATCTGTACATCCACATTGAGAGCATCCTATCTACTGTAAATAAGGTCACATGCAGTCAAGTTCTACAGAGAAAGATGCATATGATACCAAGCACAACAGTATCAACCAGATGAGGAGTATCAAGCAGTATCCCTAGATAGCTGTCAATTTTGAAAAGGAATGGATAAACTTGAAAAAAAAATCTAAATCTTTAAAAAGTATTTAAAGTATAGTATGAATCATGTTGGGGAAGCACTAACAAATTAGCAAACAAAGCTGATATAGCAAACAAACCAAAGATATTGGTTAGTGGGAGTTCTGTTTGTTGATACTCTAGTTTCCCTTTTAAATGTTCTTTTCTCTTGTTCATTCTCCTGTTTTATAAATTGTTCTTTCCTCTTATTGTGCACTGTCCTGCAGATTTGTTGTGAAGGGTGGCATAAAAATCATATAAAATAAATACATATAAGAATTTCAAGTACTTCACCAAGTCCCAGCTATACCAGGTGGCTGTTTTGTTTTCATATTTGTTTTTTAATTTTATGATTAGCTTTTTCTGTTTTTTTTAAGTTGGTTCTTTTTTGTTTTGCAGCTGCCTCAATAGAGCTATAGAGGCATGTAGTAAAAAATAAGTCCTGCCAAACTGATCCCATTCTGTATGTGCTCAGACCCAGAACAGAGGCAATGAGAATGCTCCAAGGAAGACCCTTCTACCACCCTTAAGATCTGTTTTCTTGAAAACATCGGCAGCAGGGACCATCCCTGGACTGTCCTCATGGTCACAGTTCCAGATTTGGAGCACACAGAGCAAGACTGGGTAAATGAGACTCTTTTGCCAGGGGCCATCTTAAGAGCACCATAGAAGTGGTATAGATGCCCAAAAATACACAACCAAATGCAGGGTAAATTGACAGAAAATGGAAAGCAAATGAGGTACAGTGGTGAGGCAGTTAAGGTATCTCACCATGGTTCTAGTCTAGCAACACAAGTTGGAGCCCTGCTCTGGGCATGTGTTAAAGGTCACCCCTAAGTTGATGCAGCTGCAAATGGGTACAAGTCATTTAGACTGGGGGAAGTCTACTGAAGCCAACTCCACATTAATCCCTTGTGTGCAGTTGACTTCAGAAACTGGCATGCTTGAACTACTCTAGCTCAATGAACTGTTAATCTCTGGTGGACCTTTGACCATGCCCGTGAGCACTGTGGTTATCAAAGCAGGACAGGCAGGTTGATTGCATATGGCAGAATGAGAATATCCTTGAATCAGTATTGGAGATGCAAGCTATCCTCCAAGACGACAACAGCCTAAGATAATACTTATAGCACAAACCTAACCTTGTTCTGTTATGCACAAAATATTGGGGACTGATGATGGTTTCTTCAATGCCAAATACCATGGGTGAAATTATCATATGCTCTTCAAACTACATTGTTGCTAAGTGCTCTTACTGATATCTCATTCAGCGATGTGCTCCAAAACTACAGCACCAAAACCTTTGTAACAAAAACTAAGACTTACTTCACTAGGCTGAGGGTTGTGTCTCCTTGCTCCCAATAAAATTCCAGTACTCATAGGTTCTACTTTTGAATATGGTTTCCACAAGACATCTTCTCTGTAAGTACCATAATCCATAGGTTTGCTATTTAGGTATGGATTTACATGTCCTTTTGCTGAGGTGGGACTGTGAGAAATGAATTACAATTAATAGTAATAAACAGGGTCATGGGATATAATATCAATGACTATAATTTTGGTAGGCATTCAACAGGCTACATTTGTTTATAGCATGGCACCCATCATCATTCATGGATATGAACAGAGGTTTTTTATCTTTCACAACAAAACATAGGTAACATAAGTGTTTGCATTAATTTAGCTCTATTGCCTTACCATATTGCATCTGTCTCTCTTGGTGTGTTGTATGTATGTTGGTGTTTCGCTGTAATTTCATAAAGATGCCACATACTTTTGTCCCCTAAAGATATGATGCAGTGGTTATAAAGGTGAAAAACTGAAGAATGTTCCCAAACTCAAACTTTGTGACTATTCAAATCATTTAATCAAGAAAAACTATGGATAAGCAGTTTCACAAGGTCATACACACAAAATGATGACAAAGCATTTCTGGCTGCAGAGAACTTCCCGTCAGATGGATGAATCAGCTGCAGACAACCACAGCATCTGTGCTCCTCACTTGATCTTGTATTAGCATGTTGTACTAATGTTAGCATCAGCTGCCTTTCTAAGCATCCTTATTGTTTGGAGTAGGTGACACAAGCGGGGACTGAGGCTATGCTAGTAGAAATAGGTAAACCCTTTACTTAGACTGTAAATTTTTTCAGGCAGGAACCACCATTATACAGACTTGTACGTTACCCAACACAAAGGGGTTAGGGCCTGTCTGTGCTAACAAAGGAAACTGTTAATACTAACATGCTCAGTACAAGGGATGGTGGCTGTACTACACTACAGGCTACTATACTACAGCTCCCTACTTCAGTGTAGAAGTGCAGGTCCCATCTTTGAAGGCTACACCCAGAAATTTGAATCTGAAGTCCCTCACGCTAAGGAAGGCCTGTAACCTAGGTCTGCCACTTCCTGCAGGGGCTATAATGCAAAAGATTAGCACCACCATCATTCAGTGTTCCTGAAGGAAAGTGATCCTGACTGCTGAAGCGAGTACTGGCAGTGTGTGTTAGGTATGCTCACAGCACACCTATTGGGACACATCTTATGGGGACAGGCTGATGGAACTGGGTTTATTTAATCTAAAGAAGAGAAGACTGATGGGGATTTAACAGCAGCTTTCAACTACCTGAAGAGTGGTTACAAAGAGGATGGAGCTAGACTGTGGCAGATGACTGAAGAAGGAGCAATGGTCTCAAGTTGCAGCAAGGGAAGTTTAGACTAGATATTAGGAAGAATTTCCTCACTAGGAGGGTAGTAAAACACGGGAACAGGTTACCCAAAGAGGTTGTGGACCCGTCATCCATGGAGGTTTTTGAGACCCTGCTAGACAAAGCCTTGGCTGGGATGATCTAGTTGGGGCTGGTCCTGCTTTGAGCAGGGGGCTGGACTAGATGACCTCCTGAGGTCCCTGTTACACTGTGACTCTGTTACACTGACCTGCAGGGAGCTGATGTGAGGCATGGCAGCACAGAGAGGGCTGGCTACAGCAGTGCTAAGATAAATTTAGGGGGGGCTATAGCCCCAAGGCCCACAAAGTGCTGCCACCCACAAAGGTGTGGTGCTATGCTCCTGGCCCAACCAGCCCAGCCCAACCACCCCCTTCTCCCCCCCGCCCCTCGCCAGGTAGGACACAGCTCTCCCAGCCTGGCTCGCCCCCTTCCCTCCAGACACGGCACCACCCAGCCCACCCCTCTCCCCCAAGCACAGTGCTGCTCTCCTGGCCCAACCCCAGCCCTGCCTGCCCCTCCCCTCAGCCCCATTGGTGGAGGGACCCCACTTCCAGCACCAGGGAAGCAAACGTGAAAGCCACAGTTTTAAACTTAGCACCAAAGATGGGCTTCAAGTTTAAAAGTGCAGCTTTCACTTCCCTGCTGATGAGGATCCCAGGGTCAGGGCCCCAACTTGGTAGGGGCCCTTGGGCTCATTCCCAGAAGGCCTGTGCATTGGGAATACCTATGCCAACAAAGAACAAAAAACAAATCAGAACTCGATTCTTCAAGGGATTTCATGCAGACAACAGTGGCAAAATTCGCTCTGGCAAAAGAAGAGGCAGAAGTCCTCAACTGCTGGCCTCCAGATGCAAATATTGAACAGAAGCTAGTGAGCGGGACAGCGCCCTGCGGGGTGACTGCTCTTCGAGGAATGGACTGAGGTCCAGCTGTGCTACAGAGAACGCTTGTGGAAAGGGGGGCTGTTTCTAATGGTGAGTGGTAGGTGAGTGGTGTCTACAAGGCCAGTGTTGCCAAGTGTTCAGGTGAAAGGAGGCAGGTGGGTGGAAGAAACCAGCCTGGTTCCTGGGTGAGAATGAGCACTGGGCACAGGGGGCATTTCTGAGGGGCAGACCCCTGCCCACATCCAGGCCCAGCCCTAACCCTGCAGCAAGCATCTGTCAATGGCTCCAAGCCTTCCCTTTTCCTCTGCATCCCTGCTGCCCACTTCCCCTCACCAACCCTTTCGCCCCTGGCCCTATCCTTCCTCTACTCCAGGCCCCTTTGTCCCCTGACCTTGATCTGCCCTTGCCCTGCTGGCCTCACATTCCCAGAGTGGCCAGGCTGCACTGGTGTTGGGGGGACTTTCATCATTGTTCTGTGCGTGCACAGCTGGCTGGTGCATGTGCAGTAGGGCACTCTGCCAGCAGCCTCACCTGGTGGTGCGGGGGCAGTGCTGGGCCTGGTGCAGGGCTCCGTGGTGGTGGCTCCGTGGATTGGGGGTAGTGGCAACCTCAACCGCTGCCATGCGGCAGTGCGGGGGCGAGGACGGAGGAAGCAGAAGGGGGCGGTGCCTCCCCCCTGTGGGGGTCCCAGCGGTGGCTCCAGCCTGTCCAGCTGCACCCCGGGGGCTGCTGCTGCCGCTGGTGCTGGGACTGGCACAGAGATGCTGCCTGGGTGTCCTGGTGACCAGTTCCGCATTGTGACCCGAGTGGGGAGTACGTGGGGAGGCGGGGAGAGCTCCGTGGCAACAGGGGGAGTTCCATGGCAACAGAGTCAGGGGGAAGCTCCATAGCAATGGAGGGGCTGCATGGCAACAGGGCCCCTGCCCCCAAGTGGGTGCTGGGGTGGAGCGGATCCTGTCACTGCTGCCTTCTCCTCTGAGGGCTCTGATGGGGTCCCTGGGGCATCAGCCAAGACTTCCTGCCTAGAATGGGCAGAATCATAGTCAGGCTGCAGTGCACTTCCTCAGACCCACCGTCCCCCTTTCGTGGCAAGAAGGCTGTCTCGTCATCCCTGAGGAGAGGTCACCCTCTGTAGGTCCTGCTTCATGGGGTGGTGCGTTGATGGACTTGTACATGTGCAGTGCAGCCACTGCCCAGAGCAACACAGGAGCCACCATGGGAGTTGGAAGCAACACAGAAATGCAGTAACAAGGGGCCTGAAAGCGTTCTGGGATCTAGTCTTTTCCAGCAGGGCAGAGGTTAGAAGCTCAGCTAAGGAGAAGCAGCCCAGCCTTAAAGAATTTCAGCTAATTTAGGTTAACAGGCTCCTGCAGAGCAGATTTCAAGATTTGTTTCCTCCTGGTAGGAGCCCTGCTGGGAAAGCCATTCAGGAAGATCAAATGGAGAGAAAGTGGCTGTTTCCTGCTCCATGTCAAAGGAAATGTGGAAAGGGTGGAAAATGCTTTGCTGGTCTCAGTGGTTGCTGACTACATTGGTGTTAGCAGTGTCTCCTTACAGATTCTGTCAGTCTGTTTCTTACAGATTTGCTGAACATGTTTCTGAAAGTTTCAAGCCAACCTAGTGTGCCTCCAGCACTTCAGGTTGCCTCTAGTGACCCATTGAGCAAACAGACGAGCCTAATTAGCTTTCAGCTGTTCTGCTAAATTGCCCCTCTGCCTGAAGTCCCTGCCTTGAGCTGATGTGAAAGGCCACAGCCTGCTCCCTGTGGCTCCTGGGTGTTGTCACACCTGCAAGCTGTCTGATGGCTTGGATTGTGCAGGGACAGCTGTCATGTCTGGAAAATATTTCAGAACTAGAAACAGGCAAGTTCTGCAATCACTAGTCATCTGTACATCACTCACCATAGAGGTACAAAATCATAGAAAATGAGGTTGGAAGGGACCTCAGGTCATCTAGTCTGTCCTTCATGCTCAAAGTAGGACCAGTCCCAACTAGATCATTCCAGCCAAGACTTTGTTGAGTTGGGCCTTAAAAAACCTCCAAGTAAATAACCTGTTCCAGTGCTTCCCCACCCTTCTAGTGAGAAACTTTTTCCTGATATCCAGCCTCAACTTCCTGTGCTGCAACTTGAGGGTGTTGCTCCTTTTTCTGTCATCTGCCACCGCTGCAGTTTACAATTAACTCTTGAGTATGGCACAGACTTCCAAGGTCCCAAGGATGTCCTAGTGTTTTCCTGTAAAGAAAATCCTTCATGCGTTACTCTATTAGAAATCATTTGATCAGTTAATCATTTGAAGTTTGTGTTACCATTTTGCTTCTAGTAGACATTTTTGTTCTTTGAATCATAAAACAGCACTAGGTTTAATCACCAGAAGTATCTACTTAGAAGTCACTAGATCAGGGCTGGGCAAAATATGGGCCGCGTGCCTCATCCAGCCTGCTAGGCAATTCTATCTGGCCCACAGGGCTCCTTCATAAGCCCTCTGTAAGTCCTGGCCCAAGGAATTTAGGTGAGGGCCCCACTGGGCCAGGGCCAGGGCCTCCTGTTGGGGAAAAGGGTGGGAGCACAGGAAGCCATACGCTTAGGGGCTAGTTCAGGATTGCCCTGCATGCTGCCATCACATGGCCAGGGACTGGGGTTGGGGTGTGGGAGCTGTGGCTATGGGGCCAGTCTGGGCTGGCTCTGCACCCTACCACCACATGTGGCCAGGGACTTGAACAGATCCACTACTGGGAAGGTGGTGCTGGTCCCATGCACTGCTGCCACCTGGGGTTGGAGCACAGGAAGCTGTACCCCTCTCTGCCACAACATGCAGATCCAGGGACTCACATACTCCAGGGGCTCCAAGGACCACCCCCCCACACACACACCCATACCCTCCCACCCCCTCCAGCCCCCACCATACCCCCAGACACACCCACACCACACCATACATACCCCACCACATACACACACCCACTCCCCAACCACACGCCCCTACATACAAGAGTAAGACTGTAGTTTGAGCTATTATGCACTTGCCCCCTATATACACAAACGCACACAAATCAGGACAAAAATATTCTTTCTAATCAAATTAAAATAAGTTATAGTAGAAGTTTGATTTTTTTAGTATGGAACTTCTGGTCCCAAGATGGCAGGGGTCAAGGCTACCCTTTGGCCCTTGACAGCTCACCAAAACGTAAGCGGTCCTCCAGCCAAAATAATTGCCCACTCCTGTACCAGATGCACTAGTCACAACGAATATATACTAGTGTTAGATAATATTCACTATCTGAGGTAATGCAGTGTGGGAAAGATGGTAGAAACTGTTGTCCAAATGGACCTCTGCTGATCAGTATTCAAAATGTGCCATTTCACTGTGCTCCTATCAGCCGAGATTCTTTTATTGCAACGTTCCTAATGTATCAAATCTGCGTGAAATAGAAAATTATATCTTATTACAGAACAATCCAAATGGTTTTGCTCTTAGCTGTATATACTGAGTTCCAAATAATCAGATTCTCCAAAATGAAAGGAATGTATCTTTATTTTTGACATCTGAAAATAAACCAAAGCTTGTGTAAACTATTTGGTATTTTTTCTGTTGCAGCATTTTCCTACAGATCCTAAAATTTCAAAAATGCTACAGCATTTATAAGTGTGATTATTAGTAGGGCCCTACTTAAATTGCAGCAAAACAAAGGGTTTTTCAGAGCCCGCTCATGGCAAGCGCAGATGATTTTGTGGGCATTTGTAATAGACCTGCCCCTCGGCACTGATTGGTGGAAAGGCTCTGCCCCTTGGAGCCAATTAACTGAAAGGCCCTTGGTGAAAGAAAGGCCACCATCTTGACTGATGGCTGTCCTTTGTTTCATAGTAGTTAGGGGTCAGAAGGGACCTAAATAGATCATCTAGTCTGACCCCCTGCCACTGGCCAGAGCACATGCTGGGATCACATGACCCCAGACAGGTATTCATCCAACCTCTTTTTGAATTTACCCAAGGTAGAAGCAAGGACCACTTCCCTGGGAAGTTGATTCTAGATTCTAGCCGCCCTAACAGTGAAATAGTGCCTCTTAATCTCTAACCTGAACCTATTCTCCAGCAGCTTCTGGCCACTGTTCCTCTTCACCCCAGGTACTACTGGGGGGAATAGGGCCCTTCCTATTTGCTGCTGATCTCCCCTAATGAGTTTGCCCCGCAAATTCCTTCAGGTCCAAGTTAGGCTCTCAGCCACCTTCTCACTCATCACCTCCCCATCCTGCATCAGGGCCCAAGTTCAGTTCACCATCACAAGAAGAATTTGCATCTCGAGAGCACTGGAGCACTTGAGCTGAAAGTCACAGATGGTGCACGCTCACTGCCCCTTCGTTAATGCGTGCAGAAATCAAGAAAGAACCAACATCAAAAAACTGTTAGGGTGTTCAAAGGGCATGGGAAGAATATGTTCTTCTTTTCAAGCTTCCCTTAAAGCTCAAATGCGGTGCAAAAAGATTCTGTGCAAGTAGCCTGTTTGTGTTGTACACTGAACACAGAAGTTTTATTTTGTAGTAAGACCAACTGGGGATAGACAAGATTTGGCGCAGGTTTTTGGATAAAGTTTTGTTGCAGAGTTTATCAAGCATTTTAAAATACGAATTGGATGATGCGTGACTGGATTTTTTTATTAATATGTCAAAAGGAAGGTACTTTTGGACTAGAAAACCTTTTTTTTTTTTAAAAAAAGGTTATTTTTCTGGACAGTTCTAAATATTAGTAAGCCTGTCCTCTTTCTAGCAATTATCATTTTGTTGCTTCTAATTTTAGACCATCTATCACAGGTTGGGAGACAGAAGTGCATATGGTGGTAGTTCCTCCTTCTTGCTGCTGGCTGAATTAGAGTCCTTCAGCCAAATGACAATGAACAACTGTACTCCCTGCTCATCCATTGGAACGTGATAATATTATTGTTCCCTACCATTCACAAATGCTTTAGCAATACTGGACAGTGGTTATCTTCTGCATATCATATCAAATCAAAAGTTACAAATATCAGTTTCTAAAAGTTTTCCTTTTAATGATTCATAAAAAGACAAAACGTACAAAAGCGGTATGTGTCATATCTATACAAACAAAGACAAATCAGTTATTCTCCGAAGCCTTTCAGAAAAAAGTATTTGTATCAATTACTTTTTAACATTACTATAGGGGTACTTGTGATGTGCTCTCTATTTAACTTCTCTATTTAACTTCAGTAGAAAATCTTTGAGATTTGTTGGCTTTTTTAAAAGATGAAAATATGGAAAAGGAAAAATGTGTGTTACAATATTTGCCTGCATATGAAAAAAATTTACTTTTATGTTTTAACATGCAAGATCTTTAAAACAGAAGTAAAAAATGTTTACATACAATTTGTTTGATCCTATGAAACGTAGCACTGGGAAAGTACATCTAAAATTCATTTACAAGACAAGATGGCTAGTCTCTCTAGGGAGATTCCACTAGTGTACACATTCAGTATTTTAAGTATTATTTCACACCCAGCATATAAGACTATGCTTTTTGAATGCGCAAATTTAAGACATTTTCAGAAAATATGCACAGTCCTCAACAGATAAGAATGTCAAATTATTTTATGTACATGGGTATATTATACTTACATAAAAATCAGAAATAGTAACATACTTTAGAACTTCAACAGCACCAGTGCATTATTACATAACGTATTTTAAGAATCATCTGTACTCAAAATACTATTTGTATAAAAAAAAGTTAAGAAAAGTAACTGTGGCAAACTGCTGTTTTCATGTAGATGCATAACAAACACACAGAAGGTTTTCAAAGTCCCATTTTTTTCAAAGTAAATATGCATTATGCAAAATATAGGCTGGATGATTGCTATTGACACAGTTCTCCTCCAAAAAGCTTCCTGAAAAGTTACCTTATGGATTTCTGCCATGGAGTTTATTTTTTATCATTACTATAATTCTTAAATGACCACAGTACTTGCAATCTCTACATGCCCCTTTGTCTATAGATTATTTTAGATTTCCTGCCGAATCATCAAGAATGTCAGCGTTGCTAGACATGGGTGCGAGATGTACTCTCTCTCAGCAACTCAACCAGTTCTTACTGATCAGCCATTCAATGAAGAAGATATGTGACTCAAATAGCATTAACAACAATAGCTGGGTTAAAAGTTGTGAAGAATCCTCAAGGCTGATTTAACACTTTAAAAGCTACTAGAAAAGAAAGTTAGATTAGTGCTCAAAACAAAAATCAAACAAATTACAGCTAAAAATCTCAGCCTATTAAAGCTAAAGTGAATGTGCAGTCCCATTTTGTATTAACACCTCCTTTGGAAAAAAAAAATATTATATTGACTGGTCTTTTGTTTAAAATATATTCTTGTCATGGAATACTGTAACGAATAAGTGGCAAATAAACCACAAAGTGTTTTATTAATGATGTAAGTAACAGTGATGAAGTTGAAAATTGCTGCAAACTAATTGACTGTATCAGCATGAATAACTTGTAGTTGAAGACTGCAACAATCTCCAACCTGGTTATTGGCATGAACCCATGTTTAAAAAAAATAAATAAATAAAAAATAGTACAGTAACACTGCATTTATTTAGCACCTCTTTTACGAAACTCCAGAAGTGCTTTACAAACATTAATGGACAAAGCCTCACAATGCTCCTGTGAGGTAGATTAAATATCACTCCAATTTCATAGTTTTATGAATGAAGGCATAAGGAGGTGAAATTACTTGGATCAATATCTTATGGAAGCATGTGGAATGGGTAGGATTCTTAGTCCCTAGTCTTAACCACAAGACTATTTTTTTTCCCTCCCTAGGTGGGAGTGGGGGAGAGAGTGGGAATCTTCCTTAGACCAAGAATTGGATCATAGGCCATGTGTAGACAAAACGAGGGACATGTCACTTTCAAGTGGGCACCGCTTTAATGGTGTTGGTTTTTGTATGCCTCAGCAGTGTATTGATTCCAGCTGCTGTAGGAAATACAGCTCTGTAATGCGCCTTAAATGAGTTGGGGCGCAGCAAACTAAAACTCTTTCAGAGAGTTTTAGTTCACTGTCCCTACAGCTGTGAAGTGAAGCACCAGGCTCCATGCAGCCAGGCAGCCTGACAGCAGCCCAGGAAAGCAGGCTCCACCCAAGAAGTGGTGAGCTCAATTCTCCCCCAACTCCGGAGCCTGCCTAAGCTGCGCGGGGACCCAGTGCTTCCTTCTGAGGCTGCACTGTCCCCCGGAATGGCCTAAGCCGGGTGCTACCTCAGTGGGACTGCCGCTGCTACAGAGGGAAACGCCAGCCCCCTCCACAGCGTGGGTACTGCTCCACCCACTGGCAGTTTGCCCTCCCCTCTCCCCCAGAGAAGCAGGTAAGTCAGCAGGGTGTGTGCATGACATAGGGGTTTAATCAACTCTAAGTTGAAACCGTGGGGTTTTTTTTAAAATCCACCACTTCAATTTAGGGCCCACATTTCATCCACACACACTAAAAGGGGAAAAAAAAAAAGAGTTTACTGTGAACACAATTCCCAGCTACTAGGTCATGAGCAGCCTTCTTATTCCCCCATTTCCCACTGGCATAAATATGTTGTTTTATGAAAGGAAAAAAAAAAAAACAAAACCAAAACACATTGAAGCATAGATCAAAAAAAGATTGCAACTAATTTATAACTTAGCCTAGTTTCTGTGGAAAGGAATCCAATTCACAGGTTTTTAATTTTAAAATGTGTGCTTAATACAGTTTGCTCATAGTTCACAATTTGCTGTAAGATAGTTCAAAAGCTGCAGCAAAAATTGCTGAAACAGATCCACAGCCAACAAAGATAGGGCCTAACTTGGGTCTATTTGTTGGAATACTCTAGAAATGACAATTCCCTGCCCCAAAATTCGAAACCCAGTTTTATGCTGCTATATCCCCATGAGATCTGTGCTAATCATCTCTTCATCTGGGATTAAGAAAATAAAGTGCAGCAACTGTCACAGAATAATTCTGTGTTCAAAAAAGGAATGGTTTGTAGTGTTCAGGAAACAGACCTGATATTGTGCGATGAGGAAGAGAAGCCATATGCTTGCTACCTCACTCTGCTTCCTATTGAGATGTCCACCTCAAAAACCAAAAAAAATCTCAAAAGGAAGATCGTGGGGAAAAAAGAGAATAAAGAACTGAATAGAGTTCCCACTTTTTCACATGAGGAGAAAAAAAGAAAAAAAAAAAGTCTTCCCTTTGCACTATTCCTCTCATCTCAGGAAGTTCCTCTCCCATCAATGCACTGCTGTGCATGTGATTTTTCAGCTGAAAAGGTTTTGATGTTTATACAAATCTCACTATTTTTGCTGATCTGTCTTCAAATTCTTGAACTGCTGCTGTTGACCAGACAGTCATAGGGGGCTCTGTTAAAGTTTGTTGTGGTGTCAGACTGCAGTTAAAAACATCATCTATTGAACCTGAAAAATATTTAAAAGAGCACAATTACAACAGGCTTGCAAGGAACTGATCAGAACAGTAATGTACATTACCAAACCATGAGCAAGAAGTAGCTAAGTTAAAAGACTGAAGAGCAATGAATTTGAGTACTCCAGTAACTCAAGTATGAGAATGAAGATACTAGATTTTTTTGTATTTCATTATATTAATAAGTTGACAAACTGTCTTTTAAAAAGGGAAATGCCTTTTAGAAGCTAAATGGAATTGGTGATGTGGCATAGTTATTAAAGTAGGTGTGAATTACTTTACAGCCAAATAAATCCTAACATGATTATCTCTGCCTCTAAAGAACTTCCAGTCTCATTTTGGTTGCAATGCAAAACACAATTTAATAATAAAAGGCAGAGAATAAAAAAGTGTTAGAGTAAATTTTACGCAGAATTTGAGCTTCTTAAAGCCAAGTATTGTATGCTGTAACAAAATCATCCTCTGCAAAAAAAAAAAAAAAAAATTGCAAAGGTGTGTTAATTTTAATTTGTTTGACATTAAGCTATGCAGTCAGCTTTTAAATCATTCAGTACCTTTAGTTAAAACCTATCAGAACTTCTCTTTAAAAAAAAGAAAAGAATTTCAGAAATCCCAATTTTCTGAAAGTTGTATGATCATAACTTTAGGAAATCAGAATTCAGATAACAAGGTTTACTTCTACCGTACAAAACCAAGTGCTATGCTGTTTTGTAACATACCTCTTGAGGTAACACTACATTTTCTGTCTGAAAAGCTGTTGCTCAAGCGGGCATGTGGCTCACTCATTTTTTCAAGAAACATTGTGATTATTTCCTTCTTTTCTGGGTTGGTGCTGGACAAATTCAGAACTTTCCCACTCACTGCAACAGTGCTTTTGCTGATTCCAAACCAATAAAAGAAATCGAACAGGGCATCCGATTTGAACTCAAAGGAAAAGCTCAAGGCATCTCCATTAACTAAGTGGCTTCCTGGAGGAAAAAAGCTCTTGACAACCTCCTGAAAATCAAACTTTAAAAGAAAAAAAAAAAAAAAAAAAAAGAAAAAATACAGTTAAATGTCTAATTCATGAACTCTGCCCTCATAAATTTATACTGTAGTTGTACCTTTACCCACAGCAGGATTTGAATCTGAAACTGTACAGAGAGATTAGATTCCATGTATAATTCCACTTCCCCAATACCATGCATCTTGCTTATATTCGAAACCTTGTGGCAGAAGAGAGCTCATCTCAAAGCAGCACCTGGAGCAACGCACCTGTCTAGTGAGGCTTTCAACGAAAATCTAGGGCTGCATCCGGACAGTCATGTGGTATGTGGCACCACAGACCCATCTGTGGCAGGGTAAATGGGGTAACCTGCTGCATGCCAAAGGGCACGTGGCACGGGTGTTTCTCAGGGGCAAGAAGCAGTGGCACAATGTGTACCACAGCTTCTTCTCTTCAGGGAAACAAACAAATGTGCTCATGTGGAAACAATCAAAGTGGACACAGGAGTTCCATCTTAACAGCAAGAAGAAAGAAATTCAACCTACAGTATCCTATGATTACAGGGTATATTATTTTATTATCATTATCATCTGCCTTCTGGGAACTGCAGAATCTGAAGCATCAATTAAGTTTAAGGATTGGTTCTTGTTCGTGCAACAGCTATGCTCCCACTTATGAAGACTGCAGACTCATTTAACTTAGATTAAATCCTCATTTAAAACCCTTTTCTTAGGCTGGCTAATATTTAAAGTTAAAAAAAAAGACAACAAGCTAGCAAATGTTTATCATTTTTCCTTTTATGCAAAACATTACAAAATGGTATTGTAATGATTGTTTACATCTGTTTTATAGAATTGCTTCATTCTCAGTACTCATTTGTTCCCCTTTTGAGTATTCTCACAGATTGAAATATATGCTTTATGATATCTGTTCAGAAGAATGCTTTATATTTAAGCTTAACTAAGCTTAAATGGATTACACTTGAATGGGGGCAGAATTTTGCTCTTTACTTACTAAATTTTGGTATAGGTCTCAAATGCAGTCTTGGAAGCTAAACAGCATCGGTTCAGTGCTAAGGAGGCACTTTAAACTTTGAATTAATGCCATTTTCTTAAATGTATGTTGTGTTGTTTATATCTGAAGTGAATAAGCTATATTGAACTGTGAATCAAAGCTATTTGATCTTGGTTATTTTACCTGAAACATCTCTGGTGATAACAAACATGGCTCACTTGCAAATCTTAGAACACACTTCTTTTTGTAGCTCACATAAAATAAAGATAGAATTCTTTCATTCAGAACTGAGAGCCTTGAATATCTTATAACAATGCATTCATGACTTACCCGAAGTTTATAACTTTCTCCAAACACTGAGGATATTACGTTGTCCATACCATGCTCTATCTGTCTTCTTATCTTGGGATGTCGAGTGTTCACAAGAAAGGCATATGTTTTTTCTGAAAGTGAGTTAAAATGCTACTAATTTCTATACATGACCTAAGCAATATTCAGCAACATTCATGGTATAAAAGTTTCAATGTGTTGTATTTTTATAAAAAGCCAGCTATAGTTCTAATAATCCATGTTCAAGAATTCCCACATAGCTCTTAATACACATAAAAACTAAGACAGATGGCATGATAACATCTCCTTCTAGCAGCAAGCCTTAGTAACCTGAAAAGCCTAAAGAGCTACATGGACCTAACAAAGAATTTTTGTAGCTCTTTGTGGAAGTCTGTCATTTGGGTGCCGATATTTGTATATTTGACCTCTCTTAAAAGAGAAAAATATATGTATGAAAGCAGTATTGGTTTTGTACTACTCAGTGGGTGTGTCTACACAAGATGCCATGGCACAGTAGCAATGAGCTACTGCATCACGGCTTGTTGCTGCTATGCAGATGCACTGCTGGGCACTAACTGTGTGGCGACGATACTGCCCAGTAGCAGTGAGCTACTTAGGCAGTAGTTCATTACTACTGAACAGCAGCATCAGGAAAAAAAACAAACAAAAACCTGCGTGGCAACAGTTCTGCAGTCACGTTGGTTACTGCAAAGTCATTTAGTACTTGCATTGGGGGGGGGGGGGGGTGCATGCTGCTGCTCCAAGGGCAGGAGGAAGCAAAGCAGAGGGAAAGGAGTGGCACTCACCCCAGCCCTGGCTGCAGTGGCCCCAGGAGCAGTTGGCAACAGCAGCCTGCTGGGCTGCACCACGCTCTGCCTGTCCCTAACTCACCTCTGCTCCTGGGCTGCACTATGCCCAGTGTAGGCAGCTGGTGTCATCTGCTCCCAAGGCTGCTGCAGCCGGGGCTAGGGTGGCACTGCATCCCATGGCACAGTGCAGCCCAGGAGCGGTGGGAAAGGCAGAGCATGGTGCAACCCAGCTAGCTCCGGCCACTCCTGGGGCTAGGGTGAGTGGGGCCATGGCCTTTTCCCCTCCCCACACAGACTTACCTGCTTGGGCGGGGGGGGGGGGGGGGCGGGCCGCCCAGCAGGCAATTAATCTGTTGGCCTAATAGCGAACCAACCAAACAAAATGAAAAAATATGTTCACCGAATAAGAGCAAATTAACATATAAAGAACTAGCATAAATCAAGGGTAATCTGTGTATCTTTTACTCCTCTCTGGCCTTCTTGCCAACAGGTGCAAGTGTAGAAGCGCTCTCAGGGAAAGCTTACTACACAGTATTTTACTGTGCAGTAAGCTTTCTGTACATTAACTGCATGTGTAGACAAGCCCACTGCTTGACTTTTTGTACTGCAGCATCTTCAGATTCGTCTGCAGAGTTTCCTGACAACAGAGTTTTAAATTGTACAATACAGAATAATGAAACCAATTAAGTGCTTTGTCCATCATTTTAGAAGACTGGTGGGAGAGGGCCTCAGAAGCTGAATTAAGGACACAGGCACTGCCTCAGGTTATTTCACTGAGGTAACTGAAAGTTTGGCCATGAATCTGAAAACTGGAACAGGATCAGAAAAAAAAAATATATATATTTGCTGAGGATTACGAGGTTTCAGAGTGAAACTGCAATAGTGTTGACAATAAAGTTTACTGTGTGTATAGATACTCCATGGATGCAGCTTCCTAGGAATTACCATGGAGGCACTGCTCTTCTGCATGCTAATATGCATAATAGAGACTTCCTCAATTGCAGACACTGAAAACCCAGGGAATATTAGTTTTGTAAGATGACATCCCTATACACCTTCATTATACAGCTAATTGACCATATACATCATAAAAGCTTTCTACCTGCACAATTTAAATTGTTTTAAAATGTATTAATGAGTATTACAACTCATGGAAAAATATACTAAACATTTGCAGTACCTGATTTTCAAATCAAATTAAATAAAAATCAATTGTCACCCAAGCACTGAAAGCCACTGCTCCCCATTGAGGATTTTTTTTTTCCTGTTTAGTATGCAAGATAAGGGTGCTCACCCTTGGGCCAGATCTGGCCTGTGAAACTGTATTATCTAGTCCACATAGCTCCCTACAGGTCTGAAAAATCTGGTGGTGTGGGAACAGTGGCAGCATTAATTGCCACTCCCCACCCGTAAAGCTTCCAGATCTGTGGAGAGCCCTGCAGGCAGAGAGCATGGCCCTGCATGCTACCTTGGGCATGTGGGGCCAGGGCAGCACAGAGCTCCATCTATGTGTACAGAACCAGGGTGGCATAGAGACTTCCCCAGGTAGCATAGGGCCAACTCCATGTGGAATCCAGCCATGGACCAGCCCCATGCTGCTTATTTAGCTTGTGAAGCTGAAAGGTTGAAAACTGCTGGTGTAAAACGCTGAGCTCAAAGGTGAATTTTAAGAAAAGTATAAGGAACTGAAAACTGAGCAAAGTAATCAGTGGGTCCCAAATGATTAACCCAATGCACCAAATTACATAAGGATCTATCTAGCCCTTGTTTTTATTTGAGGAAATGTAATGTAAATAACAAAAAGAACAACATACTTACCATTTGGGGAACCCGGTTTTATTTTCACATTTGTGAAGAATACCAGCGGCCTGCTTAGTATAGCATCTCTGTAGTCTTTATAATCACGATGGCTTGTGAGCACTACATCCCTATTAAAAAAAATTACAACTTTATTAATAACTATTATGTTGAATAGTGCATATTTACCAAATACAGTTTTACAAAAAAAATACCCAGGATCTCTAGAGTTCCAGTTTTCCCCTCATATAAAACCATGAAGAGATCATGGAGTTTGAACAGGAGTCCAACTCTTTCATTAACCCTCTAGAGTCTAGGCCAAGATTTTTACATTTTATCAACTACTGTTAGGCAACCAGAAGGCACCTGCTGAGGACCTCTGAATAAATCCAGCTACTTTAATTTAGACACCCAAGTTTATCTACCAGAATTCAAAAATGTTGTCAATACTTTAGACATACAGTGTTATGTTGAAATTTACAGTGTTGCTAGTTATCATGCTTTTACTGTGAAGACCACTGAATTAGATAGGTTTCTTAATGCCTTTGCTTCTGAAGTCACATGATGCAGGAGTCTATCTAAATAAAGAGACACCCCCTTGGAAGCCAACAAAGTGTGCTTTTAACAAAAGTGCTCCAAGATATAGTTGAGCACTATACACAATTACTAATCAGTCCTCAAAAAATGTTGTTTTAAAGTAACATTTTGGCAGAGAACCCCACATTTAATATTTTAAACTAAGTTAAACCAAACTCATGATTTTCTGGGAATTCATTCAGTGCTTTTCACAAATTGAGATTCTATAGTTTTGGAAAATCCACTTCACCCAACCTTCTATAAAATTATGATCTGCCAGTTAGGATTATACCTTGAGGTGCCCAATAGGTACAATGGGATCTGTTCCCTAGTTTTTGCCTGTATCTTAATAAAACTATTTCACTCAACTTATAGCCCTAAAAAAGCTGATTTGCCTATTTTTGTAATCTGCCATCTCTAAGCCAGGAGTGGCCAACCTGTAGCACATGTGCCACAAGTTAAACAGGCAGCCCAGTGACAGATGGGAGCAGAAAGCAGCGCAGCAGATTGGGCAGGAGTTGCAATGACACTTGGGAAAGGTGTGGGGCTAATTTGCAGCACTTCTGCCAAAGGGTTGGGCCTCCACAAAGATCTAAGCCTTCAGACTAACTCACAAAAAGCAGACCAAAAGGACCCATCCATGATCTGCATTAAAAGCGATTTCCATTCCATCACCAGTTACATGCCTCAATGGCACTTGCTTAGCTGCATGGGTGGCATTTCTGGAACTTGGGCTAAACCTGCAATTCTATACTCATGCAGTGCAGATGCACAGGCATCTGTGTAGCTACTGCACATACTCAGTAGGCTTTGTACTTGCTGGGCAGGTGTACACAAACACTGATGTGTAAGGAGGAGAATGTTCTCACATTTTATCCCGATTAGCTAAGTAGTTAGGCCACTTGCTCAGGAAGCAGAAGACCCAGGTTTTAGGGCCACCCCCTCCACCCCACATCTCTCCAGCTTCCCAGCAGAGGGCTCCAACCACCACACCACACTTTAAGCATTATCTAGCATTCATGCCTCTCTGAACCAGTTGGTCTCCACAGTAGGGCAGGGTGACACCTTCTGCATGTTAGTCACAGACTTTTGTCCCACAGCAAGATTTGAATCAGAAACCGTACAGAGAAATCCCACATATTTGTCCCACTACAATTTCAGGACTCATGTAGGTCCTGTGTATGCACATATGTAGTCATGTTCCTGTTCAGCCACTGCTAAGCATATGCAGTTATCTTTATGGGATTTACATGTTGATACTGCACAGGTAATAGAGGGCAACAGAATTACAAATTCTAAGTAAATGCCAAAAAGACCACTTAAAGAGCTGGTAAACAAAAGGCTGCACTTCTAGGGTAAGTCATGCTTCAAAACACAGATAAAATAGATATTTCATGGACATCAAAAGCTGACCTATAAAGCAAAGTGAAATTGTTAACATCCAATTTCAAATTAATTCATTTTAAATTGAAAAAAAAAAAAAAATTGCATTTAGGGGTGTTAGTTATTTTGAGGACAGCCTTTGTGTGGACAAGTTTCAGAAACTACATGCACCTTTGATTCCTAGATGCTAGGGTCGGAAGGGACCTCAAAAGATCATGGAGTCCAATCCCCTGCATAGGCTGGAAAGAGTGCTGAGTTTAGATGACCCCAGCCAGATGCCTATCTAACCTCCTCTTGAAGAACCCAGGGTAGGAGAGAGCACCACCTCCCTTGGGAGCCCATTCCAGACCTTGGCCACTCTAACTGTGAAGTTCTTCCTAATGTCTAGTCTAAATCTGCTCT
>JAGPOW010003316.1:160115020-160126125 GCA_030014935.1 Caiman crocodilus
TCATTTCCTAGGCAGTAGGTATGCTGGACATTTTTCCTCCCTAGGTGCAGCACTTTGCATTTCTCCTTGTTGAACTGCATTCTGTTGTTTTCTGCCCATCTGTCCAACCTGTCCAGGTCTGCTTGTAGCGGTTTCCTGCCCTCTGGAGTGTCCACTTCTCCCCACAGTTCTGTGTCATCTGCACGCTTGGACTGAGTACACTTCACTCCCTTGTCCAAGTCGCTGATGAAGACATTGAAGAGTATCGATCCAAGGACCAGGCCCTGCGGGACCCCACTGCCCACACCCTTCCAGGTTGAGACCAAACCATCCACCACAACTCTCTGGGTGTGACCCTTTAGCCAATTCGCCACCCACTGGACTGTGTAGTCATCCAAGTCACAGCCTCTTAACTTTTTTACCAGTATGGGGTGGGATACCGTATCAAAGGCCTTCCTTCCTGAAGTCTAAGTAAACAATGTCAACCCCTACTCCTGCATCCAGGTGTTTTATAACCTGGTCATAAAAAGAGACTAGATTAGTCAGGCATGATCTGCCTGCTACGAACCCCTGCTGGCTTCCCCTCAGCATAATTTTTCCTGTTGGGCTCTCGCAAATGTGAGCCTTGATAATTTTGTCAAAGACTTTGTCTAGGATGGAGGTGAGACTGACTGGCCTATAGTTGCCTGGGTCCTCCTTCCTCCCCTTCTTGAAAATGGGGACATTGGCCCTTTTCCAGTCCTCTGTGACCTGGCCTATGTGCCACGAGTGTTCAAAAATTCCCATCAGTGGCTGCGCAATGACATCAGACAGCGCCTTCAATACCCTCGGAAGGAGCTTATCCGGGCCTGCCGACTTAAACACATCCAGTTCCTCCAAGTGACTCTGCACCATCTCAGGGTTTATGCTTGGTAGTCTAGTGCCTTACCGCTGCCTCTCTACAATCTCAGTGAGAAACTCGTCGTGCCCCTTGTTTAGGAACACTGGAGGCAAAGAACTCATTGAGGAGTTCAGCCTTGTCCCCCCTGTCCGTCACCAATTGCTTCTGCCCATTTAGAAGGGGTCCTATTCCACCCTGGGCCTTCATTTTACTCCCTCTCTCTAAAAAACAATTTTTTGTTATCCTTAACTTGGGATGCCATCCTCAGCTCCATGGTAGCTCTGGCCTGTCTAACTACCTCCCTACAAGCACGAGCAGAGAAGGTATAGTCTTCTTTAATAATCTCGCCTCCTTTCTACTTTTTATATGCCCCCCTTTTAGCCAGTAGGCTGCTCTGGATTTCTCTGGTCAGCCCCTTTCTCCCTGCATCAGGATTATCTCCCTCTGTGCCCAAAGGATAATTTCCTTAAGGCACAGCCACCCTTCCTGGGCTCCCAACTCTTTAAAACTCTTACTCTGCAGTGCATCCTTGACTAAATGCCTGAGTTCATTGAAGTCGGCTTCCCTAAAGTCCAGCACTTTCACCCTACTAGTTACCTTACCCGCTCAACGTCTTATGGCGAATTCTATTATTTGGTGATCACTGTCCCCCAGGTGACCATCGATCTGTAGGTCTCCTACCATGTCATCCCCTGTTGCCAATACCAGGTCCAGTAAGGCAGTCCCACTTGTAGGACCATGTACCTCCTACATCAGATGGAGCTCCTGTACACAGGATAGGAACCTGTGTGAACAGTGGGACTTTGCTGTCTGCATCTCCCAGGAGATGTCTGGGTAAGTTAGGTCCCCCATGACTACTGCCTCCCTAGTTTTTATGGTCCCCGAGAGCTGCCTCAGGATCCCCAAATCTAGTTCTTCCCCTTGGTGTGGGGGTCTGTAGCAGACCGCTACCACCACATCTTTCTCCTTGACCTCCATGTAACCTAACCCACAATCCTACTTTCTCTTCCTCTGATTCCGTTTTGATAAAGGTCGATGTATATCGCTCATTGGTACAGGTTTGACTGCACGTGTCTGTGCAGAAGAAGTAACATTTCCAGGGTGCTAAACTAATTAGGCTCCTAAATCCAATTTATGGGTGTCACTTAGGCCAATTTAAAATTTTTAATCATGGTCTTATTTAAAAAGGTAGATTATGCAACTAATGGACTAATTTCATAGGGGTATTTAAAATGCACATGACAAAAATCTTTATAGAAAAGAAGTCTTTCCCCATCTAGTAGGTCAGGGATGCTCATCTTCCAGCCTGTGAGCTAGATGCAGCCTGCAGAGCTATAGGAATCTGGCCGGTGGGGCTCCCCACCAATTGGGAAACTTGGCAGTAGGGGAATGGTGGCAATACATATGTCCACCCTCCCCCCACTGCCAAATTCCTAAACTCTAAGCCCTGCGTAGCCAGTTGGGGCCAGGTTACACCCCTCCCTGTACCCCTGTGGCTGGATAAGGCCAAGCCATGGCTCTCTCCCTGGGCTGGATGGGGCTAGGCACCTTTCTTCTTCCCATAAGGCTGGCCCACACCACTTTCCCACACTGGGCCGGGCCGCGCTGGGCTGAAGCCAGGCTGCCCCGTCACCCTCCACACTGTTAGATGGGGCCCTGCCACAACTATCCTGTGCCAGACTGGGATCATCAGCTGGATCCAGCCTGAGGATGGTGTGGGCACAGCCCATCCAGCATGCCGGCCAAAAACACTGAGCACCATAGCATTAATTACAATGCTGACATAGTTACTGGAACCTATTAAGATTCTGGCAGAATGGTTTCAGGTATTAACAGATGTTTGTTTTTGAAATACTGGCATTGGCAAGCCATTCTAGTTTAAAGCCATCTCAGTTCTAAACACAATACACAACTAAGATTTCAGGGAAAATTTTTCAAGCATTTTGTCACAGTCAAGTTATAAGCCTCAGAAACTAGGAATGGAAGCATTAGTCGACCCCAAAGCACGCTGTGACCAAAGATGGTTTCACAGAACTACACATGACCTCATCAACCCAACAGTTTTGACAGTATACCTGCATCTGCATCATGACTTTCCTGGCATAGCTACGTCACAAAAAAATGACACCCCAAACTGGCACAAGTAGACTGGAACACCTGGGTTTAGTGCCAGGTTCAGAGATGCAGGGGAAAAAGATGGCTAGCTGCCTTTCCCTACAAGAGCTGAATTAATCTGCTTTTCAAATACACATGGACTCCAGGATGTGGGACAGACCAGGAAAGCTGTGTTGGGCTGCAACAGAACAAACTGCAAAGACATTTACATGTCAATCTGCTGGCTGCCCCCACCTTGCACCAGTTAAATTTCCAGAAGAGGGAACCAGATGCAGGGGAAGCTGTATGATTATGTTTTTCCCTTAGTTTATCATCTGCTCTGGTTTTATAACCCCTCGCTCTCTTTAGCTTGGTCTTGTTTGCAGCTAGCTGCCAGTGCTGGTCACCAGGAGACACACAAAGGGGCTTTCTGGATACTTCTGCACTTGCTATTGTCAGCACTGTTAAAGACAAAGCAAAATACCCAGTTGCAAAGCCAAAAGCAGCCACCTGTGTTCAGGCAGCTTATACTATACACCAGGGGTCAGCAAGTTTTGGGGCAGTGCCAAAAAGACCTACAACTGCAACACCAGGGGCAGATGGTGGGGGTGCCATGAGGGGCCCGATCCTTACTGTGGCACTGCAGCCCTGGCCTCTTCCCTGCCATCTGCCCCGAGATGCATGTGCCAAGCAAAACACTTTCATGGGCCTCACCACACCCTGTACCCATGCCAGGTGTCATCTACCCCTGCTGTACACTTCCAAAGCAAACACGGTGCGGGGACTAATGTCAAGATCCAAGATCCCATAGCCCAATTTGGGTACCCAAGTAGAAGCAGCCCAGTTTTCAGAGGCACTGGCAAGGCAGCGCTCAGCTCTGAAATGCCCAGGCAGCGGGATGCTAGTGCCAAAGTTGCCCATTACCCAGGTTAATGGCCACTAGTACAGCAGGGAGACCCCCGGCCAGGTTTCAAAGACGGCTAGCATGGGGAGGATCCTGCCTCAGGCTAGATGGGGTCCCCTGCAGCCCTAGGACTGAGGCTGGGTGCCCCCCCAGCCAGGGGCTCTCCACTCTTCCTGCACGGACTCGAGCCCCCCTGAAGAGTGGGGGCAAGCGCGGAGCGCCGTCCCGCGGCAAAGGCCGGACGGGTTGGGAAGGCACCTGCGGCAGTAGTGGGCGAGGCGGCAGGGGTGCCGGCCGTCCAGCATCAGGTCGCCGTCGCCCAGGAGGGTATAGCCGGCACCGGGCCGCGGGCGCCGCGGGCTCAGCACGGCCGGGCGGTCGCCACGCAGCTGGAAGGCGCCGGGCTGCAGGCGCAGCAGCTGCTCCAGCGGCAGCACCGCCAGCTCGCAGGCGCACGTGCGCAGGCTCCGCAGCTCCCCCGACGAGATGGAGCTCAGGCTGGGCCGGCCCGTCGCCCCCGCAGCTGCAACCCCCGCTCCGCTCCACGCCGCCATAGCACCTCGGCCCGGGAGGGGCTGCGCGCAACTTACATCGCCCCGGGCGGGAACCGCGGCTGGCCCCGCCCGCCGCCCCTCCCCCGCCTTGCCCCTGCCCCTGCCCCCGCAGCTCGGGCTTCGCGCTCCGCCCTCGGTTCCTCTGCCCGCACGGCCGGCGCTCCAGTGCCCCCAACCAGCGGCTCTTCCACCCTTACTCTTCTGCGCCCTGCAGGTCCTCCGTGCCGCCCACGCCTCCAACATCCCTCCCGGGTCTCCTTTCCCCGCGGCGCTGCCCCTTAAGCACCCGCACTCCCCTCCCCCTCCCCTCAGCTGGCCGGCCCACAGCTTCTCGCCCTCCCGAGGGACAGGCCGCCTCTTGCCCTTCACTCCGGCGGGGGCTACAGGCGACCAGGGCACGTCTCTTTTACCACAAGGCGCCCCGACACCCCCCAGCCGGCGGAATGGTTTTGAACGCTGCGGGCGGGTTCCCACGGGGCAACGCCGGGTTGAGCTCGTGACGCGCGCATCTAACCGTGCTGGCGTGGCATGGGCCGGATCTCGGGGCGCCCCACCGGTGCCGTCCAGGAACCTGGATCGCGGACCTCACCCCTTCCTTGAAGCCCCCGGCTAGGCGCGCATGCTGGGGGGCGGACTGCCTGCAAGAGGGGAAGCTGCACTTGTCTTGGGGTGTAGACATTTATCTTGTTCAGCAATGAAGTTTAAATCCAAAATCAGCTAAAATTCATTATCTTCCATGTTTCAGGGATGTATTTGGTCTGAGACAGAGAAATGCAAAACTCCGAATTTTAGCCAAATTTGGATTTAAACTTCATTGCTGAACGACAAGAAAGATTTCTACACCTCCCCGCCTGTCTGCCATCTGATACCCCCACGGAAGGAGAGTGTCTTATCTGCACAGCAAAGAGCAACTCACAAAGACACTCCTGGACCCAGAGTAACCGACTTCCACCTTCATCTTCCTTTGTGCAAAAACGATACGTATTTTCTACCTATGGAGACTATTTACTGTCTTTAATTTTCCCTGAGGAAGGGTGTGTGTGCCTGAAAGCTTACAGAAAAAAACAATATATCTGTGATTTCTTAGGTGGTCTAATAAAAGGTATCCTCTCTGAACCAAGAGTTCTAGAGTTTTGCATTTCTCTTAATAAGAAAAATCTCACTCTTATTTTTATCAAGAAAAAATAGCATGTGTTTTGGTGATTGTTCAGTCTGACAAATATTCAAGCATTCAAACAACACAAAGATTAAGAAATACAAAAGAGACTGTGGCAGACAAGGTTCCTCATGAAACAGCAACTGGAAGTCATTTTAAACAAGAGCATATCTGAATTCTTCCACAAATATCTCCAGGTTCAGTTCTGAAGTCAAATCACTTCCATGCGATAAGAGAATTAAATTCCTTTTTCTTTTATGGGTCAGACATATGCTTTTGTATGATAAAATTATTTTCAAACAATAAAAACTACAGTCTGGTGCTCAAATACAGAAGAGTGCTATCAATTTTATTTAAAATACATGAAGAGACCTCCTTTAATTCTTGGCAGCTCCTAGAACTTCAAATTCTTTGCAATTTCTCTTGTCTATCCACGGTTTAAATACAGGTATCAATTCAATTTTCTCCTTCTCAATATCTAATCTACAAAGAAAATTCAAGTATTCAGGGAGTGTGTCTACACATCCACTTTAATGTGCAGGTACTAAATTTAATTCACCATAGCAAAAGTGCATTAATGAATGTGTAGACACACCCAGGGATTCCAATTTCATGAAAATGAGTGAGGTGTGGGCATTACTTTGAACATTTTGCAGAATTTTCTATGACTTGTTCTCAGACAATTTCCTTTGCAATTTGCAACCGATTTCAATCAATTCTGAGGCTACTGAACCTTATTCATACATTAGAGTCTTGGGAAGTGCTTGGTGACTACAGAACCTAGATATGTCTTGAGCAATACACTGGCTTTTTTAGTGGCATACCTTAATTAATTATTTGCATCCTTCAGAAAGGGTGCTTAAATGAAATCTCTGAGAAAGTCTTCAGACTTTCTTTTTTGAAGGTCATCATATGCAACACCAATCAATTCAGCTCCTTTTAAAAGATACATCAATTCCCTTTGAAGGTAATTGTTACAGAGGCAAAACATTTTCAAAATCACTCACACACAGAGCATGGAAAAAGAATCTGGACAATTCTGTTAATTCTAATAGCCCTTCTGCTTCATTGGACAGATCACCATACTGCTTCACACAGTTTAACAAATACTCTGATTGTGTTCTAAATTACAGAGGGGTTTTTTTTAGGTTATCAATCCAACTTGTGAGTCCATGAGTTTTTGCAGGTACTGGCTGTTATACAGGCACTTCATGGCTCAGAAAAATGCGCATGGAGAGACACAGGGTGAGACTATACCTGCCAGTGCTCAGTTCTCACCCACACATCAGATGTAAGTGGTGATTCATGCAGTTTAAGACATTTACTTGACACTGATATAACTTTGGCATCATTTAACCTGTGGCATCAAAATATGAAGTATTTTTAGGGTCATGACCCAGTTCTTGGAGATCTTTCATAATTTGTTGTGCAATATCTTCAGCTGTAAGGTCACATGACTTTTTACTCTACTAAACCTTTCTCTCCCTTTTCCATTTATAAAAAGTATCCAAAAAGAGGGGACAGATTTTCTGTAGTCACCACATCCCTTATAAAACCAAACATGGGGCAAAATAACGACTTTACATTTTCAATAGCTTTAAAATGAATCTTCAAGTCGCAGTTCATTAATTTTATTGAAGAAAAGAATAATTGGAAATAAAATTAGCAATTATTTGGATGCTGAATTAACCACACCAATTTTTGAAACGTTCATGGATATAAAGGATTTAAAGTTTATAGGTGCTGAAGAATAGAGTCTGGATAGGTCAAGACTGTGGAGTTACAGGTAAGATTTTGTGCACTTATGTGGAATTATAAGCAAAATTATTATCTGCATCTTTTCTTGTCCTTGCCACAGTGCAATCAATTAATGCATTTAAGCAGATGAACCGATTTTCACATTTGATGCAACCTTTGCCTTTACAAAGTATATTGTTTAAATTGCAAATACAGATTTGATAAAAACCACATTGACCTCTATTCCATCAGTCAGAGTGTGCATGCATGTAAGAAAAGCAAAAGGCCTTATTTGCTTTAACAGAGTATTCTAACCATGGCCAGTTCACATACCATCTTTCACAAAAACAATACTAGTATTATTTAGCTCATCCACATACTCTCATGCACTCCCAAAGGAGACTTCTCTTCTTTCCCTGATCAAAAGGAACTTTTCTTTTCCCTCCTTTTCCTTTTTCCTTCCAGTTAGGCAAGGTGTGGTCATAGGGACTCCAAAACAGGATACTGCGTCCCCAGTTTGCTTTTTTATGTACAAGTTTCTCTGCAGAGACCCTTTCTGCAGTCACTTTCTTAGTAGGGTTATACTTCTTTAATATAGCAGGAATGTAATAGTCACCACACTTCACAGTCAACAAGGGCTTGTTTATGCTACAGCAGCAGCACATTTAACCTGAGCACATCTTGACACACTCCAGACCCCAAAGTATGCCAGTGAGGCTGCTACAGATTCATCTTTCTGTGCCCCCTCTCAGGTTCTTGGCTTCTAGGGTACCTGAGCATAGTTACAGGGGATGAACCCAGTTTGGAGCTTGCTTAACCATGACCCTTCAAAACTTTGGTGTAAATAAACCCTAACACACCACAGATCATCCCTGAGAAGCTTAAATTCCCCTTTAGCCATGCTTCTGCCTTCACCTCTTTCCCTGTCAGCCAATCCCTTCCCTCTGCTGTTGACAGCCCTGCCCATTTTCAAGGTGCCTAAGCCAAGCTGCAGAAGTGTGGCTAAGCAGAAGACCCCAACTGAGTGAACTATTGCAGATGTGTCAATCAACTTTGTCACTAAAGGTAGCAATCAACATGTCCAGCTAAACCAGTAATGAGATCCATTTAAACAGAGCACAAGGCCTGAAAGGAGACATAAGAGATGACTAAACACTAAATAATCCAAATATATCATAGCCTTATCTTAAAACATTAGTGGTAATAACTGATATAACAAAATGTATTAGATGCTGTTCTGCTACAACTTAAACATTTTTGTCAAGATTCTTCGGCAAGTTGTAAAAACAAAACAGTCTCATGTATAAAGACAATCAATTCTGGGCAAGAGAAAAATAGGATGGTGTCAAGCTGTTTTCCAAGATGGTGAAGGAAAAAGATGAGGAATCCTTCCTTCAGAAGTGTAACTTTCACAGGAACAGAAATCCCAATTAACTGATGCCATTCACATCCACAAGAAAACTGGTTAAGTTCAACTCCAAACATTTCAATGACACAAAGAAATGTAAATAAAACCAATCAGAAAACATTGATTAAAATATTAGAATACACCATCTATAAATATTGGGTATAGGCTGGACAGAATTTGAAGAATTCAGCAAGTTCAAGACCTGCTGCCAATCTCCACCCTCATAAATTTCCCCAGTTGGTAAAGGTAAGACTCTATCTTGCGCTGTCGCTATCATCAGGATAACCTGATAAACTTTGAGATAACTTTTTATTTTTGTCTTTTGGAGTATAAGTAATAAAAGGTCAGGCTGTAAACCTGTTTCTTCCCTCTTTTGTCTGCAGCCAACCTGCAAGTTTAACTGAAATCTAGGTAACATCACACATTCCTTCACCCCCCTCATATATTGCTCACGCTCCTCATCATTCTTAAAGTTTAAACCATATTTAGTAAACAAGCACTCGGCACAGTTGCATAATCTTGGTTGATTCCGAGAAAGCAAGATAATATGTTTAGCAGACCAAAACTACTACGCTACATATTTTTCTCCAGCGCTAATTTGTTTTAATTAATTTAATAATCGCAAAAATGAATTATTTATGAACCTTAATCATATCATTTTAATTGTTCTTACAAATGCCCTCATTGACTCAATTTCTTTTCCTTGGTTCTAAACTAATCTTCTTCAATAACCACCTTTGTTGTAATTTAATGTTGTAACGTAGTAACTTCAGACATGGTATACAGAGAAAACACAAGTATGTGCTTTCCATCTAAAAAACCACGAGGCAGACCACCAGGTCAACATTACATAGTCTCCACTATCCCTCCGTCCAAATCCAGTTTACCTCGGAGTCACCCTCAGTCGAATCCTCCCATACAAAGAACACATCATGAAGACAAAAGCAAGTGAGCATTTGTAAAAACATTGTATATAAACTTACCAACTTGAAATGGGGAGCTAGCCCCTCAACCATGCAAACTGTTGCTTTGGCTTTCAGTTTCTCCTCTGCTGAGTATGCATTCCCTATATAGGAAAGATTTGTACATGCTAAGCACCTTGACCCCATTATGAATGATAGCTGCCAATGCACTGAGAAGACTACCAGCCTAAACAGTGTGTACCTGCTGGCTGGCATCGCCTGCCTGATACCAGAAGAGCACTGGTGAGCAGGATAGAATGATTGAGACAAACTGAAGATGTGACACACCCTCTGTACGACCATCCCACAGCACAAAAAATTCTGCAATCATGCAGGAGCTTCTTCACCAGCACCCAATCTCTTGATTCCACACCCAAGGAGACACAACTGCAGATGTGGAACAAAAGGCTAAAGAAAATACCTGACAGCGAAAAAAAGGACATTCCAGTGGTTGAGTTCTTACCACCAGGGGATGATGAACCCAGGCAAAAGCGGCAATGTCTCAACCACCTATGTACTGGAGTTGGACATTCCAAGGAACTAATGAAGAAGTGGGGTTCAACCACCTGTGACTGTGGCACAGAGCCTCAGACTATGTAATACCTGTTTAAACGCCTGCTGCTCAAAGGCACACATGCAATGAAAGATCTTGCAAAGTACAATAAATGAGGCCAAGCATGTGTAACAAAATGATTAAATATGGTGTACAGACATGAAAAGAAGACAAACTGAAAATCAAGATACGAGATTCTCTGACTCTATTCGGTACTGGTGATGTCTCACCTGGAGTGTTAGTTTTGGGCCCCTCACTTCAAGAAAGATTGGAAACAGTCCAATCAAGAGTGAAAAAAATGAGTAGGGACCTGGGAAACATAATTTATGAGGAAACATTGAAAGAATTATGCCTGACTAATCTAGTCTCTTTTTATAACCAGGTTACAAAACTCTTGGACGCAGGAGTAGGGGTTGATGTTTTTTACTTAGACTTCAGGAGGGCCTTCGATACAGTATCCAACACCATACTGGTGAACAAGTTAAGAGGCTGTGACTTGGATAACTACACAGTCCGGTGGGTGGCGAATTGGCTAGAGAGTCGTACCCAGAGAGTTGTAGTGGATAGGTCGGTATCATCCTAGAAGGGTGTGGGTAGTGGGGTCCTGCAGGGCTTGGTCCTTGGATCAATAATCTTCAATGTCTTCATCAGTGACTTGGACAAGGGAGTGACGTGTACTCTGTCCAAGTTTGCGGATGACACAAAACTGTGGGGAGAGGTGGACACACCGGAGGGCAGGGAACAACTACAGGCAGACCTGGACAAGTTGGACATATGGATGGAAAACAACAGAATGCAATTCAACAAGGAGAAATGCAAAGTGCTGCACCTAGGGAGGAAAAATGTCCAGCACACCTACTGCCTAGGAAATGACCTGC
>JAGPOW010003316.1:160129828-160146743 GCA_030014935.1 Caiman crocodilus
CTTTTGTTAACCCTGTAGTCTTGCCTTAATGTAAAAAGTATAAAAGATCGCCCCACACTTAAGGGGGGGGCATTTTGCCTTTTGCTGGCTTTATGGTCTTTGCTCGAGCAAATAAACAGCTGTCTTTCTTTACCTGAATTGTCTGTCTATCAAATTGCAGCTAGACAACGAACCTTAGGGAGGTTTCTCCCACCACAGCTCGAGGACAAAACCCCAAAGGTATGGAGGTCTGAGTGAGTACCCCATCCCTGGAACTCAATGGCATACAGTAAACGTTATATGGTGTCAGAAGTGACCTGTCTGTTGGTTGAGTCACTAGCATCCTGATTAAGGGGGTTACGGCTTTCATTCAAAGAAAAGAAATGGAGCATTTCAAACTTTCACCAGCATTGTCCTTTACTAGAAATCTTGGGGACAATTGAAGGAGATGGGAACAGAAGCTATTATACCTTGCAGTCACAAAGGCTGAGGAAGAGGCAGAGGATTGTAAAATTGCAGTCATGGTTCACTGCACTGGGGATAAAGTTATAGAAATTTACAACAACATACAAGAGGTGTTTACAGACCCTAATAATAAAACCTTGACACAGGTGCTTACAGCATTCAAGAACTACTGTGAACCCAGAAAAACCTGTCTTTGAAAGGTATCAGTTCTGGCAATTTAGATACAATGAGGCTGCAGGCATAGATGATTTTATTATAGAGGTCAGAAGTAGAGCATAGCATTGTGAATTTGGACTTGCTGAGGATGTTATGTTGAGGGACAAAACTGTCTTCAGCATAACTGATTGCAAACTCAAAGAAAGGCTTCTGGAAAAAATCCTCCCTCACAGCCTGTAGATATCTCCAGAGCAAAGGCTCTCAAGTGCTCATACCGGAGTTATGTCTGCAGAAGCAAGCTTGCATACAATTTAGCAAAAGCAAAGCTGCCAGAGCACTTTGCAAAAACAAAGAAAGCCACCTGTGGTGAAGTTTGCACCACAGGTGGTCAATCAAAATAACAAAGGCAAAGCTTGCAGATGTGGAAGCACACGCAAGCCTCTGTTCTGCCCAGCTTTTGGAAAAACTTGTTACAAATGCTTGGAGTTAACCACTTCAGGAAAATGTGCATATCAAAGGGAGAGGCTCCAAAGTCTGCAGGAGTCAGCACCCTATATGTTGGTACAATGTCTACAAGGCAGCATTCACGGATCTTCGATAACCAGAATGCCTAGTTTAGCACCATCATGATTGCTGGCTTGCCAGTTGCTCTTAAGTTATCCCAGCAGATGTAGCAAAGGCTTTGCAAGGCAAAGTACAGAAGGCTCCAGATCATGTTACATTAGTTGCATTTGGTGGTGCACACATCAAACCGTAAGGTGCAATCATTGCACACTGCAAATCTGTTGCTAATGCGTATAATTTAACTTTTTATATAACGGACAATAGTGACCCACCAATATTTGGTAGGGTGGCATGCACCATGTTAGACCTTACCAGACAAGTCCATGGAATGGCTCTGACAGCACCTGTAATCAAGGCAGAACTTCTCAAACTATACCTGGACGCTTTTGAAGATTTAGACCAATTTCTTGGTATCCACCACATCTATGTTGACCCAGCAGTACTACCAGTTGTTCCTGGGTGTAGAAAAATTCCCTATGCAACCCTCAGCAAGCTGAAGCCTGCCCCCGAAATGCTGGAAGCTGTGGGGGCATTATGAAGGTGTCTAAGCCTGCACCCTAAGTCAATAGCCTTGTGATCACACAAAAGAAGGATGGTTCACTACCGCTTTGTTTAGACCCACGAGACCTCAACAAGGCAGTGCTAAGGCAGCACTTTTTGATTCCTACTGTAGAAGATGTATAGAAGAGCTTGTCACCAGGTAAGAAGCTGTTCACCATTCTTGATTAAAAGGATAGCTACTGCCAAGATTGGACAAGGAATTGGCAGAGCTGTGTACCTTTATCACTCCACGGATGGCAGTACCACTTCAATCGCCTTTCCTTTGGTGTTAAGTCGGCTAGTGAAGTATTCCAACAGAAGAATCGTGAGTGCTTTTGGTGACATTCCAGGAATCCACATAATTGCGGATGACATGCTCATTGCAGCGGCTACCAAAGAGAAGCATGACACTATCCTGAAACAAGTCCTGGAGAAAGCATGTCTGAAAGGAGTAAGGTTTAATAAGGACAAAATACAGTTTTTAGTCAACAGCGGTAGGTATATGCTCCGTATCTTATCAAAAGATGAATCAAACCAGACGATGACAAAGTGGAAGCCATCAACAGGATGCCTCCTCCAATACACAGAAAAGGCCTTCAGAGACTCCTCAAAACCATTCAGTACTTGGCGCAATACATTCCACGTGAGTCAAGCCTGACAGCCCTGCTGAGAGCGCTTCTTACCCAGGTACAGGTCCAGTCAAACTAGATGCCCTGTGCCTCAAGAGGGGAAGAGCTGCTAGAGAAGAAGCCCTAGCGGTGATTAGGGAGCACAGCTGCAGGTTGCTGGGGCAACTAAGGAGAGCCAGCTGGCCAGGAGGGGCAGGGCTTGGCCCTTATGAAGCCCAGAAGCTGAGGCCAGTTTAGCAGTTCCCTGTTAGCAACTGGAGAGGTAGGAGCTCCTGAAAGTAAAGATGTGAACTGTAACCACTCAAACAAAGGGTAGGATGAGGGCTCCAGAGGCTGAAGCAATGATGTGGAGTTACAGCCGGGCAGTCTGTGTTATTATGGCCAGGAGCCTTATGTTTCAGTTATAGCCGGAGGCTTGTGTTTGTGGTGGTGGTGGTGGTGGTGGTGGTGTTGTTGTGAACTGGTGGTTTGATGGAGGCTATAAGGGGTTGGAGGAGGCCTCGGGGGAGACTCACAGTAGTGTAGAGATCCTGGCGCCTGTGGGGGCACAGTGTTCTTGTTGTGCCCTCTCTGGCGCCTATATCCTCATAAGGGCCCACAGAGTGTGGGCCCCTGGCGTCGGGGAGGGCGCAGTCAAGCGCAAGGGAGGGCATAGCAGAACAGGGGTGTGTAGACCCCAGCCCCAGAGTGGGGGCATTTGGTTGAAAGCCCCAGTTGGGCACAGTGAATGCTGAAGAGCCTGAGAGGGGCAACATTGAGGAGCCCAGGTGTGGGCGTTGGGGGCCCCTGGCAGGGGGCTGCATTTGTTGGGGAGCCCTAGTTGGGCCCAGGAGGGGGCTTCATTTACTGGAGAGCCCAAGTTGGGCACTGCAAGCCCCAGGAAGGGGGCCATCTTATGGAGAGGCCCAAGTGGCGGTGCAGGGACTGAGTTGACATGTGCGAGGCTTGGGCTGCGGTATTGGGGAGGAAGGAGCTGCAGGTAGTGCCCCCTAGTGGAGGGGGCAGTACAAGGACATGGGCAGCCTCCTGCTAATTAATTTAATTTTAATCAATTAACATCAAAGATGTGGCAGGAGAGACAAGGCAGGCGGTTGCCCAGAGACGGGTGCGGGGGCTGCATTGAGGGCGGCCCCAAGCAATGCCCTGTCACACCTTGGGAACGACTTTTGCAAAGCCGGCATAGCTACAAAAGGTGTTGCAGCTCTAAAAATATGACATCCAGATTCACAGTACCAAAAACAAGGATATATTAGTGGCTGATATGCTTTCTAGAGCCCCAGCTCTCACTCCTCCTCCTGAACCTGATCTTTTCCATTCTCAAAAGATGATTCATGGTCTGATGGAAATGGAGCCACCTAGTGACCAGTTACTCCAGCAGTTACGGAAGCACAAGAAGTCTGACAAGGAACTGCAAGACCTTAGAGTACAACATCTTAATGGATGGTTGAGCAGGCCAACTAGTCTGAACTAGTTGAAAAACAAGTCAAACCTGAACTAAAGGCCTACTGGCCTCTCAGAAACCAAATTTGGATTCAGGATGATTTGCTTATGATTGGGCTGAAAATAATCATTCCAAGTGGTGCAAGGACCAACAGGTTGGCATTGTTTCACCTGCCCCATCAAGGCATAAAAAGGTTGAAAGTGTGAGCTCAACAAATCATGTATTGACCTAAAATGAATGCCCATGTCGAGCAGTGGATTGCGAATTGTGCACCTTGTCAAGAGCTCCAGCCCAGTAATCAGAAAGAGCCCATGATCTCACATGAGATTCCCAGACCTGCCCTGGTTAAAACTGCAGCGGACATTTTTGATTTATGGGGACAGTCTTATTTGATCATAGTCAACTATTACTCTAAATACCCTGACATTTTGCCAGACAAAACACCTGGCATGGTAGTAGCCAAAACGAAGTCTGTGTTTTCTCGCCATGGCATACCGAAATAGTCTGTGATCACATGCCATGTGCAAGTCACACGATGAAACAATTTATGACTGACTGGGGCATAACCATCACCCATTCTAGGTTACGCACAATACAATGGTCAGGCTGAACGCACAGTTCAGGCCATCATATCGTTGTTTGAGAAGACTTTGCAGGATGGCTCAGATCTATATCTGGCTTTACACCATCTAAGGAACATGCCCATTATTGGCCTTGAGTATGATCCAGCACAGCTTCTGATGGGGAGACTTGCACTACTCTTCCTGCTACAACGGCAGTGCTAACTCCTAGACTACCGTCAAATGCCTCCCGCAAGTTGCGGAACCTTCAAAGGTGCCAAAAGGAGCACTATGACCGCATGGCTGCAGTCTTGCCACCTCTACAAGATGGGGAGAAAGTAAGGATGAAAATAAGTACAGGTTGGACACCAACGTCCATCACAGCAAAAAGGGATGAATCGTGTTCCTACATAGCAAAAACCCTGGTGATGCCCTGTGAGTGTGGTTTGTGGTGGGTAGTTGTAGATCTCCCTGCAAGCTGGGAGCATGTGAGTTGCTGAATCCTGTTCCTAATAAACATAAAGCTGTTTACCATCCCGCCCATCTCTACTGAATGGTGACTCGACGACAGAACCCAGGGGCATGGAGGTCTGAGTGAGTACCCCATCCCAGGAACCCAAAGGCATACAGTAAACATTATATGAGGGGACTAGTGATTTGTTGGCCCCAGGTGCTCAGCAGGGAACTGCTGGTGGAGGGAATGCAGTTGAGGGAGTTTGGTAGGTAGGTTGGTAGGTTTGGCAGGTGGGCAGAAACAGTGCCTCCTCATTTGGGAATTGAATCCAGGCCTCCAATTTCCTGTTTGCCTAGGGACCTAATAAATGTTAATCTACCAATGGCATGGCTTACATCTGCCTCTCACTCCCAAGCCACAACTCCTACAGCCCTGTTGATGCCCCTCACTTCTGACCTATAGGCCCCTGGCACTGACTGCCCTGTACTCCTGACTCACAGTTCCCTACCCCTGACAGTGCCCCTCACTTCCAAGCCACAGCCCCCCAGCCACTGCTCTTACTCCTGACATGCAGTCCCCTATTCCCTGCAGCCCTGCAGCGTCTCCTGGCTGCCCCACTCTTGCAAGCAGTTCTGGTGCCACCAGCCTAGCTCCCCCAGGTCCCTGAAGGGCCTTTCTGCTCCCTTCCCCAACTGAAGAGGCAGGCACCTCCTCTGCCCTGCTGTAGCCCCAGCACCCAGACAGCTTCCCCCAGTGCCAGCTGGCACCCATTCCCCTCCACACACCCTGCTCCACCCCTGACTGTCCCCAAGCTCTGGCCCTCCAATGCCCCGCCTGCCATAGACTTACTGGCATCCAGCTGCTGAGGCTGCTCCCACCCCCATGCCTGGCTGTGTGCCAGCCGTGTGCATGTGCGTGTGCACGTGCATGTTGCACCCCCCTCCTCCAATCGCTCTTCCTCTGCCCCCCCAGCCCAAGCAGCCCCTTGCTAGGGTAAGCCAGGAAGTGCAGGGGAAAACTTCAATGCTAAGCAGAGCAAAATCCTGGACATTTGTTGATATTTTAGAAAACTGCCCAGATGGAGGTGAGAGGATTCAAAAAGAGGACATGTCTGAGAAAACCTGGATGTATGGTAACACTGAAACAAAAGGGTTTCCAAAAGCTGCTGTGAGCATAACTGGAAGGCCTTAGCATTGCACAAGTATAACTCTTTTGACTCACAGAACCTTTGTTCTGCAAGGCTGGCGTCATGAACACCTTGTGCCTCCCAAGGCTGGGGTGGCACGGCAACCACCTGCAGGCAGCAGTGAGTGGGGACTGTCCGCAGGCAGCCGCGATGATGTCAGTGGCAAGGGCGGGCCAAGCAAGCAGGCAGCTGAGGCAGGGTCAGTGGCAAGGGGGTGGCGGCAAGTGCCAAGTGGCAATCAGTGACTGCCCAGAGATGCCGCTGGCAGTGTCAGTAGTGGGGGGGCTGGCAGCAGTGGCATTGGCCATGTCTCAGGGAGTGCACGGCCAATCTCCGGGTGCACATGCACCCGCGTGCACGTCCTACGCATTGCCTATGGCTGGTGACATCCAAGAAAAAAACCCAACTGCACTCTGGTATCCCTAGGATTAATTTGCAGGGCTAGAAGTTAGGAAGGGAGTGGGTGGAAATAATGACTTTGTAGTCCACTAATCACAACTAATGTGTACAGGACTGGGAAGCAAGAAACAAAAGAGGCCTGCTATTCCATTTTTGCAGTCCCTTTTCAGAGTACTGAAGTGCTGTAACAGCAAAAATATTTACAATTAAGAAAACATAGTTGTGGAGGCAGTGTGCAAGAGAAAACTCTTTAGTTTTGGCCTCAGTAAATGATTTAAATCAGGCTTGTCCAACATATGGCCTGCTGGCCACCATGCAGCCCACCAAGGCATTTTCTGTGGCCTGCAGTGCTGCGATGGGAAACAAAAAGTAAACACGGTTTACTTTTGTTCCTGCCCCTTGTCCCTCCCCCAGCCCCTCAGCAGCTTCCTAATGGTTGCTGAAGGGCTGGAGAAGGGACAAGGTTCCCACACACACTGCGTCAGCTTGACGTTGCCAATGCGGTGCGTGAGGGAAGAGGAGTACAGACCTGGCCCGCCTCCTCCCATCCCCAGCACCACGTGGGGAAGCCACCACTTCCTGGCCTGAGTGACTCGCTGCTCCCCGCCTGCAGGAGAGGCAGCTTGGCTTGGCTGCCTGGCTCTGGGCTGCTGACAGAGATGGAGCAGCACAAGCAGGTGCCTCCTCCCACTGGGCTGTCACCATTGGCCATGCCACATGGGGTGGCCCTGAGCTCAGGTGGAGCCTGCGTTTGCTGTGCCCTGAGGTGCTGCCCAGTCCCTGTCCTGGCCCCAGCTCTGGCTCACTCTAGCCCAGCACAGCACAATGATGTGGACCCACGGAGGTGGTGCGGTGGCCAGGCTCACTCTAGTCATCTGCCTCTGCCGCCTCCTGCCTGGCCGAGCCGGGCTGGGCTGGGGCCAGGGTCGGGGTCGGAGTGGGAAAACGGTGCTTCCCCTGGTGCCGGGCTGGTGACTGTGGGCTCCCGGCACCTGTGGGGGGGGGAGGGGGGTGTCCCTGCCTTTCACAGAAGAGGGAGGCTCAGCTCTGACCCCCACCTCCTGGGGCTGAGGCTTTAACCTCAAAGCCTGGTCTTCCCTCCTGAGAGCCGGCTGTGCCCACATCCCAGAAGCTGGGTGCTGGCGCATTACAAAGGAAGGCAAAAGCTTCCACAGTCTGCTCTAATCTGACCATGGCGTAAAATTCCTTCTTGACCCCAAATTTGGCAATCAGTGGGACCCCGAGCAGAGGGGCAAGACCAGGGCTCAGCAGCATTTTTGGGGCAGTGCCAAAAACACCTGCAGCCTTGACTTGTAAAATGTTGGCATGCCAGTGGCAGAAAGCGGGGGAGCCACGAGGGGCTCTATCTTTGTTGTGGCAGCACAGCCCTGGCCCTTCCCCTGAAGTCTACCCTGAGGCACATGTGCCAAGCAAAATGCCTTTGTGTGCTATGCTCTGGCACCCATGGAAGGGGTTGCCTACCTCTGGACATAACCCTCTACCTAAAAACCTCTGGATTTGGTCCCAGAAGGAGCATTGGCACACACCAGTCAAAGTCCCTAGCCTTGGCTGTAGCCAATACCCAGTACTTCTGAGGAGGACTTAAAAACACCCTGGCACATAAAACAGAAAGGGGAAGGGTGGTGGTGGGGGCAACCAGCAAAGCCCAGAAGCATGAAAAGTACCCATAGTAGAACATAGGCATAGCTCTGGCTATATCAGTGGTAGGCAAAATATGGCCCACAAGCCCCAACCCATCAATTGATCCCATCTGGCTCACCACTGGGAGCCTGAGGAGCAAGGGTTGTGCCTTGTGTTGCTCCGCTCTGCCTCAAATACTTGCCCACCCTGGTCTAGATCAGTGGTTCTGAACCTTTCTTGTACCAGGACTTATTTGTAAACATAGATGGTCAGTCCCAACCCAGTGTCCCTCACTGCTTCTACCTCCAGACCTCAGTGCCCCAGCGTGTAGGGTATGGGGGGCCTCCAAGTAGCCCCTTGCAGGCTGGAACTCTGCCAGTCCACAAAAGAAAAGCCACAGTTATATGCTTTTCTCCTTTAAAGGAGAACCCATTTTTAAAGTTTGCTCATGACCCTTTCATATATTCCTGAGACCTACTTTTGGGTTGCAACCCATGTTTTGAGAAATGCTGGCCTAGATCATGCCCGACCAGTGCTGTCCAACATCTTTTTGAACACGTCTGATGATGGAGAGTCCACAACTTCCCTAGGCAGTCTGTTCCACTCCCTCACTGTTCTAACCACTGTGAACAGAGGGCTGGTACTGGAAATACAGCGAGGTTTTCAGGCTCTGTTCTGTGCCTTGTCAGTTAACACATGGACAAAAAGAAAAGGGGAAGAGGTTTTCTCTTTAATTCCTACCTCCTCCCATTGGGAAGAAGCTGTTGGAAATTTCTTCTCAAGGTCTTGTTTGACTGGTGGCAGGATGCCTGCTGCCTTTTGGAGTCCAGGTCAGGTACTCCTATGGAACCAGTGGGTGCCCAGTCCCTTTCCAAATCTGGCACTGGCAGTTTCCCCAAAGTTACATGGTGAGTCTGTGGTAGAGCTGGAAATATAGTGCAGCTTGCCTGGCTCCCAGTCTTGGTGCTGAATTCATAGGCCACAGTTGCAGCAAGAGTAATGATTTATGGTCCTTTCTGATTGCTAAACTAACTTGCCACTCCCTGCTTTCTTGGGTGTGTTTACACAGCAAGCTTCAGCCAGCACTGAGGAGTGATTAACTAGCTATCTATTGCCTGTAAAGCATGGTGTCCAGAAAAGAGAACAAACGCAACAGTAGTTCATCTTGGTAAGGCTTCCCTCCGTCTCTGGTGTCTCCTGGCAGCCCCTCTGTGCCCTCAGGGCCGCGCTTTATTCCTGCCAGGTGGCGCCTCTCCCTGACGTCACTGGGCCCCAGCTGTATGTAAGCGCGGCTGACGAACCACGCAGGAGGTTTCCCGGTGTGTGCCTCTCCTGTCCTCGCCTCCTGTGAAGGGTAAGTGGGCGCTCCCCCTGGGTTTGGGCCTGGGTTTCCCCCTAGCCCCCGCGTCCCTGGGACACCCCCCAACCCGCAATACCAGATAAGGAGTTTGGCCATGGAGGCCCATATACTCATGTGACCAGTGTCTGCTGGAGTGGCCCCCCTGGCACCATAAGCAGCTAAATTTGCAGTGAACCTGAGGATATGTTCATTTGCTGTGGGGACTAGACTCTCAGTGAAGCAGGCCACAGATCAGAGGTTATGAAGTTGTCCTAAGACCAACATTGCACAGAGCTCTTCTGAAGTAGCTGAGCAGAACTTGGGTCCAGCCAAGGATCTAGCCCCTTATCTGACTATTTTGCAGAGGAATGAGATTATGTAAACATGCAGAATGTTGCAAACTTCTGTTTACATGAGACCTCTCTCTGGTATTTCTTCATAAAAAAAAAAAATCTAAGGAAATCATGTTTTCCATCCATGGAAATTGTAGAGTGGGTGTATCTGCCGCAGTTGATGTCAACTTATCCTTATTGAAGTGTTTTCATTAAATGAGAACATGTTGAACAGTTTATGGCAGATGTACAACAGTGAGTAGAGTCTCTTTGCACAGTTGGGAAGCTTCTGTTTATACTGAATAATAAAAAAAGTTGATAGAAACAAATGAGGAGCTATAGGGATGCTTCCACGTGTTTATCGTTCCAATCTCCAGTTTGTAAAAACTCACAAAAGAAACATGTTTAGAAATGAAGAAGAATGTTGGCACTGCTTCCTTATTTCTATCCCACAAGAATTAGTTGCTATGGAGACTCTCCTGTTTTGTTCAAGAATGACTCAAACTTCACTGGTGGAACATGTGTGTTGGAAGCAGAACAACATCAGGAGGAATTCACGTTAAAACATTTTAAAAGAATGGTAAATGTCTGAGCTCTATTTAATTTCACCCAAGGGTGAAAACTGTACAGGGTTCACGCAACTGAAACATATCTTCACACTTTCTTTCAAGCTTTTAATTTCTGATGTGAAGGTCACTGAAGGGTTTATTTTGACAGTAGACTGTATTGTAAACTGGATTTTCATAAACTAAGATACTGAGGGCTGAAGGCACAACATCTGAAAAAATAAGCTATTGCCTATGAAAACCAATGTCTCTCTGAACCAGTTAAACCCAAGGTACCACCCTGCCCTACCTTATACCACAGAAATACAACTTGCAAAGAGTTAGATGGAGGTGTAGCTGCATAAATTATTTTAAGGGAATTGCACAGCTGAAATCTCTTGAAAATTTATGAGATTATGTTATGTTCTCTTCTACTGTTATTAATAAAATCATGCAGTTCCTGTCCCAAACAACTACACCAAACATAAACTGAGCCAAGAGCAGGTAAACTTTGAACACACTGAACTAGGTGCACTCAGCTCATATGAGAATATTCTTAACTAACTATGAGAAGTGCTATATTGACATCAGAGGAGATCAGAGTCCTCTCTCCCAGCTGATACAGCATGGGCAGTCACAATACAGTACAGCCTTCCCTCTGCTGCCTTTCAGGTATGCCTCACTTCTGACCAGTATAGATTCCATGTCTGCAGGAGAAGGCAGTTCAGCCCCCAAGCTCATGTTAGTGCTTGACTCTTTTGCTGATGCTGACAATATGGGGTCTATTTAAGATTAATTTCAAAAGAACTGTATTGTGAAGCAAGGAACTTCTTAGCAGAAGAAGACAGGCCCAGAAATCATGTCCTAAGAGATAGTTTCTGGTTAGTAAAAATGAAGTAGTAAGAAGCTTGTCATCTCCTTAAAGGCCAGAATTACAGCTCCTACACCAGAAGTACACAGTTCATAGGATCACAGAAAATTAGGATTGGAAAGGACCTCAGGAGATCACCTAGTCCAATCCCCTGCTCAAATCAGGACCATCACCACCTGTATCATCCCAGCCAATGCTTTGTCTAGCTGGGTCTTAAAACTCCTACAGTTACTAAGGGGGTGCACCACATGGATGATAGCATGTTGTCCGCAAAAGGGTGGAAAGAAGCCAAAATTATGAACTGAGCCCAGTACGTTCCAATCAGCAAAGTTAGCTCATGTGGAAGGGCCAGAAAGGTAAGGCGACCAACCTGCAGGGAGCAGAATCTGGTACACAGCACTCGACACTCTAGACCTCCAGGATCAGAAGGCATTTACACCACTTCTGTACAGCCATTTCAGCTCTACAGTGTGGGACTGTGGACAGAGCTAATTAGTACAGCCACAACACAGCTCCACTGTTTTTGTTTGGGAGACTGTCAGTGACATAATGCACAATAATTCTGCCTGGCATTGATCCAGGATAAGTTTTTCAGATTCATGAAGGTGGGTGACCAGAATTAACTACAGGATTCTAGATGAGGGCTCATAGAGGCTTTCTACAATCGCATACAAACTTCCCTAGCACTACAAGGAATAACTTGTTTGATACTACATCACAGGACTGCAATTGTCTTTTTCTCAGCTGCTTGTACTGGTGCCTACGTGGCAAAAACAAAGCCAGGCAACAGAACCCTCCAACATGCCACGTTTCTCTGCACAGGCCAACTCCTGCACTGGAAACTGTGTGAACAGCAATCTGGTGACTGTCACTTGCCTCCATGCTAAACAGCCCACTTGCATCACTACAGAAATGCTAGTATATGCCTTCCAGTGTAGGAGACAGCCCACAGGATATCTGAAGGTGCTGCTGCCTGGCACTAAATCTGCCATGTAGAGGTGACTTCAGAGTCAGCCTGCGAACAAGCACTATATTTCAGTCTCTCTCTTTTTCAGTCATCTCCAACTGTTTACCTCCCAGTTTATAGCAGAAACGCTTATGATTAATCCCTTTGTGTGACTTGAATTTTGAACTATTCTATTTTATCCCATTTCTACTGCCTCAGTCTTCAAGGCCATACAGTTCTTCCAGTGCAATATTCCTACCCTCTTCTGTTTTGATGATGACTCCTAACATTGTCTTCATCAGCATTCCTACTTTTTTGCCCAAGTTATTAATGAAAATATTAAATAAAGTTGGTCCTTAAGGAATTCCACTAGTAACCTCCCTCTAACCTGATATATACTCCTTAACACTGACTGCTTTCAACCCTTTAAACAGTTCCTTAATTTCTTCCAGTTTTTCCACTATCCCCATTTCTCTAACTTTATTAATAATTTTCCATATGACAGTACATCAAATGCTGGGGGGGGCATGGTTGGGGCACTATGGCCGGGCTCCCAGCTCTGGGTGGGTACAGTCAAGCCCCCACTGCAGGCTCCTGCCCCCACCCCCACTAGGCAGCACCCAGGTGGGAGTCTGGTATCAGGCTGGGGGACGGGGTGGATTCCCCCTTTCCTCCCCCCACTCCCTCCTTAGCCGACCCAGAGACTGAGGAAACAGCTGTCGGACTCCAGCCTGCCTCCTGGCTCCTGGGAAGAGGAAGTCAGGCCCCCCCACAGCCCTCCACACCTAGTTGCAACCAGCTGGAGGTCCGCTGCTGGGCTGGATTGGTGGGTTCCCCCCCTCACCACCACCTCAACTGGCTTGGAGGCTGAGGATGGGGCACGGCTGGGGGACTCCAGCCTGCTCCCAGCTCCTGACTCCCAGTTCTGGGCAGGTGGAGTCAAGACTTCCCCCACATCCCCCCACCCATGCTAGACAGCACCCAACTGGGGGTTGGGTGCTGGGCTAGGGGTCGGAGTGCCCCCAGTCTAATATTAAGTCTGGTAACAGGTGGGAGAATCCCCTCTGCACTAGGGGCAAGGCTTGGGAAACCTGGGAGGGGCAGGGAACCCTGGCCAAGGCTGGGGGATCCAGCCAGCCCTCGGCTGGAGTGCCTGTTCCCCCTGCGGAGGTCCTCAAGAGTTTGGGGAACATGTGCTGGACAGCCAATCAATCATGAGCCCCACTTGCCTGCATTCAGGTGTCTGCAGCAGAGATGGGTAGACTGGGAGGTGTGCTCTATCACACCCCAGTGACTGGTATGGGCACTGGTTTCTAAAGCGAACATGAATTCACTTGCTTATCAGCAAAGCTAGGGCTCCTAGTTTTCTCTGTTTAAAAATCACAGATTCTCTGATTAAAATAATTTGTTTTCCATGATTTTTGGTGTCCGGGTGGCTGATGAGGTAGAATTCGTGGGCTCATCTCTGGGAAGTGTTTTGATGAATGTTGTAGAAATGTTGTAGGCATATCAGCCCAGCCTCTGGCTTTTTATTACACAACTTAAATAGTTAGAAAATGATTATTAAGCAAGCTTTCAGGTTCAAAACCCCTTCATTAAGCTAAGGAAGATTCTGCAGTTGGTGTGTGCTCTTCCTGGATGGAATGAAAAGTAAAAAAGATATCAGATTCAACCAAAGAACCTTGTCTGCTTATGTCCTTAGACCAACACGACTACAACTATACCCCTGATAAAAATAATAAATTCTCCAATTTAAAACCCCCAAATCCATATTTTTCCATGATTAAAATGAAAGACCACTACATATACAGGCAGGGCTGAGCCTAGGTAGTGTGGGGCAAATCAGCCTGTGCAAGGCCTTCTTAACATTTTTATATAATTATATAATTTTATATGATTAAAAGAAGTTCATATACTTTTTAAAAACTCACCAGTCCCAAACAGTGTTGCGCCGCCTACATTCTGAAATCCACTGGGAGGGTGGAGACAAGGCTGCAGCTCCCAGCTCGATGCTCGCTGGCTGCTGAGATGGGGCTGCGGCCAAGGCCAGGGCCAGGATAGCCAGACAGCATGGGCAGCAAAACGAGGTGTAGGCAGCAGCAAAACGAGGTGGAGGCCAGTGCCTGGCCCTAGCACTGAGGGCTCTGCTACTGGTGCAGCCCACCCTGGGGGACCACCTGCAGCTTGGAGCAGCCAAGGTGAGGGCTGTGCTAAGCAAGCCAGGCTGGGTCAGGGATGCCCTTGTGGCAGGGGGTCCCAATCCAAGCCAAGCCACAGTGCCTGGTGCCGAGCAGCCTTGCAGGGGCTCCGGGTCAGGCTGTGCCATGGGGTGGGTGCTAAGCAGCACCTCTGTTGTAGCCCTCAGAGCCGGGAACAGGGTTCACCTGCTGCCAGCCTGTCTTGTGGGGCACTGCCAGCCCCTGCCAGGGGCCGGGTCAGCATCTCCTGTGCCCTGTGTGGGGATCCAGAGATGGGTTTGCAGGACGCTGCATGGGTCGAGCCCCAACAGCTGGCTCTGCCCCAGCTTTCTGACTTTCTCTAAGACTTTCCTTGTCGTGATGTCAAAGCACAGGGCCCCACAAAGCATGGGCCCCAGGGCACTCGCCCCAATTTAGTGTATCCTAGGGATGGCCCTATATATAGGTATCAGTTGAACATAATGTTTTATTGATATATTTACAATTTTAAAGTAATTTGGAAGCCTGCCAGTTCCTCAATCACTATAATAACATAAATTATAAATATCTATAAGTGTTGGCATTTGATTTTGGGTTTTTTTATTATGAAAACTCAGAGCTGTCTCTCACCCCTTTGCTCACCAGGATGTAGGTCCAGCTGCGGCTGCCTGCCCCCTCCCCCCCCCCCGCTTTGTTGTGCTAATAAGTCCTGATATGCTTATGCCTTGCCCATGCAAGCCACAGCTCCCTTGGTCTTTCTGGTGCCCCTCACTTGACAGCTGCAGCCCCCCGCCCTCATCAGCCCTGCCACAGTGGGCCCCCAGGTGCCAGAGCTATGGGACCAGGTACCCAGGTCCACAGCCCCTTGCCCCTTACAGCAATGCCTGAGCCCTGGCTGTTACCCATGAGAGGTGGCAGCCGCTGCAGCAGGAACAGAGCATGAAGCCTGGCTCCCCCTCCCCCATGCTGCCTTCAGCCTACTTGCCTCCTCCTGCTCCTTCCCACACTCAGCCCCTAGTAGGCTGGAGCTCTACCAGCCTGAAAGGGGAAATCCATCATTTCCTGCACTTTTTTTCCTTTAAAGAAGTTTTTCTGTGGAAGTGGAAAACCAAGGTCCCTGCTTATCAGTTCAATCTACACAGTTCAGAGATACCTGCAGAGATTGAATTGACTCAGTCTGGGGCTTTTTGAATTTCTGTACTTAGCCCTAGTGATCTGTTTATAAGCATTCCCTGCTTGAGTCAAACCTGGGGTCAGACAAGACTTCATAATTTCAACTTTTTAACTGAAAAGGGGGGGAAATCATTAAAATATGTTTTTCAGAGCATGCGTTTTCTAAATAGCTCTGTTCTTTCCTTAACACTATGACTGCTACTCAACTCTCCTGTTTAATAGTGGCTACCAGTAGTAAAAGCATGTATCATTACAAGATACTCTTCTTGTAGTCCACAAGATTGCTACAGTTTTTTTATATGAAGGTCCCAAACAGAGATCAGGACCCCAGGGTGCTATATTCTGTACAGAAAGGTAAAACAAGGACAGTCCCTATTCCAGCCAGTCCACGGTTTAAAATTATGACAAGAAACACAAAGGGAACAAACAAAAAGTAGAGGTGAAGTGGAAAGGAGATGGTAATTTTAAAAAGTGGATATTTGCATTAATAGTCTAAGGTTCACAGAAGTCCAGTATTTATTTATAAGGTACAATCAGAGAAAAAAGTTAAAAATTAATAAAGGGCTATCTGTCTGCCCAACTATGAATTAGGTCACCGACTAAGTGCCTTCCAGGACATATGTCTACATTTAGTTTATTCAAAGTTGCAGCATAGGGATTTATTAGTTGGTATTTTCAGGCATTATTTGGCCAAGCTAGCTTTCACATGTGGTAGAATTTAGCTCTGTTTTGGTCTCCCAGGAATGTTATTACCAATGAGGCTTAGTCACATTGTTACTTAAGGAAAAGTTAAACCACAAAAACATTTTAAGTCTAATAAATGCTAGTGAATCATTTCCATCTATGTCATCCCTAACTTTAGCTCTCTTTTAATGATCATATGTATTTGCTTTCATTAGAAACAGTGTCACTCCAAGTTCTGTGACAGTATTGTTTTTAATTTTTACTATGACAGTGGAACGGCATCAATCATTTTAGTTAGGGTTCTAAGTTAAGTAATTGCTCATTGCTATTCTATACTTATTTTCAGATTATGTACCATAACTAGCCAAAACTTTCATCTTTAGGGCTGAAATTTTCCAAGGCTGTTCTCTACTCAAAGGTGAATTGTTGTGGAAAATCCGAGTAAAAATGACTGAATCGTTCTGATTGGGAAGAAAGTAAATTTTTCCCATAATACATACATTTATTTCAGCCTTTCTCTGAGCAGTCCTGTAGCTGAAACAGTGAGAAGCAACTGAAATAGCACATAGTTAGTAGATGCACTCTTAAGTAGTGTAGTACTTAAGGGATGTGATATCCTATTTATTTGTCCATATAAAATTGCAGTGCCTCCACATGCAGTGCGTTCTGTACAGGATTTTCTTGTTAAATTCATAAAGTATGCAGCTAAGGTAGGGTTTGGGTATGGTAGGGTATGGTAGGGTATGCTGTATGGGTGAGCAGAGACTCAGAGCAAACAGCCTTCAGTTAAGCTGCTTTCACTCTCTTCATACTCCATAATGCCAATTCCTGTAT
>JAGPOW010003316.1:160151688-160172539 GCA_030014935.1 Caiman crocodilus
ATACAGGAATTGGCATTATGGAGTATGAAGAGAGTGAAAGCAGCTTAACTGAAGGCTGTTTGCTCTGAGTCTCTGCTCACCCATACAGCATACCCTACCTTAGCTGCATACTTTATGAATAACTGCAGATATCCCAGAAATGCAGGCACATGCCTGCAGTGGCTCTGGCTAGAAGCCAGAGGGTGCTAGAGCAACCCTCCCTTCCCTTCTACAGTACTGAGCTGAGGCAGCATGCCTAGGCCTTGGCAATATGCTTTAATTAGGGAGAGATTTCCCCCACCCCTATCCTGAGCAGCCTAGCAGGCAGCTGAGAACACAGTATTTATCACCCCTAACTCAATGTTTATCAGCCCATTAAGAAAACAAAGGAAAAAAAACTTCTCTCAGTAGTTCAAGCTCTTCTTAAACAACTTTTTCCAAGGAAGGTATGGAGAGACATTACCAGCTACCTGTTGATTAGCTCCAAAAAGCTCTAAGTGGACACAGTCCTGTCTGCCTTTGTCCGGTCTCCCATAGCACAGACTGTAGCCAGCATGTGGTATGCTAGCTAATGCTGACATGTCTGTGTAAGGCAGAGTGGAGGAAGGAATCCCTGCTTAGCAGGGAATGGTAATGTGAAGTGAGATGGGGAGGAGCAGGGGGAAGCCAGGCATATGCCTGCAGTCTCTGCCAGAGCTGTATCCAGGGAGCAGAGGGGAGGGGCCAGCTGTGCTGTGGAGCAGAGAACTCAGCCCAGAGAGCATGCTGGGATGTTGGGGGGGCTCTGGTTTAATGTAAACAAGCAAGGGGTCTGGAACAGACATTGCATAAATCAGTTTGACCTAAATCAGTTAAGTCTGATACTACATTCAATCAAGTTTATCTTGAACTGGTTTCAGCCATTTTCAAACTGGTTTATGTACACTGAACATCTGTTCTGTTACAGGTTTAAACCAGTTTCTGATCACTTAAACCAGTTGATGTGTAGTGTCTGTCCCTAACTCATAGGTCCAGGAATTTTTCAGGGTAGAAGCAGGGGAAGCTGGGCAATTAACTTTGCAACCACTTCTCTCCCAAATTCCTGAACCCGTGGGGAACCTCTTGGTTGAGGTGGCCCTGCACATCAGACTAGGCCAGCACCTGAGATCAGTTCACAGCTGACACTGGTACATTGAGTTGGACCCAGCACATGGCACTAGATCTGATGCATGGGATCAGATTCAGTGCACAGATGTGGACTCTGTGCATTGGGTTGGACCTAGCATGTGGCTCAGGACCAGACCTGGCATGCTTGGTTGGAAGCCCACTGGTTCCAACCCTGTGTGTTGGGTCCAACTGAGCCTACCAGGTCAGTTTGCAGGTCTGCCATCTGGTGTGTGGGGCTGGCAGCAGGTTCAGCCCCCTAACTGCTGCTGTTCAGTTTCTGCAATAATTTTTTTTCTTCACCTTGCTTCTTTAAAAACAAGGTGTATTTTACGTGTGCAGTGGTGCAAATAGTACGGGGCTATTGGAGCACCCACCCAGGATGCTGACTTGTGGGAGATGGAAGAAAACAGCTCCCATAACAGCCACATAGTTATGCCAGAGGCATGAGACCAATCAGAATTCACTGCTACCCCTGTGTGTGACAGCTGCCCTGGGTGTCCAGCCACATTGTTACATCTCACTATATGCAATAATGTAATGTATGCAAGAAAATATGGTATTTTGGTGACATCAGTGAGAAATGCTTCTTCATGTAAATATTTCTCTCGGTTGTTACTGTCATTGATTTGCTTTATAGTAGTTCATAGACATCTTAGTAACAAGAAGGGTTCTGTGTTAGAGGATGCTGTATAACTCATAGTAAAATGATAGCCCCAGCCTATAAAGCTTGCAGTCTGAGTCTGAGTTGGTATGTACAAGTGAAAAATAAAGAACCATGGTGGAAGGGAATCTGAAGTAACGTCATTATGAACCTTTTCAAGTAGACTATACAGTATGATTCACCAATTCCAAACACAACAGCATTCTGCTAAGTGTCCTCCCACCTGTTCAAATACAAGGTACTTACTAAGTGAGAGGTGTTCTCATTCCCAAGCCTCTTCCTTCCATCGCACTGCTTGATTCTCAAAAGCTTTACTTCTATAAAAGGGCTCTCTGGGTGACAGTCCATCATCATTGGAAACCCTTTAAAGCAAAGTTGACTGTGAATATGAGAGACACTGATGACCAGTCTAATTTTACTCGCCAGCCTGAGCACAATAAGCCTGAGACTGAGTAAAAGCATTCATTTTCAATAATGTCATGTATCATTAAGTATAGCGTTTTTTGTATTTCATCATGGTGCCTTTAAGAGTAAAGATGAATGTAAGAGCAGGAAAGTAGCAGCTCTTCCAACAGCTTGCATAGGAGCTAAAGTCTCGTGTTAAATTGGATTAGAAGTAGGAGACTGTTTTGGCTTGAGAAGCAGGAGACAGATTCATCAGCTAAGAGCAGAGGGTCTCCTGGGCACAACAATCAGTTAAATCAGAAAAGGACATTCAGAGGAAATGAAAAAAAAACTCTCCAGGCTCATGAGCACTTGGTGGTTACTAAAGGCGTTTCTGGTAAAAAGCATGACTAATGTACTTACTGAAACTGTCTTGGCTTTGTGCCAGCAGCCATAACTGCCTAGTGTATGCAGCTCATGGAGCTCTGGATGGTCTGCAGGGCTCAGATTACTCAGTAACGCAGTCAGGTGAGCGCCAGAGGCAAGCAAGCCTTCTGTGAGGCAGGGAAAATAGAACAGCCCACCACTGTGCAAGCAGCTACAGGCTCCCCAGCAAAAAGGGATAAACAAGAGATGCTGAGCACAAACCACATTCCACAAACATAGCCATCTGAGGACAGGAATCTACTTTTAGGCAGCTTCTTACACATCATATAAATCATGTAACATCCCTGGGGAGAAAGGGGAAGGACAAGTTTGATTCTAAGTTAAACCTTTGATTTTAATAAAATTTCACAATTAGCTGGAAGCACAACATGGCCCCATGTTTCCTATAGGAAGTATTTTTGTAAATTGTGAGGCCATCCTAGGGAGTAGTAACTGCTTCTTCTTGATTGTTTTCATTTGACTCTGCCTACAGAGAAACTGGAAAATGCAATATTATTGCACCTGTTTCGCTTTGGACACAGACGGTAAGCAAGATGCCAGGAGCTTTCAGAGTAGTAACAAGCAGCTCTCTACACTGAAAAATATTTTTTTTGCACCTGGGTCCCTGCTTTCACTTGACCCAGAGAAGGCATGGGCCATAGTGGGGTTGGCTTTACCAGAGAATTTTATCTTATTCAAACTTGGTTGTGAAGAGTCAGATAAACTAATACGATAGCGAGCAAGATTAGATTGGGTCTACAGTAGCAGGTCAGCCCTGGGCAGTATCAAGGCAGCTGACTCCTCTCTTCATAATCATTGTTCAAATGTGGAAAAGGGCCAAATTCTCCACAGCATTTTAGTGCAGCCTACTGACCTCAGCTTCCACCAGCACAGACCATTCAGTAGTGAAGACAAGAACAAAGAATAAGGTATTTTTTCAGTCCCATCATCAAGATTTTGTGTCCCGAACTCCCCTTCTTTCTTATTTCTAAGTGCTTCTTTGCCCATTTATGTACACTTTTTCCAATATCACCGATGCATTTTGCAATACTCTATGAAAGAATGCAAGCAGAGTTCTCAGTAACAGATCTAGCATAGATCCCTTTAAGATAGGAGTTAAGTAAGGCTGCTTAATTGCTCCAACACTCGTCTTAATATTCTTTACTGCCATGTTACATCTGACCACCAACAAGCTTCCAGTTGGAGTGAAGCAATACTATCAAATGCTTGTGTCATAGGGAAAGGAAAACCAGGGAGATTCCTGGGGCCACTAGGGGAACCCCAGGGCCAGGAGTTAGGGGTGGAACAGAAAAAAGGGAAACTTACTCACCGCAGGAGCGGCGGAGGAGCAAGGACAGCAAGGAAAGCCCGCGCGGAGTGCTGATCATGCCTTATGGCACCTGAGGCCGGTGGATGATGTCACTCACAACTGCCGGCCAGCAGAGGTAAAAGGGCCGGCAGTGAGACAGAGAGGGGGCACATATGTTCTGGGAGGAAGCCTCACTGGTAGTGTTAGCTGGGGGCACGAGACGCCGGAAGCAACTGCACACATAAACTGCAAGGAAGCTGCAGAGCCCGGCAGCGAGTCACCGCCTCGAGCGAGGACTATACCTGCAGGCAAGCCAGGAGGTGAGGCAGAAGGAGACCCCAGAGCGTGGGGAGGTCAACGGACCTGGGAAGACCCAGAGGGAGGACTGCTGCTGCGGCAAGACCCAGAGAGAGGGTTGCAGCTTAAGGAGGACCCAGAGAGAGGGCTGCAGGGTGAAGAAAACCCAGAGACAGGGCAGCAGCTAGACAGAGACCCAGAGAGAAGGCAACTCTGTAGTGAAGACCCAAAGAGAGGACGACGGTTCTGCAGAGACCCAGAGAGAGGGCCACTGCCCTCAAGGGATCCAGAGAGAGGGTCTTGCCAGGGGGAAGAAGGAGTAATGTTCAACCAGGATAAGTGGTGTGGGGGCATAGAACTGGACCTTGTGGAGGTAGCTCAGTCAATAAGTAGAGGTGTAGAGGGGTTAGCCGTATTCCCTGCGGAAGCCCAACAGGGGCAAGGTTATGCCTCTTGTGATATTTATTAAGTTTCTAAGCTGAATTGTGAAGGGGGTTCCGTTTGTTTTCCCCATTTTAGAAGGGGTTGAGGAGGTATCTGGGTAGACTGAGGGAATGAGAGGCAGGCACGTTGTTAAGAATTTAAGGACGCATATGGTCCATCAAGGAAGTGACCAGAACTCACCGGGCTGGGAAAAGGGTTAGGTGTAGGGGAGGAGGAGCCTTGCAGAAGACATCAACAAAACAGGCGACTGATGACGGTGACCGCATCGTACAGAGTCCCACCCACTGGAAGATTCAAAGTTGTGGCAAGCAAGAAGGGGCAACCTGCAACGCGTGTGAAGACCTCCTGTAAGGCCACCTGCAACAGCAAGGTGAGTACCAGTAAGCACTCAGAGCAAGGAAGCCCAAGGTAAGATGTACAAGGCTGGGTGGGTACAGCTTGGTATGATGCTTAATCTTAGCAAACTCCAAGCCAAAACCAAAACTATTCCACCCTCAACCATTAAGCTCCAGTACACTGGTGATGTTGTAATGTGTACTCACTTGGAAACAGACAATCAGGCAATCACTGACATTTTTACCATGGCATTCAAGAAAATGTGACTGACAGTTAACATTCAGAAGACTAAGGTCCTTCATCAATAAGCAGACTACAGATCCTATAATTCAGATTCACAGTGGGACCCTGGAGAATGCTGAGTATTTCTTGTACCTCAGAAGCCATCTCTTGCAGAAGGCTAACATCAACAAAGAAATCCAACATTGCCTCAAATGGGAAAAGGCAGCCTTCAGATGCCTGTGGAAATGGGTGTCTGAAGATCACAACATCAGATCCAAAACCAACCTCATGGTTTATCAAGTGGTCATGATCTGCACCGTACTGTATATTGTCAATGCCCCTATGTCTACACTCTGAACAGTGTTTTAACTATGTTCAACTAATATTCAGCAGTTGTTTTTCAGGTATGCAACTCTACTTGTGATTGATTTGCAACCCTGCTTCCAGTGTGAGCCTGACCCTGCCAACAGAACTTCTATGGGGTTCATAAAGTCACGTAAATGTCTGGCCAAGAATACAGCCAGGCAGCATGGAGAGCAGCCCCCTGCAGGTAAATCTTTGGAAGGAAAGAGACAAAGGGGAAGGAAGGGGCATGGTGGAGTGGGAGCAGATTGAGGCCCCCACAGTGAGGCAGGCAGAGGCAGAGGCAGAGGCTGGGGCTGGGAATGCTGCCCAGCCAGGATGGTGCATGTGATCCAGGGACAGGGCAGGGAGCAAGACAGAGCTACAGGGCATCGAGGAGGTATTGGGGGGAAGAGGCCAGCTCCGCACTGCTGCACATGACACCTCAGGGATGCATGGGGGGGTATATGCCCCCCCATATTTGTGTGCAGGGCAGATGCAGACTGCTTGCTGTGGGCTCAGGGCCCTCTGGTCTGCTGCCTTTCCGTCAGGAGTGCCGCACCAGCCACGTGCCCCCTGCCTGCCTGGTAGCATTGGGGGTGGTGCAATGTGTCTCTTGCTGCCAGGTAGGCAGGGGGTGCACAGCCAGCATGGGACTTCCGGGAGAAAGGCAACATAGCAGAGAGCCCTGAGCTCACAGCAGGCAGCCCACATCTACCCTTATCTTGCTCAGCTCCACTCCCAACTGTGGCAGGGGAAAAGGGGGCATGGAGTAGGGAGAAGAGGCAGGCATGCACCACCCCACCTCTAGCCTGGCCAGGTCCATTCAGCCATTCAGTGGGGCATGGAGGCCTGCCATACCTTTGGCAGTGGCAGCACCAGGAGGAGAAGGGGCCCTTACTCACACTAGAGTCCAGCTCCTGGAATCTGGAACCCAGCTGTGGGGGAGAAGTGGCATGATACATTCATGTTTATAATGGGGTGTGGGGGGGCCTCCAATTTTCTGTTTGCCCGGGGCCACAATAAATCTTAATCTGCCACTGAAGGGGGCAGTGCTGCCACAGAGAAGAGAATTACATTGGGATCAGTCATAATATTAATCAAAATTGTAACAAATATGCCACAAGTGGCATGGGCAGTCTCTGTATGTGGCTCACAGGAGACTGGGGAGGGGCCAGGCATTTCAGTGATGTATATAGTAGGGAGCAAAAAGCAGAGCAGCAGATTGGGCAGAGGAGGGGGATCAGAGTGACACCTGGGGAGGGCATGGGACTTAATTTGCAGTGCACCTGCCAAAAACAAGTTGATCTGTATTAATTTCTGTTTGTTAGAATATCAGCTCAAGGCTAGTTAAAAGTAGGGAAGGCATGGAAAAATGCATGTGCCTGTCCCCTCAGTCATTTTTGCAGAATAAGATTTTTTTTTTTACTTTAAAGGAGTAAAAAAAAATGGAGCAGTTTCCCCTCCCCTCCCAACAGTCCTGGCCTCTTTTTTTCCCCCTCTCTTCTACCTACTCTGCTGCTCTGTTGCTTCTTTACATTCCTACTCAGCCTTTTCAACTGGTTTAAAGTTTTACAAAGACTTTCTGAGTCAGCTATGACTCGAGTGTCCTTTTAATACCATGAGAACTATCACTGATAAACAGGAGCAAGCTTTCAGAGACAATAGCATTCAGCAAGCCATGGAAGCAGTGACATTAGGGCTATGTACAAAAACAGTCAAAAATCCTGAATTTCAATTGATTCAGTCTTCACAGGTTAGTCTAAACTGTGTAGATTGAACTGATAAACAAGTGAACAGACATTCACTTTTGATTCTAGAAATGCAGCCACCAGCCTATAGTGGCCCAGGCCAGAAGCTGGGGGTGCTTGAGCACACCTCTATTCTCGACTGGAGCAGACAGCTTGGGCCAAAACTAGCCCACCCACTCTGCAATGGGGGGTTTGCAGGGAAAGCACAACGCATTTTGGGATGCGAGTGGACTGTGAATTAACTTGATTCTGGAGGGGATCTGGGACACAAGTTCAATAAACTGATTTAACTTAAATCAGCCAAGTCTAAAACTACATTCATCTAGGTTTATCTTAAACTGTTTTTGGCCATTTTAAAAGTATTTATATGCACTGAACTTCATTTATGTTACAGATTTGAATCAGTTTCCAATCACTTATATTGGTTTATGTGTAATTCCCTAGGCTAGGTGTAACAGTTATTCCATTCAGATCTCATAATTATATTCTACAATCAAAAAGACTGTAGGTAGAAAAAACTGTGTGCAAGACATAGACTGGAGTTTCTCATGTTCCTTTTTCTGCCTAAGCTGCAAGTGACCTCAGGCTCTGTCAATCAAATTTTTTTAAAAATCCAAAGAGTCTATCAAGCTCTTTGTCACAGTAATCAAGAATCAGATATTAAAGATATTATTATACCTCTAACCTTACCTTGATCTGATTTACAGTATACTTTGATCTACACCATCACTGAATTTAATAATAGGCCTTGAATAAATGACTACATATCTATATTCTACCATCCATATTGCCATCTCAAAAGTGTAACGTTAGCTTTATATGACTGATGGTGCGGAACCCCTATAAGAAAATTTATACAAATGTTTTGTCTTCTAGATTACTAATTATTAAAAAGTGGCTCTCAATCCTAATAAAGCGAATAGCAAAACCCCCACTGATTTAGATAAAAGTAGAAATGGGCCTTACATTTGTAGCTTCTACTTGAACCAAGCTCTTCTATCTCCCAGGTGAATGCTATACTCAGCAGACTATGTTACTCATACTCCCTACCCAGATAGCATTACTCTGAACAGAGCTCATTCTCCACTGTCTTGCATTTTAAGTAGTCATTTACCCCCATACCAGAAACATGAAGGTGGCTGCTAAAATGCTGAGAATGGTGAACTGGAAAATTCAGATCCAACATAATTTTACTTACACATTGCCCCAGGCTTAGATTGAAAATACAAGATGCCATGTGGTGGAGAATGTGCCCTGTGTAGCCATTTGCTTCCATGGCCTGCCTAGAAGCCAATCAGAGCCCAAGCTGAAACATCCTCTGAAACTACTGCAAAACTGATTTGGGCAGGCTTTTTTCAGGTGGGATTAAGTTTTGGGGATATTATTTGCGGAAATTCTTTTTATCATTTACTATTTTATTTTAATATTTGATCTGTTTTTATGATTCATCTTGTTTTTATTGTAAGCTGTCCTAAGCCTGTTTTGAGTGGGTAGCATAGAAATCAAATAAATCGATGTTTCTCTCTAGACCCCCAGCTGATTTATAATTCCCACTGTGGGAGGGGATGAGAGGAAGAAATTGATGCTGGAGAGCTCTCCAGGCTTGCCTGGCCCATTCCCACAAGTGTCACTCAGAGTTATGTGCATACTTTGAGAGGAGAATATATGCTCATGACACTTCCATTTTTATCTTTCCTGTTTCTTTAGGCTAAGATAAATGCCTGACAGCATTCAAACCTGCAAAAGGTCATTTGTAACAGAGCTGCTGTATCTCTGTGTGGTGCTCAATCTTTCTGTTCTCTTACAGTGATTAGATCTCTACCGGCCTGCATAGCATTTTACTAATTGTTCCTTTGCAAAGTTAGCATGTGTTGTTACAGGCTACAATTACTCAGCAGAAGTGCTCTTTCAATGGGTTTTGCTATATAGCCTGTTTTACAACTAGGGCACCTTTTATTCAGAATGATCAGGAGCAATTCAGAATGGATTCGTCATCTTGCAAGAATCATATGCCTTATTCCGACACCACCTGCTCTTTGTGAATTAGTATTCTCTCTAACAATGAACAGGTCTGAAAATTACAAAGATAAAATAATACAGACAAAGGAGTGAAAAAAATCAATATACACAAGCAGGAAGAAAGCAAATTACAAATATGACATGCATCTTATTGTACTGACAGCAGTTTCAATGATACTGGGGGAAAAATGACTTATAACATGGTAGTAAAAATATAAGATAAGGCAAAAATCGTAGAAGCTAATTATTTATTCAGCCATACCATAATTAGTCATAAATCTCCCAAACAGCTGAACACGTGTCTTGGAAAATGCCTAACCTGTCATTGCTTGGGAAGTTATTGCCTAACCTGTCATTGCTTGGGAAGTTATTGCCTGTTCACTTATAGCCTTCCACCAGCAGGTTATGACCAGAGATGCAGAGAATTTCCATGTTTAGCAAAAAGGCAGAACTTACAATAAGAAATACCCTTAAAATTAATGTTTTGAGAGTAGTAGAATGGTCCCATCTGGGACCTATCTGATCAAATATAAAGATCTCTAAATTCCCAAATATGAAAAAATAAGGACAAAAGTTACATGATGGGGAGGAAAGAGTAGAGGTGTGATTTTAATGAATAACTTTATTACACCAAGAATGTTTCCATAGACCCAAAGACCTCTGGGATCTGTAGTGCCTGTAAGTGGGGAATAGGTGTATGTGGGTAACAAGTTGTTTGCATTGATTCTCACACCTGGAATAGCCCACCAAGGAATGACAGAGCATCAGGGCAATTGGACAGGACCCAAGAGTTACGCTGTTTAAGACTGGAACTGTCCCTCTTGTACCATGCTTGTGCAGGGCACAGTGGGAAAGAAGCATCAAGGTAGTAGTGCAGTATAGCTAATTAATAATGGCTTAGCCCACGAGTGTCCAACTTAGAGTAGCTAGAATCTGCAGGCTATGCACCATGCCACATAAAATCCCCACTCTCCCCCAAGATCCCCATGTGCTCCCTCAGCCCCACAGGATGTGCCACCTTGTCCCTAGGGGCAGGAGCAGGAAGCTGAAGAGGGAGGAGAACCCAGAGATTCATGTGGCAGCAGCAGGAGAGCAATGTGGGGAGCAGAGCCTGAACTGGGACCGCATGTTATCCCCTGGCGTAGGCTGCACAGGGCTGTGGGCTGCCAGTTGGGCAGCTTCCCATTAGGTGTTGTCAGCAGCCGAAAGGAGGCAGGCTCAAATATTTGGGGGTTACTCTTAAATCTAACAAACACTGGCTCAAACCCCTCCCTCACCTACACCCAAAATTACCACCTTCCCTGGGGCATCGCAGCAGATCTTACTCAGAAGCACTGACTGTATGGATAAGGCAAACAATGCATTATTGAAAGAGAAGGAACATAACACCACTGCAGACAAGCATGACTACAACAAACTAACCATATGTCTAACATACCAACAACTAGTGATACCTATCCACACACCATGTGTCAGGAGCAGTCCTCTGCCTCAGTTCCCTCACAAAATCAGCAGGCTCATGGAAGATGGGAGTGTACAAACTCTTACCATTCCCAGACTGCAGAAATAGGCTGCCATAAGGCTACACTGCTCCCCTTTTCTTAAACTCACCCTCCATAAACATTCTGCTGTTTTTAACTGAACTGCACCACGACAACCTTCCCTCTCCATGCTACAGCCCACACCAGGTCCCATTGTTCATTCCTGGTGCACATTTCAAAGACAATCACTAGATGGCACTTTAACACTTCTGGTCTCCAACAAGAAGCTTTGGGCATCTGTATGATGAAATCTTTCCCTAACACGAGGGGGGAGTTCCAGACATGTCCTCGTGATGGGAAGCTTGTTATATAGTTGGAAGTGGGTCTTTTGGTTCTCTTAAAAAGAAAAGAAAAGAAAAATTAAAAATCAGGCTTAAGAGCGTAAGGTCTTTGGAGCATGAACCATCCTTCCAGAACATATCTCAGCAGTGCTAAAGCAAGGGGGGTGAAGTTAGGACTCTGGGAGTTGCTATAAGGTAAATAAAGCCATCAATGGAAAGCCATTTGTGACCTTGGTGACACCCATCTGGCACCAGTTGGACAGACACATGTGCTAATGCCTTTTCACACAATCAAAAAAATATACTTGCCTTCCTAAGTATCTCTTATTAGAAGTTAATACAGCATGGGGAAGTGACTGGGCATGTGTGGCAGGGCACTGCGGGTGCCTGCCACTTTAAGGGCCTGGATCTGGCAGCTGCTAGGTGCCTGATGAGGGTGGCCATTTTGAATCAGGGTCTGCCCATATAAACAGGGCAGTTTTGCTGCTGGAGGACTGCTGGTGGCATCGGGAGGTAAGGGAGGAGCTGGAGGGGATAGTCAGGAGGCTCCTGGTCCTGGATACAACCTAAAACTGCACCCTGCTGGGAGTGGGTGGCCTGGTGGGGCTCCCAGTGGTGTGGGAGCCCCCAGGAAATGCCAGGCCAGTGACCTCCCTGGTGAAAGGTGGGTTGGGGTACCCCTAGCCCTCACAACTGGGTGGGATACCCTTTTTGAAGGGTCTGGAAGGTGGACCCTAGTGAGAGAATGGGGCCATAGACTTGCACCTACCTGGACATGCCCTGACTGGTCCATGCTGGGGCCAGAACCAGAAGGGTCGAAGGGCTGGGGGGCCACGGCAAGGGATGCCTGGGGCTCTGACTGGCCTGGAGGTGTGCCAGGGCTAGTAGCCAAAGGTCCTAGGGCACCACACCTGAAGAGGAAGCAGTTCAGGGAACTATACTGCCCAGGATGAAGGCAGAATCAGCTGCTGGAGGAGAAGAGTCCAGAAGGGGCTCAGTTAAGAGGATTCTGGGGCCTGGTGTGGGGGCTGATGTGTGTTAACATCTGGATGCCATCTGTGAGGCTTGGGCTGCAGTGTAGGGTAAGAATGGAGCTGCAGATGGTGCCCCCTGGCATCAGAGTGAAAATGGGCAGCCTCCTGCTTAATTATATCACTGAACTAATTAACAACAAAGTGTGGTGGGCAGTTTACTTAGAAACAGGTGGATGGGCCACAGGGAAATCGGCCCCCAGAAGGCTTCCAGCAGCAGCCTGTATAACAGCTAACAACATATGAAAATCATGCAGCCCCTGGCCCCAGCATGCTGTATGAAGGAATACAAAAATGAAGGTGTTTTTCCTTCAAGAGCTGCACACATTAATAGCGTTTGTGCTGGAGCCATGCAGGGACTACTTTGCTCTAGCATCTCCTCAGCAAACCAAATCGCTCTCAAAGGAGCCAGGGCTATGGCTATTTTTCTTTAGCATGAGCTTGCAGAACCAAGTGTCCACACTGGGGGCAGCCAACTACATCTCTCAGAAGAAATACAGAGTTGGCTCCACAGTAAAGCATCAACATTTACATATGCACCCCTATTAGGCCAGAGTAAACTGATTAACTCCATTATAGGATAGTACTGCCTGACCCAAGTACCATCCTACTCAGACTTATTTACTCTACTGCAATATACATGTAGATGGCACCCAGGGCTGCTTGGGCCATGAGGGTGCTACAGTGTAGGGACCAACTGCTGGCTAGCCCCATACTGTAACAGTCTCATACCCCAGCCAGCCCCTCCAGAACGTGTTGAGCCAAGGGAGGGGAGCAGCTCTGGACTGGCAGGCTGACTCCTCGGCTCCTTGCCAGCAGGGGCTGCACTGCCTTGGCTCAATATGCTGTGGTCCCAGGTGCATTTATTGTTCCTGGGGGCAGCATTTATAAACTCCAGTGCAAATTCTGAAATTTACTGCATCTCATTAATATGACATGTAGACGCATCCACAGTCTGCATGCTTCTTCCTGTGCCAGGAAGGGAAGGGATCTTCTGCTTTCATTCACTTCCCTGTACTGCTTTAGGCACTTAAGACATGCACTGGAAGGATGATTCCTACCCCAAAGTCCTTACAATCTTGTGCCTTTGAGGAGCAACCTCTACCTGAGCTCCCATCAGGTCCTTACTGAGGCCCACCCTATGCAGCAGGAAACAATATTTGGGGGAGCTGGAGAAGCATGTGGCAGGGGTGTTGGATGCAATGCTGCAGCAGTGGAGCTTCACTAGATGAGCATGCATGGGGAGCTGACCTGGCTGCATGCCAAGTAGCACCAGGTGCTACAGGATGGAGGCACCATGGTGCTGCTGCCGTCGCTGGCCACCTCAAAATTAGTTTTGGGGGGCTAAGGCTTGTTAGCCTATGGGGCCACAGACATTGCAGGCATTCAGATTCCTGTGGGTTTATCTAAGCAGTGCTGACATACTGTCTAGGGGAAGTCGAGTCCTGTTCTCTTTGGCTGAAATGCCACTAATTTGGAAACTTTAAAATCATTCATGGAATGATTTTACTTTTATTCATGTTCTAGCCCATTCCTTTGCTCGGGGTGTGATTTTCAATGGACCCTGCACTGATCTAACCTTAGAATCCTAGAACCATAAGGAAGAAGGGCTAGAAAGGACTTCCAGGGGTCATCTAGTCCAGCTACCTGCTGAAGGCAGTATCATCCCTATCTAAACAGTTTTATACAAGTGTATGTTGAGCCTATTCCAAATAAACCTACACTAACAACCCTCTGGTCTAACTACTAAACCCAATGCCCAAAACATCAAAAACACCCTAACTAGCTACAGGTAAAGCTGGGGGACAAGAGCATTTAAATTTCTTGCCACTCCAAGGACAGGGCATACCGTACATTGTCAAAATACCTCAAGAGATCTGAGGAAGAGGACCAGGCCTCCACTACAGAAAAAGGCAAAAAAAATCCTACAGTCCATACTAAGCTAACTATGGGGTAAAATTTCTTTCTGATCCCAAATGTGGCAATCGGTCTGACCATGAGCAGAGGAACAAGTCCCTCTAGCTAGGAGCCTCTGGTTTTAGCCCCAGCAGGAGCACTGGCATACCAGTCATAATTCCCAGCCCTGGCTAGAGACAACACCTAACAGTTCTGCAACAGAGTGGGGGGTTGCCTTCCTATCATCTTGTATCCACTGAAATCAATACAGAATTCAGGTAGTACCAAGAGCTTTACAAAATCCCACCAAAACTAAAGCAAGGGCTCCTCTTAAATGTGTTCTGGTTCCTATGCTTTAAAATGTCTGCAGAGGTAAAAGACAATAAACATGCTTTCTGTGGCTATGCCAGCAATGCTGCTTCACCAGTCCTCAGAGACTTATTGGAAAACTTGATTCAGCTCAGGCATGAAGTCAACAGGATGTTTAGTGCAAAGTCTGATCTGGGGACATCTGTGGAGCTAGGAATAGGGGTACCAATACTGAAAGAGAAAAGTGGGCAGTAGTCCTTGCAGGGACAGCACTCATTGCAACCAGTGTGGAGGTCTGTAATACAGAGGTCCTCAAATGCCAAGTGAGGGATAAGAGGGAGAAGTTTTGGCTGCTTACCTGGACTGGATTTGGGTCAGGGTGCTAGCAAGACTCCATAAAGGAGTCAGCCCTGGGTTGGCAGTAAAGGTGGTGGCATCAGATTTTGGGCCTCAGTCTGCCATGACCCCCAAGGGGAGAGGTACCTGTTAGACACATGAGTCCCTGTAATGAATTGAAATCCACTGCCATTTAGTTTTCCTAAAGAGCCACCGTACCTGGATCTGCTACTGGGCCACTCTTGTCTGAAAGTGCTGGGATTGTGCCAAGCAACCTGAAGAGGAGCAGTGAGAGGTAGCAGCAACAGCCACCCCTTGGCAGTGAGGAACAGCAATGGCAGCCCCTGGTAGTGGGAAGCCAGTGCTGTGTGGGTCTGCAGCACAGCTGGCCACCACAGAGGGCCCCATCACCCCTACTGATGGACCTACCTGCCACTCAACTGCTGAGGGCAATCTCCCCAGGCTGTACCTTAGGGAACACACCTGTAAATTCCATGCATTTTACCTTAGAAGCTGATTCTCTGGAGTCCCCATGCGTGCCCATCAGATCCCCACTTGTCTCATCTTTGCCTACATGGCCAGCCCCAGTCCTGCTCATGACACTGGACTCAAAACCTGCTACTGCTCTGTGCCAATCAGCAAGTGTCTCTCACTAACACATTGGGCCCTACTATCCCTACCTGCACCCTCAGGCAGTAATTCACCCTGGGACCGTTAAATCTAGCTTCTAGCCTCCCTCCAGTCATATCTATGCCACTTGGGTCTGACAGTTCTTTTACCAGCCTGCCAGGCAGCCTGGTCCTAGCAAGGTTTATTTATTTCTCTAGGACCCTGGCTTTGTCTTGGCTGCAGCCCCTCAGGCTTTAGCTCCTATTAGCCCTAGCCGACATCACTCCGTCTGCCCCTTTGCAGGTCTTGAACCCCAGAGTACCCCAGGCACCTTGCTGTGTGGCTTCCAAGCCTCCCCTGTAGCTATAGCCTGGTCCTCTGCTTAAACTGTAACAGAAATTGTAGTAACCCACTTCAAATAAAACACTGAAAGCCCCTCTGGGTCATGATACTACTAAAGAAGCTTCTGCCCTTCTTACTAGCTGTCTCTCAGCCCCCTTGGGTACCTGTCCAGGCCTGCAGCTTTCACTCCCTGACAACTTAGACTAGCAGGAGCACCTTTCCCTGCCAAACTAGAGGTAATACCTGCCTTCTACCTCAGGGACCCAGGTTTATATTCCCTGAGCTCCTCCTCTTCCAATCAGGTGTTCCCCTGACCAGTACAGGTATGCTCCCTAAGCAGTTGTTTTCTTCCTACCTACCTGGAACCCTGCCCTATTGCTTTGCAGCTAGCTCCTAAGTAGTTACGTGCAGTCTTTTAGCTAGCTCAGGGTCAGCTGTCTGCTCCTACCTGTGCACTTTATCTGTTATACTCTCCATCCTGAAGTAAAGGAAGTCTCTGGCTACTTTGTTCAGGGTCTTCCTACCCAGCACCTGCCATCTGCACCTGCTGGCACAGCTATAAGATTCCCAAGGGAGCCTCCCTGCCCAGCATCTGTTAGGCAGCTGGGCTAGGGAGTAGCACTTCCCTGCAATATGCCTTGTGATGGAGTAAGTTCTCCTGATGTAAGGGGTTAGCAGTGATACCCCAAGAGAATATGTATGTAACTAAGAAAGCACTCTGATGGAATTAGCTGTTGTAAACTGAGTGTTTCTTCGCCTTTTTCCTCTGTAATTAACCCTGTTAATAATTATTGCTATCTAGTGGGGAGGTCTATCTGCTTTGGAACACCCAGGCAACATTTATTTTCTTGGGTTTCGGGGGGGGGGGGGGTTTGAGCAAAAGTAGTAGAAGTGTGTGTAAAACCCCTACATTTAAATATGGGCATTGTTACTACCATCCAGTGTTTTCTGCCACACAGATACTGTTAAGATGGTACAAAAATATGGGTAGACCAGGCCTTTGTTAGGAAATCAGAAATATCCTATGGTATCCCAGCTGCTAGTAATCTTTGCAAGCTAAGTTACAGCTAGCGAGCTCTAAAAAATGTTGATGCCTGCATAGCATTCTTTCCTGCTTTTCTCAAAGTCCTCTGGCATTTAGATGACTCAGCCTTTGCTATATGTGTGTATGTGAGAATGTATGCATATACAGTTAGGTATATATACATCATCTTGGATTTAGATGAATTGGGAGTGCTTTGGGCATCTGCCAAAACCTATGAACTGGGACAATATACATGCCAGTATCAAAGACTGTAGTGCATCAGTCAGGTTTACCACAGCACAAAGGAAGCCAAGACACTTGGCATTTTCAGTTGTTCAATCTGAAAAAAAACACACCAATGTGCTATCATAAACTGACCTTGGAAAAGTAATACAAGTAAGAAAAAAAATCACACTTTCTTGTTATAAATGTCTGACTGTAACTGGCAGATTCATTAGGCGATACACAGACCCAGTTCTGTCATGACAAAACCCTCCTTCCAGAAAGGCCATTGGGCTAACGCATTGTGGGGAAGATTTTCAGTGACACAAAAGGATAGTTTAGGGGCCCAGTTATCAATGTGGTTTGAAAAATCTCTTGCATATTTAGAAGTTTTCCAAAAAATATTAATCAATCTTGTTCAAAGCCCCATGACTTCAAAATAACAACTGACACAATGTTTTTCATACACTGTGGACAAAAATTAAAAGTTAACGTAAATGTAAAATAGTATTGCAGTTAAAAATTGCAAATAATGTAAACAATTTTTAATAACTTGCTTACCCTGGACAAAGCAGCGAGCCCATAGTAGCTAACTAAAACTCTGGTATGACCACATGCTAGTTAAGATAAACAAACCAAGGATCATCGTTTCCAGCGAGAAGGTGAGAGCACTGTCAAACCTGAAAAGCTTGAAGCATTGGATTTTTTGCAAACAGGAGGCAAATTCCTTGGCTTCAGTTAACGCTGATTGCAGGGAATTTTATTTTTCCAATCATGTTTTTCTTCCTTTTTCTGTGGCAATAAATATAGTTGGTACCTGTGCCTGGCAAAATCCTTTCTAAGGACCAGATTCCAATGTTGTTACAGTTACTGACATCACAGAAGGTAACCCTGGTTTAGACTGCTGTAACAGATCGTTAGGTGCCTCAGTCCACTATGTTTAGTGCACATGAGGGGAGAAAAATAGTAAAGAATGGAAGAATGACTAGGAAAATAAATGTCTGTCAATTTGAAATTTCAGCAAAAAATGGAAACATTTTTTTAAACATTTGCATTTGCTTCTTATCACTCTTGTCCCCCTCACCAGAGATTTTCCAACCACCTGAAGATAGGATCTGTGATGAAGGACTTTGTGGTCATCTCACTAGGAGATGTGAGGTCATTACATTCCGTTAACAAAGCATGACTAGAGACTGACCAAATTCACAGCAGAAGTGGAGTGTGCAAAAGCTCCTTTAATCTGTCATGTTCCTTCCAGGTGGACTAGGATTCCAGTGCCCCGGGTGTTATCCAAAACAGAACAAAAAACAATCCCTGCTTCAAAGGCTTACCAGTTAGAGATGTAACAGTGCATTTCTCCCACTGACCATAGACAGCAACATATACAATAGTGTGGACGCGGAGTGCTGCTAGGGCCCCTGTCCGGGGGACACTGCCTGCCCAGGGCTTGTCTGAGGCCTCCACCCAGAGAGAGCCCATGGGGGGGCTGGCATCCACCTGCCCCCCGGGCCTGCGGGGGATGCCCAGCAGGGCTGGGGGGGCAGGGAATGGGGGCCCCCACACCTGTCCTGCAGACATCTATCTTAGGGCCCTGGTGGCACAGGTGAGGCAGCTCCAGGATGAGGTTAGTAGGCTGAGGGGAATCAGGGAGGCAGAGGATGAAATTGATGGTTATTTCCTTTCCCTGCAGGACCATGCACACAATGAAGAAGCACCCTGGGAGGTGCCCTCCACTGCTGAGTGGCAAACGGTCACAACCAGAACCAGGGCTGCTCGCAGCAAAGCAGTACCAGTTCCTCCAGTCCGGCTGGATAACAGTTACGAAGCCCTGGTGACACTGCAGGAGAAGGAAGGAGAGGAAGAAACCTCCAGTGAGGAGGCAACTCCACTCTCTTCACACTCTGAACAGGCTGAAGGAGCCAAGCAGACCCTGAGGAGAAAGCGTCAAGTGACTGTCATAGGCGACTGCATCCTGAGAGGTATGGAGGGCCCCATCTGTCACCAGGACCCCTCAACATGCGAGGTGTACTGCCTCCCTGGAACAAAGATTTGGGACATTACGGGGATGATCCAGGCCGTGATCCAGCCCACTGATTACTACCGCATGGTCCTAATCCATGTGGGTACTAACGCGTCCAGGAGAAGCCCTGATCACTTGATGATGGACTACCATGCTCTGCGGGGGGGTGCTGAGGAAGATAGGAGCACAGGTGATATTCTCCTCTGTCCTACCAGTGAGCAGATGACACGAAACCTGCATCAGAGAGACCAACTGGTGACTTCGGGAGTGGTGTCTCCAGGCAGGCTTTGGCTTCCTAAACAACGACCCACACATCATGACAAGAGACATGCTTGGGTGGGATGGGCTTCACCTTTCCCCCAAAGGTAAGTGTGTGTTCTCTTTTAGGTTGGCGGATCTCCTCTGGCAGGCTTTAAACTAGGCTCGTCAGGGGATGGGGAAGATGAGGGCGGAGGAAGCCTTGAACTAAAAAACCAAGAGATACCCACAAGAACAGCCCAGCCTGGACCAACAATGAGCAGAACGAATACCAAGGTAAGCAATTGGGGCCCGGGCAGTACTGAGATTAGGGGGCCAGTGCACACATCTTCAGGAGGCCTCAAATGCCTCTACACAAATGCTCATAACATGGGGAACAAGCAGGAGGAACTTGCCCTCTGCTAGCTGATACCAAGCCAGACATAGTGGGGCTCACAGAAACATGGTGGGACCCAATGCATGATTGAGCGGTGAATATCAAGGGCTATAGGCTGTACAGGAGGGACAGGACAGGGAGAAAAAGTGGGGGAGTGGCTCTCTACATCAAGGAGGAATACACATCCTCATCTAGTAGCACAAGGTCAGGTGAGGGGCACACTGAAGTGCTCTGGGTTAGAATACAAGGAAGTCAATGGGAAAGGGACTTAATGGTGGGGGTCTACTACAGGCCACCCAACCAAGAGGAAGAGCTAGACCGGGAATTCTTAAGTCAGCTCATGGAGGTAGTTAGGTCAAAAGACGTGGTCATCATGGGGGACCTGAACTTTCCAGAAATCTGCTGGGAAGAGCAGTCAGGCAGGTCTGACCATTCATGTAGGTTCCTAGCCAAGATACAGGACCTCCATTTAACTTGGAAGGTGCACAGCCCCACCAGGGGAAACGCATTGTTGGATCTGGTGCTGGCCACAGGCGACAACCACGTGATGGGGCTGCGGGTGCTCGACCACCTGGGTGACAGTGATCATCACCAGCTGGAATTCACCATCTAGCGCAAGGTAGCAAAAGCCAGCAGCAAGGCAGCAGCTCTGGACTTCAGGAGGGCAGATTTCAATGAGGTAAGAAAAATAGTTGGGGAAGCACTGAGGTCCCGGAGGGGAGGGGAGTCGGGTGTCCAAGAGGAATGGTCATTTCTTAAGTAGACAATCCTCCATGGCCAAAGGGAGGTAATCCCAACAAGGATCAAAGGGGCAAGAGGGTGCAAAAGCCCCCATGGCTCACCAAAAGCATACGGGAATGTCTCCTAGCTAAAAGGGAGGCATACACCCAGTGGAAGGGAGGGGCCACCACCAGGGAGGACTGTACCTCAGTTGCTCGGGGCTGCAGGGGGGCGGTCAGGAAGGCCAGGGCGGAGATGGAACTGGGACTAGCTACCCAGATCAAGGACAACAAGCAGTCCTTTTTTAAATACACAGGGGGCAAAAAGGAGGTACTAGGTAATGTAGGGCATCTGCAAGATACGCTAGGAAATCTGTTTTTTGCTCCAGATGACAAGGCTAACCTATTTAATGATTTCTTTGCCTCCATCTTCCTGAGTAGGAACCAGGACCAGCCTGATCGCCAGGACCCGCTCAGGCCTAGGGGGAGGTGCACCCAGGCCTAGGGTCAGTGAGGATCTAGTCAGGGAACTTTTGGAGGGGCTGGACATATTTAAATCAGCTGGTCCTGA
>JAGPOW010003316.1:160172639-160249080 GCA_030014935.1 Caiman crocodilus
AGATGCAGGGGTAGCAGTGGACGTAGTCTTTCTGGACTTTAGGAAGGCCTTCAACACTGTCTCTCACCCCATTCTCATTAAAAAACTAGGGGACTGTGGCGTCGACACCTACATAGTCAAATGGGTCACTAACTGGCTGGAGGGCTGCACCCAGAGAGTGGTGGTGGACGGGTCATTTTTGACCTGGAAGGATGTGGGCCATGGGGTCCCCCAGGGCTTGGTCCTCGTACCCGCACTGTTCAACATCTTCATCAGCGACTTGGACAAGGGGGTAAAGAGCATCCTACTCAAATTTGCTGATGACAGTAAGATGTGGGGGGATGTGGGCATGCTAGAAGGGAGGAATAGGCTGCAATTGGACCTAGACAGGTTACAGGGATGAGCAGATGAGAACAGTATGGGTTTCAACACTGACAAGTGCAAGGTGCTGCACCTGGGGAGGAAGAACCAGCAGCAGACCTACAGGCTGGGAACTTCCTTCTTGTCAGTGCGGAGGCAGAAAAGGATCTTGGAATCATTATAGATACCAAAATGAACATGGGCCAACAGTGTGGGGACATGGTCAGGAAGGCTAATCATACCTTGACATGCATCCACAGATGCATCTCAAGCAGGTCCAAGGAAGGTGATCCTCCCCCTCTATGCCGCACTGGTCAGGCCACAGTTGCAGTACTGTGTCCAGTTCTGGGCGCTGGACTTCAGGAGAGATGTGGACAGCATTGAGAGGGTCCAGAGGGGAGCCACTCGCATGATCAGGGGGCAGCAGGGGACCTGAACCTGTTCAGCCTCCACAAGAGAAGGCTGAGGGGGGATCTAGTGGCCTGTTACAAACTATCCAGGGGGGACCAGCAGGCACTGGGGGAGTCCCTGTTCCCCTGAGCACTACCAAGAGTGACTAGAAATAATGGTCACAAGCTGGAAGAGAGTGGATTTAGATTAGACATCAGGAGCTGCTACTTCACAGTCAGGGCGGCTAGGAGCTGGAACCAACTTCCAAGAGAAGTGGTGCTGGTTCCTACCCTGGGGGTCTTGAAGAGGAGGCTGGATGAACACCTTGCTGAGGTCATTTGACCCCAGTACTCTTTCCAGCCATGGCAGCGGATCAGACTTGATGATTTGTCAAGGTCCCTTCCTACCCTACAAACTATAAAACTATGATGCTCCATAAGTTGCAGGTGTTTTATTGCCACTGTAGGATGTGCATGCACAAATATTAGTGGGTTTCAACTGTGCTGTTTAGTTAACTGAAATGGGGCAGGGATTACATCATCCCATATAGCTGGGGCATCCTGACAGCATTCTGTAAATTCTAGTACCTGGGCATAGTTTCTGGAGACATAGTGTGGCCATCTGAGGCTGGCCTTGTAAGCAAATGCATGGAACTGGCACATGTCCACGAGGGGCCAAACTGTGCTGGTACAAACATTCTGAACTTCAGTTTGGCTTAGCATCCCAGTGGACAGAGCCTTACTTCCTTAGGGATCTCACATGTCAGCTTTGTTCTAGAGGTCTAGATTTTTATACTATAATCTATCGTTCTGTGCTTTAGCTTTTCACTAAACAGTATGCTGTTTCCTAAATGTTCGATTTCTAACAATGTAAATAGGTTTCTTTGCAACTTGGGAATCACAACTTTCCATACTACAAGCAAGGATTCAGAGAGTCCGTGTAGCAGCCACCAGGTAGTTCAATATCTACTACTATCACCAAGCACCAATGGGTATTTTCAGCCTTTGATTTTTTTTTTTAAAGCAAGCCAGATTTACAGGAAGACAGCAGCCTACAGATACCTTGATTTCATCGTAGGTCAAACTAATACTTACTCTGTGCAAACAATTTTTATAACTTTTTTGGCAAATCAAACAACAACTGGACATGTTTTTGCATGTGGCCCTGCGTTTCAGGATTTATGAGCATGCAGTACAATGAAAGCTGTCAAATACCCATTCCAGAACAGGATGGCTTTGGCCTGGAAAAAAAATGCTGCTGTTCTGTCAGTCAAGAAAGCAGGAAAGAAGCAGTTGCCTTCTTTTCACAGAAAGAGTGAAAAGGCAAATTCAACCACAAACTCTTCCTGAGAAATGTAAAACAAAATGTGCCATTCAGAGGCAAATTTACATACCTACCTCAAGAGCCTATTATATGTTTGTAACCATTATAATTATCCTTCTTTGTGGTTGCACAAGATCCTGGAAAATGGATCCCTCCTGCATTTCATTTTCTTTTGCTGTCTACAAGCTGCTGAGTAACTAAATAGGTGACATTATTATAAGAGAAATTGTATTATAAGAGACAATTGGTGTTTTGCCACTGACTGCAGTGGGGGGAACTTCAGGTTCTATGTTAGTGTTACCAACACTTGTACAATGGTTATTTGAAAGTGCTAACCCTGCCTCTGGGAATAACCAAACAGATATTCCTGAAAAGACATGATTGTCTCCTCCCTGCCTTCTTTGGAGCCCTAAACACATGGTCAGCATTATGTAAGTTAGTCCTGGTTAAATCCCAGTCACAAGAGGCCATCACTACCTCATATTACATGGATCATGATTTTTTCCTGTCACTACTGTGTGGTCTTCCTTAATGTCACAGAGCCTGATCCCCAGGGATGGCCATGATGCCCCTGGCAGCTCCGCAACTGTGCCAGCTTTGTCCCAAGGGTGTCCTTTTATCTCTTCAGCCATGTCTTGCTGGTAAAATACTAAGTCAGGAGGCTGCCCATGGACCTGATCTACCGACCCTCACCATAATTCACTGGTGCTTAGGCCATTCACCCCCAGTACTGTGCCACACAGGCCCTTGTCCATGCTGCACCCCTCTGGCACCAGGCTCTCCAGCCCCGTGTCTCACACCCTTTGTCCACGGTGGGCTTTTCTAACCACTCGAGCCTGCACCTGATTCTGGCAGGGCTCAAAATGACTGTGTGCCCCCTCTGGGAACTAATGAGGCCTCTGTACCTCCCGTCACAGCCTTATCTCAAACCTCTGGTACAAACAATAACACAAATGTAAGTTGCTGGGCTATAACATAGCACTAACAATAAAGGCAGCACTCTCCTCCTTCAAGGGGGCAAACTCCCACCCCTAGGATAGTGCAGTCAGGACTAGTAGTAGAGATGAGATCTTTTATTAGCTCAACAAGATTTCTACAAAAAAAATAATTTAGGATAGCATCCCCCCATGCCCTAGGGACCTTGTGGGCTCCTGGACTCTTACTACACTCAGAGGTAGCAACACAGGCAGCAAAATGTCACAGGTCAGCTCTCTTGTGCAGATACCAGAGAAGGTGAACCCTGCCAGCCTCAGCCCTGAGTTTATATGCTCCCAGGTCAGCTGACTGCCTGCATTACCTCATTAGCCTGTTACTCAGGCAACCTGCAGCTGTAAAGCTCTGTCTTTGCTAGGCTGCTTCTGCCCTTAAAGGAGCAGGCACGCCTTAGTGCCCTGTGACACTTAATTCTTCATCATTGTATTTTAACAAGACAGAACTTTTATGTAAAGAAAAGTACCTCTAGCTTAACAGTGCCACCTGCCATCATGCTGAGGCACCAGTTCAGAACTGACTGAGAGGGAAGCAAGTCACCTAATGAATCACTGGTGCCATTCCTTGCAATACCTTGCCATTTTTCAGAGGCCTCCCTTTTCAGTACTGACAAGGTACAGGGTCCTTTTAAGCATAGAAGATCTAGTGGGATAACCATATTGGCTATAGCTGATGTAATGCTGTATGGGACCCAGGGAAGCTGACAGCAAGCAATTAGTTGAAGAATTTCATGATACTTTGAACCTAAAGGGAGAAAAGAAATATTTGCACTGTACCCAAAGATATGTTCTCTGTAGCTGAAAGACAGCAAGTTTGTGTTTAGATTAGATATGATTGATATTTATGCAGTCTGTTCTGGTTAGCCGCTCAGGGGCTTAGGAACTGGTAATTACCCAATAAATCAGTTATTTTTAACATTTTTTAGTTAAGATTCCTGCTCTGGGTAAGAGAAAAGAATGTGCACTGTGATTTGGCACTGCAAATTGTTAGATGCAGAGATAATACAGACTAACTTTAAAGAGAAACATAAACATACTTTAACAATAGGATCATGTTAGATATTTGAAACGAGATATTTTCTCCTTAGAATAAGGACAATTCTATATGCTTAGAACAGTCTTTGGGAAGATACTTGTTTAATGCAAATGGAAATCCTAAACTTTTAGGTAATAGGCAGGTCTGCTTTGTGTGTTTATAGAGCAATTTCTGGGAATTTCATTTGTAAAACTGCTCAAACTCTCCCTCATGTGGGAAGGAGTCTCTGTCTCCCCCAAAGTAGTCATAATATACAGCTTCATTTATCCTGTCTGTGGTAATCAGACAGATTTAGGAGCTTAGGCATTCATATGGTAGCAATTTTTTAAAAGTGTGATTTTTCCAGTTTGCTCGCACTGGTTTGTATCTATAATCAGACCATATGTTGCTGTGGACTTGCAGGGACACGTTAGCATTGCATGACAAGAAATAAACCCACTAACAGAGAAGGAATTGTTAGGAATGCAATCTCTGAAGCATACATATTTAGCTATTAGTCAACTTGTAATAATGGGCTTAGTTCTGTTCCTACTGAAGTGAATAAGGTCTTTGCTATTCAGTTCACTGGGAGTTTTGTCATTGATGGGAGCATCAGAATCAAGCAGTAAATGAAGAAGACAAGACAAACCAATTTCACCATTTTAGACTGCTTTATTAAATCTACAAAGAATACAAAGAAAAATAAAACCGAGCTTTAATTTTTATACTAAGGCCCCTTTGCACAGCTGTGGCAATTTAAAAAGGTTTTAGTGTAAAGGAAAGTGTCAGGCCCAAAGAATGGATAAATATTTATCAAAAGCAACCACAAAGAGCCCAATCTGCAGTTCTCATACACTAATGGGAGCTGTAATGAAATTATGTATGTGTGAGGATGGATTATCTAAGTGTGAGGCTCTTGGTTTTTGTGACAGTGGGAGAGGAAAGTACAATTTTGACAATAGCAAAACATGTTCCTTACAGCCAAGGAATCAGCTATCAAGCTGCAATTTGCAGAAAGAATCCAAAGAATTAACTGGAAGTTATTACTGTTTCTAGCACACACAGGCTGTTCACCATAAATCATTTTTTTGAAGGAAAAAACAGGTTTAAATCAAGCTGCAAAGCCCCATACAGCATTGGATTTACAGCAATCTAAAAGGGTTATAGGTTCCTTTCTTAAACGGTTGAATTGTAGCTGCTTCTGGGCATTGATATATTAAGCACACTAACCCCTTAATGCTGCAAAGAAATTAAGGAATGAGCAGCAGTGGAGAGATGGTGTTGGTTATAGCTTTTATATGCATTTCGAAGTCACTTCCAAAAAATAGGACCAGGTAGTAATTGAGTATTCCAGCAACAGACATTAGGAACAGGAACAGTATGATGCGTTTTCCAAATAAGTAACCAGGAGTGCTGAGGAGAAAGAGAAATAGAGAGATGTGATGTACTACAATAAATCACCTCATTTGAGAAGCGCTCATCCTCTAGGGGTACGTGCAGACATTCCTGGGACCCGATCTAGAGTCATGCAGCTTGCTCTAAGCTATGTGATTGTAGATTGGGTCTTGCTTGTGCAGACATTCCCTGGGGCTGGAAGCAGTGCCAGGAATGTGATCCAAGTAAGTTGAGGTGAGGGAAGGGGCAGAAGGAATCTCTAGAGTTAGCAGGTCCACAGGCATGGTGGGTTGTAGGGGATTGGCAGTATCAGGAACTGCCAGGTCCACTTGGGAGGCTTGTCTGTCTAGGGGTGGAGGGGTTGGAAAAAATAGCCTGGTTAGGGTGTGGGTGTAGGAAAAGCCCTGGGGCTAGAGTGAGTGATTGGGCTTTCCTAGTCCTGGGGCTGTGCTCTGAATGTATACAGACATTCAGCAGATTGGGCTAACACATGTCCAGTCTAACTTAATGCACCTCCTTAGGTGAATTAAGTTATATCAGCCTGGCCATTTTTTGCCTGATCTAACTTCTCCAAACATCTGTACAGTTAGGTTGATATAAGTGTAAGGACTGCATGTACCCTAGAACTGTCAACCAGACCAACTAAAAGATATTACAGGTATTTAGATTCATGGAGCCAAATTCTGCATTGACTTGCATCCCTACATCCTCACTAATTTCACTGGAAATATACAGAAACAAATCAGTTCAGAATTTGACTCATAGTGCTACTGGTTGCTTGAGGGCTCCATTTAAGAGACACATTTTTCTTATCAGCCATCAAAGAGTATAATCACTGATGACAGTCCTGTATTTAAAGCCCAAATGGGACATGATAAACTACACAGGTCAATTTTATTTTACACATGCACAGCTCTCATTAACCTTAGGAAGAGGTTTATAGATGCCAATGGGAAAAAAATTCTTGACTGTGCAAATCAAAAGACATGTATATCTGCATTTATATAGCTACTGTACTTGTATTCCTTTGAATATTTGTAAAATAAAATATTTATTATAAAAGTGAAGTGAAAAAAGTAAAAAAAGAAGAATTGTTTATGCGCTGTACTGGGCTTGCATTGTTGTAAATGTGTCTTTAGATAAGTTATCTTTTCTTAAATTGAAAGTCAAAACATTGGGCACAACTTAATATAAGAAGCCTTTTAATTTAATTTGAAGGACTGCAGTACATAGTGAGCCAGAGTCTTTCAAAATTTGCTCTATAAACACAATTCACCAAGTCTACAAAACCCAAACTCCCCCCTTCCCCACAGTACAGTTTTATTAACAAAGACCAATATAGCAAGACAATATAAAAATCAGCTCCCTTCCTCTACTCTTACATCCAGCCATACTCAGATGCAGCATAATTCTCTTACTTGGGTGGGCAGTTGAACATCTACAGATCTATTATTCATTGTTTTTACTTTGATTATTCAAGATAATTCAAGGGAAAAGCACCTTCTTTCCTTAAAAAAAAGAAAGAAATAAAATGGGACCCAATCTCTGTTAAAGCAAGTATGGAGAATAAATGGGAGACTGATGGGAAAGTGGAACTTATACTTTATTTCTTCCCTTAGATATAAACTCCATGCCCTTAGACCCCGTGAATAAAAATAGAGCAATTGATCAAATCTTCAATAATCTACCCTGCCATTCTGGCTCCAGGATTGATGAGCATGACCTAAAGGTTGGCAGATCCAGGCTCTTTCACAAATTGGGAGGGAGGTGTTCCCTCATGAAAAATGTTCTCACTCAGCCTTTCAAATCAGGGCTGGGAGGTTGGGGTCTTTGGTGTCCCTGCCAAATGCAAGTGATGCATTACTATATGTGGATAATAGTGGTACTTCAGGCAGGTTCCAGGCCATTTGGGTTTTAAAGGAAAACAACCTACCTCAGTCACAACCTCAGAGCCAAGAGACAGCAATGGCAAACCTTAGACCTCACAAGCACTCCTGGTACAAAGCATTGCTTAAGAAGCAGAAAATAAAGTCTGCTCTATTTCAAGTCTTTCAGCAGTCTTAGTCTTATTTGGTGGGGCCTCTATCCCACAGATACTAAGTAAGATGTTCAAACCAGGTGGGTTTGCATGATGGGAAGGACTTGTACTCTCTGCAATATTAATTCCAGTTATAGCTTAAGCCAAGGCTGTCCAACTGCTGGCCCATGGGTTGCATGTAGCTTACGTGGGGTTAAGTTGTAACCCCCCCTAGGTTCCTACATATGAGGACTCCCAGGATTAGGGCAATGCAATGTGGGGACCAGAGCCATGGTCTGGATCCATGCACAGTGTAGCAGTAGGGAAGTCCATGTGGCATGTGGCCCTGAGGTCTGTGGCTTGCTATGGTGTGGCCTTCATTGATGCAGCCTATGGGATGTGCGGCCCCTGGCTACTTGGAAACTGGACAGTCCTGGCTTATGTGTTATTTCTAACTGCTTCCAACCATACACAAAAACCCGTAACTCAAGTGTGGCGGTGCTTTTAACAGGATATAGTTGGTAGGGCTGTGCAAAGCTTCAGTCCCCAATTGTATTCAGTGGAGATTCAGCCCAATTCAGTGGCTGAATCTCTGAATTGGAATCTAATCAGAGGACCCTTTAAATCTCCCCAAATCGAATCAAAACCCTCCAATTCTCTTGATTCAGAGAGATTCGGAAAGACACAGACACAGCTTTAAATGTTGGGTTTTTTACATACCGCTACGTAGCAGGCAGCTCATGAACACCACGATGCTGGAGTGTATGAAGTGTCCCATAGGAGAGCATGAGGGGTTCTCCAGCGCACTTGGCAGCAGACCTGGAAGTGGACTAGAAGCTCTTTTGGTCCACTTCCAAGTCTGCTGGGGAGCACGCTAGGGGCCACCCCCCCCAGTCCTGTGGGACACTCCATGTGCCCCATCATCACAGTGTTCACAAGCTGTGCTGGTACCTCAAGGTATGTAGAAAAAAATATTTAAAACTGTGTCTGTGTCCAAATCGCTGATTCTCCAAAATCAGCATCGAATCTTCGATTCGGATTTGGCCAAATCAAATCAGGGACAGTGATCAGAATCAAGGAATCAAATCACTGTCTCCAATTCAGGCTGAATCTGAATCCGAATTGAATAGGTCCTGCTTCATACACCCCTACTAGCTGGCCTACCAGGAGGTATAGATTTAAACTGCTGTTACAGTAGCTAACTTATGAGCTGCTGGACAAAGTGGAGATGCACTATTCTAGGGAAAAAAATATTCCTATAATATTCTTAGAAAAAATTCAGAATGACTCAGCTTATGGCAGTACTAGAAATACTGGTGTGCAGCCCCAGGAGTCTTAAACCATATACAAGTAAAAGTAGCACCAGTGTGGGTCAGTAGCTTGACCATTCCTATTGAATCATGTCCCTTCCCACTTGAACCATGCTAATGCGTGAGGTTGGAAGACAGGCTGCGACTTTGCCCTATCCTACATAAAGCGTTCCAGGAAATTCTTACCTCTGAGTCCTTTCTCCCAGATAGCCAACAAAATACTTTTGCCTCACAAACAAGTACATCAATCCAGCAAAGGCAGCAGGAGCTGAATAAAGCAATAAAACACACATATTAGAAGTGGCTGCCCAGGCATCCTGTGTAGACCTCACAGTACATAGAGTCCAGGTTGGGGATACTGGGAAACTCTAATTTTGAAAAAAAAGGATAAACTGTGGAACCAAAGAATCAGACTTGTAGAGAATTTATAACTTGGTTTCCTACCACCATCACGGTGAACTCTGTGCGTTAAACTCTGCCCACTCAAGCGCATGCATTTACCCAGAGGGGAAACCAGCACTGGGATCACGTGCAGGGCTGTATTCTGGTTTTAAATAAGCCAAATACTATAGTGCACATGTCCAAAAGTAGCATCTGGCTCATGATACGGTTTTACCAGAATCCCCAATCAGGAAGCTCAGTAGGCACAGAGCAGGGACCATTCTGGGAATGCAAAATTCAGCCCAGCTTAAGATCTGATTAAGTAAGGCCCCTGAGCATGTTCCTGACATTAAGCCTATGAAAATGCTGTCTGAATTCAGTGGAACTATTCTCCAATGCTCAGTGAAGCATATAATTAAACACCTTGCTGAGCCGGGACACATCGAAAGAAGGCCAGTCTAGAAGACAGCAATAGAGGTTTCCTCTCCAGCCCCTGCAGGCTGGGCACCATTTCCCAACAGAAATATTAAGGGTCCCCAAAACAACTTCCTCCTAGTCCAACTTCACCAGTGGATGAGATGGACTACCTACCCCACTACCTCTCTTCCAAAGTAGAGGTCTTTCTTCCTCCAGCTGATTGACTTTGCTTTCCAATAAGAATGATTTTGGGGCTTCACCCAGATTTCTCACCAATTCAGATCACCTTTAATTGTAACCCTGCCCATAATGTAACTCAGAAGAGGAATGAAGAGCATTAGTAACTGTCTGGAGTGTAGGGTAAGGGCAGGAGTACTGCTAAAAGAAAATATTCATCTGAACCTCAAACAGATACACACAGTTAAAAAAAGAGTGTATGTTACCTTGGCTACAAAGCAGTCCAGCGCACCACAGCACAGCAAGAAATGTAGGATATGCATGTTCACAGTTTTGGCTAGGAAGGAATTTAAAAGGGGGCAGATTAAAAGCATACTGAGAACTGGAACAAATATCTTTATTCCTCAAAAGCACAATACAGCTGTAGTAGATTTATCTACCTATTACCTCTCTAAAATAATAGGTGGTATTGTTCTACCTCCTCAGAGAGAGTCAGCAATGCATAATGCACTGCCTCTACTATTGTGGTCTATCATGATGGCTTATATGATATAATTGATCCACTGTATTAACTTGGGCAGTACGTATGAACCTGGTCATATTAATCAAGCTGTTGACAGTGAAAACAGTATAATTCAAATAGAAAGATAAGAATCATAGCAAGGAAGAACTTTGTAAAATTCACATGCTGCTTTTTCAGTAGCTTGGTAAAAGGAATTATTTACCACACTGTGTGCAAATGGAAACATTTCTGTAGAGAAAATATTTGGAGGCCCACAGAGGGCAGTATTTTTATTCATTGTAAACTGCAGAATACATTTCCAGTGCTTAAGTGTCATTATGTGACTTTTTCTTTCTTGGTAGGCAGGAAATTTTATCTTCTCCTTTCTCCTCAAGGATATCCAAGACAAGAGCAAAGAGATATACTAGAGCAGCAGCATCACCAAGCGTCCTATTCAATTATCTGGAGATTCAGGAGACAATGGTTCTCAGATTAATTTGGCCATTACCCTTTTAGGCAGATCACTTCACATCTCTATAACCCTGACTATTTAGATTCTAGTCTTACTGTGTGTTTGTACAGTACCTATTACTTTAGGATACTGCTCCTGGCTGGAGCCTTTAGATACTGCTATAATTTCATTATCACCAACATCATCATCTTCATCAGTGGCTTTATCCAAAATCCACTGTTAGATTTGTCTTGATATCAGTGAAGTTTGAATCAGGCCACAAGTGAAGGCAGAGATTAAACTCAGCTGTGAGCTTCACTTTCCACCTTGCCACCTTGTATGGTCTTGGTCTGCATACTCACTTGGCAGTGAAAACTCGTTCAAAGGCTCCTGTCCGCTGGAGAGTCTTACCATTATAGCTCTTGCTTTCATGCTCCACTTTGCTAGCAAAAAAGGCTGTTAAGAGAGGCAAAAGTTTGTTTTGAGATTTAAGCTGCACACATGTCAAATTCATGATAATGGGCCAAATTCAACCCTTGTTGATACCCACATACCTCACTCAGCACCAGAGAGGTATGTTGTTATAAGCAGCAGTAGAATGCGAGCTAGCAGGCTTCCTCTTTGAAGTTTAAGGACCCATTTTAATTAAAAAATTTGCCCTGAAGTAGCTACTGAAAATGTTACACACTCTACGAAAGGAATCAGACTGGCCTCACTTGCTGAGCCCACTGTCCACAGAACAAAAGTATACTTTGCTGTTTTATCCCTATGTCACATCACACAGAGCCAGGCCCATGTTGAGGAAATGTGTACAACAACTGACTCTGCATTTCTAGTGTGTGATCTTCACAGTTTCCTAGTCGCTTTTGTAAAGCTACCTCACCCCACAGTAAAGTCAAGATCTGAGAGAATATAACCACTTCTCATGATTGCTGTAGAGATAAGGTAGCTGCCTTTTATCTCTATGGTTTCAATATGGACTTCCCAGATGAAACAGGCACAATATAATCCCTGTCCCCATTTCCAAGGCAAGTGTAATACATCCTGAATTTTGATACAACAGTATACCTAGTGGTCCCCACCACATAAAATGGTTGTGACTCATAGAATAAAGCCTAAAGCTTAGTAATACCACAGTGGTCAGTGTGGTGAAAACTAGGGGTGTGCAAAGTGGACCCTATCTAATTCGGTTTCGGCCTGAATCAGGGACAGTGATTTGATTTATTGATTCAGATTATTGTCCCTGATTCAATTTGGCTGAATCTGAAGATTTGATGCTGATTTGGAGAATCAATAGCTCAGCCATAGACACAGCTTTAAATGTTTTTTCTACATACCTCGAGGTACCAGCATGGCTTGTGATCACTGCAATGCTGGGGTGGATGGAGACACTTCATCCACCCCAGCATCACAGCATTTATGAGCCACCTGGTACCTTGAGGTATGTAGAAAAAACATTTAAAGCTGTGTCTATGGCTAAATCTTTCCAAATCAATTTGGAGGGTTCTGATTCGATTTGGAGAGATTAGAGACTCCTCTGATTCAATTTGGATTTGGAGATTCAGCCACCAAATTGGGCCGAATCTCCATCGTATCAAATCAGGGACTGAAGCTTCTCACAGCTCTAGTGGAAATGTGTGTCCGCTTATCTTAGTACTTAATTTTGACTCAGGGAAACTTCCAAGCAATCAGAAAAGAGCCCTCTGGGTAAAAAGTGATAAAGAACTGAGAAGGAACAGGAAGCTTGTTTTCCGAATTATTCATAATCTGTGTTGCAGATCTAAGACAACGAGATATCACAGACTTTTGGGAAACCTTGGCTTCCAGAGTCCATTCACAGAGGACAGTCTGAAAGGAGGGTTGTCTCAGGGGTCAGGACTTCAGGACTTTCAGGCTCCACATCTGAGGCAGCCCACTAGGAGGACTGTCTCTGAATTGGGGACTCAGTTCTGGTTCTGGGACAGCCACAATATAAACTGATGCTGAGTTAGGAATGCGAGAGCTTCTGAGGTCTGTGGCTGTGGGATCATCCATCTAGGAGAGAGCTCTGAAGGAATGAAAAGTTTGGGTTTTTCACTCAGGACTGGAAAAAAAGCAAACATCAAAATAATGAAACTCCCCTTTCTGTACCCAGCTTTTGCCATGTATGTAAACAATTATAGAAAAAATCAACAGCAGTGGTAACCTACAACTAAAGTCCAACCACATCACATTAGCCAGCATCAAGGATGCTTCACAATCAGGCCTGAGCAAAGGCAGACGTATCAAAGTGACACAGACACAAGTAAGACATCCATGGTCATACTGCTTGTCTTCTCTGCAGTCTTTGACACAATGGATTATTAGCATGCCGACATGATGCAGAAACAGATGTCCCAACACTTCAATTGCCCATCACCAGCAGAACTCAAATAGTGGTAATAGGTAACTGGTCTTTCTCCAAAAGTCCTCATATATAGGTTCACATGCAGGGATCTATATCATATCCCCTCTTCTATCAAAAATCTATATGAGATCACTAGTGGGGGTACGATAAAGGTAGGTTTACCATCCAATAGTATTTTGATAACCATCAACTATACACCTCAATCTCAAATTGAGGCAGCCACTGCCTCTTCTAAAATATCAAAAAGTCTATGGGAAATCAGCTTCTGGGTGAAGAACACCATACTCCATCTGAACCTTTCTTCTCCATCTGAACTCCATCTGAACCCAGACAAGTCCCTGGAAAGTCAAAATGCTTTGAAAAGCAAATTAAAAGTGCCATCTCCACTTTCCATCCAGACATTAACACCCCCCCATTCATCAAAATGGCTAAATTGGATGAGCAGATAGCATCAGTTTAAAAAAATGCCATCTTTCAGCTCTAGCCTCCTGTGAATCTTCCTCCCACAAGGAGCCACCACAAGGCCCCATAATTTGCCTCTACACTCATCAAAAGGGGCAAGACTATTTTCTAAAACAGTACCTGCTACAGCAAAACTTGGAAATGCACATTTGAGTTGCACTGGCTTCATGCATTTAAAGATAACTTAAGCACTTGCTTAAAAGGGCTTTATTGAAAGATAGCCACAGCAAGGATTTGGGGCAACTCAGCTTCATCTCATTTCCTTGATATTCACTTTACTGTACTTTTTATGAATAAGGGGGAACCAGTGAGGAATGGGAGAGACCCTGTTCCCCCAAGCACCTCCCGGAGTCATAAGAAATAATGGTCATAAATTGTTTGAGAGTAGGTTCAACCTGGACATTAGAAGGCACTACTTCAGTCAGGGTGGCTAGGATCTGGAACCAGCTTTCAAGGGAAGTGGTGCTGGTCCCACCTTGGGGGTCTTTAAGAGGAGGCTTGATAATTACCTAGCTGGGGTCATAGGAGCCCAGTATTCTCTCCTGCCCAGGGCAGGGGGTCAGACTTCATGATCTACTTAGGTCCCTTTTGATCCTACATCTATGAACACATTTCTTACACAGCTGGTAGTCCAAATGCAAGGAAGGAGCATTCTAGATTAAAGACTTTGCAAGCGGTTGTTAAATGGGACTAGTTTGGAATCATCATGTAGACCCATAGCTTGCTCTTGACTGAGGGTTACACATAAGGATCAAGGAGAGTTTAGTAGGTGCCAGGAATTGTCTGCTTTGGAAGTCTGAACACATGCCCAGGAATCCAATTTTCCTTTGGTTGACCTTGTAGGTAAATATGGAGCAGCACTGATTCCAGGTCTGAAATGCAAACTCCACTCACTTTGCCCCTTTAATGGCTATTACCTGCACATTTATACACATACAAGCTTCGTCTTCACTGCAAAAATAAATGAGCTGTCATTTTGCTATGAGGTACACGACACAAAAGTCAGCCCCTCTTGAGGGCATAGTGCTGTGTTTGCCTTGTTATTCAACAGTAGAAAATACAGTGCCCTAAGCAACACGTCAGGTCAAAGGCATGACTTTGAATTTTGGTGACTAGTGAGGTGCAAGGGAGGCTCTTACCTCCTCCTGCAGGCTATGGTGGCAGTGACACAGGCTGCTGCTGCCTCAGTACATGCTCCCTCAACATGACAGGTTTGATCACTCCCTCCCCCCCTAAAAAAATTATGCTACTTGATTAGTTATTCTGTGGTAAATACACCCCTTCCGTGGCAGCAAGGACAAAATCCTGCCATGTGCCAGCTCTAAAACCCCAACACAAATTCTTTGTGCCACTCTATTCAGCAAAGGGGAACCTCACCTGGCATAGAGCTCTCTCCCTACTAGTTCTTTTCATTGCAGGAGTTATATCCCCAAAGCACTTTGCACCCAGATGGCTCCAGTTGGAGTAAAATGGCAGAACAGAACAGAATAAAATAGTCTTCAAGCGTCCAGGTATGTACCAAGAGCCAGACTAGATCCACTATCAGGGGAGAGAAAGTATAGCTTTAAATCTCTTCTGCCCATCTTCTCAACTTGGATCCACTGCCATGCTCAGCTCTGCTAGCACTAAGGAGTTGGATCAATGCGCTTACATGCAGGGTTCAATACTATCTGGAACATATATAAGGGTGGCACTAAACTGTATGAACTTCCTAGGTGCCCAAGTCAAGAATTGTATTAGGTCACCACAAACACCTCTGGGAAAATAACAGGAAACATATTTGGACATGTCTCAAATTGCACTGTACATGCTGATTGTAATGAGCCCAGTTCTGCTGTTGGACATGCCAAATGTAGTCTATCTACCTGATGGCAGAATTTGGTTGAATGATACCATAGACATATTCTGTTTGGCGCAAGAAGAACAGCCTGTAAGACAGCAAACACCTACAAAGCTCTACAGATTCTTCATTCTGAATATTGTGGTTCTTCTTATGCTTTACCTTCTCTCAAAGCCAGAACAGCTTGAGAATGACTTACTCCAGCACATGAATCTGCTTCCTTAGAATTGCACATGGCACTAGCTACAAAAACCACTGAACTCAGTGCAGGTTTTCCTACTAACAGCCAACGGTTTTTGTTCAGGCGCATATTGAATCATTCACCTTACAGATTCTTATCTCACCTCCAGATCCCCTTGAACTTGGGAGTGTGTCAATGCAAAAGATGAAAATTAAACACAACTTGCCCCCTGTTTGTATTCTGGGTAGAATCTTAGTTTAACTTAAAAGAAATCTTAAAGGAAACTGAATTGGAGATAAGAAAGAAAAACCATAAAATAGAAAACTCTTCTCATGCAGGAAGCTTACAACAGGAAATAGTTAAGAGTAGTAAAACTGAAGGGCTGAAGAACGAGTTTCCGAAACTTAGGAAAACTGGTTAACCCTAAATAAACCAGGCTAGAGTCTCTGCTAGTATGAATTCAGTGAAGCAACACTCACTGATCCAGCTGAAGATCTGATCTCTTGTTTTATACCGGTCACTCAGCTCCCTAAACCTTTCCCTCTGGAATAAGAAACAGCAGCAGCTACTAATATTAGGAACACAGCCCTGTAAGATTGGAAAGAACCTAATGCAGTCAACCACATCATAGAATCTCCTTCACAAACTGATGTGCAAGCCATAATCTTACTATTGTACCATAGATGCACATCATATCACTGAAGAAAAGGACAATTTTCTTGCCATTTTCCAGTTGGTCTAATAAAAGGCAGCAAATCACTGGTAATTTACTGAGCTATTAGTACAAAAATGGATATGCTAAAGAGAGAAGAGGCTCAGAAAGAAATTCTGAAACCCAGTAAGTATATAAACCCCTCCACAAACATCTATACACAAGCTGATATACAATAGGATGAAATGTGTTTTCAAATAAGATCAAGTTATATTCATATTCAATATATGATACTAATAAGTCTCCCTTTTCTCCTCAGTTCCCTCTTATCCCTAAAAAAATGCTTAACTTTTACTTACCATTCTGGATAACACTTAGCAGAGTGACTATGGCCAGCAGGACAAAGCCTCCCACTATTTCATGATCCATTCTGGCAACAGGCTTGTCTAAATGGACTAGGAAGGCTCTTCAGCAGCTGAGCCCCACAAAGCACAAGAGGAGGAAGTTATGGTCTGCCTTATCTGGTATCATGAAACACTTCCGATGGTTTCACAGTTAGAATACATAGTATCTCTCATTTAGAGGTGTGTCAGTGCAGCATAACTGCAGTCCATATCTCACAAGCTCTTTGGTTGCTTTTCCATCATGTTGTTCAAGTCTAACTTAAAAATATATTTCCCAGAGTAATATGAGACAATCTGCTCATCAATCCATTAGGATAAATCCTAGAGAGAGGCAGGTATCCTGCTGAAGACCAAGGAGCAGCAAGGTAACCTCAATGCCTAAAATACACGTAGTGAGGAAATCCAGTAGAAAAGCTGGAAAAGGGTAGTTGCCATTTCACTCTGCAGGCATCCCAAAATAACAACAATCACAACTATTCACTGAGCAGTTCCCTGCCACAATCCTTGCCTCATGCACCCTTGTATTCATCCCAAGAACTAGACCATCCCTAATCACAAGTTCAGCAGTGGGGATGCCCATCTCTCTGCTGCAGAGACCCTAACAGAGTAACACTGATCTCTGACTCTGACTCGTTCACAAGAGCAAGTTGAATTTTCTCCATTGCACTGACATATCTGACAAGAAAAAGGAAAGATGTGTTTAACATAGGTCCGAGAAGGGAACTACAACATTTTCACAGAATGAAGCACACGCCCTTCTGAAAGGGTGGAACAAACATTTTAATCAGTGAAAGCCTGGTAAGAAAAAGTGCCATATAGTCAGTGACTCTGCGTCACTGCAGACAGTAACAAGTATATTATGGTTTGTAGACACAGATAATGAGTGCTTATTTAAAGAGTGGGTTAAATGCAGGAAGAGAAGATGTTGATCAGTGCAATGAACATCATGCATGTGCACAGAAACACGCAGGCTCTCAGCCCAGTCTTGCTTAGTTACTCACATGAATAATCCCATTTAGGGCAATGGCAGCTGTCAATACTCAGCACCTGATAAGATCAGACCCTTAATTGAATTTTTTATTAGCAGGAGCCCAGTTTGGCTGAAGATAATTGTTGCCAGCATATTTATTGCCTGGACATTTATTGTTGCTACTGAATTGTGATATCATAGCCATTGAAAAAATACCAGAAAAGTACAACCTGGGAAGCCTCTGAAGAGCTTTTATAGGTTTGGTCAGATTGCTGTGAAGCCTTCCCCTAGAGCATCAGCCGAGAAAGACTGAAGGGAACATTACATGCTGACTGTAATGACTGATTGTTTTTACATAGCTGATGTAGATTCTCACAGGAAAAGATTCATTAAAAATGTTCACCTTCGCAGGGGTGAAGGTTTAGTGCTGATACAGACATGAATTTCAATGCACTTATTCCTGATTCTTAAAGGTCTTTCCCACCAGAGGACTGAGAGCACCTGAATGGTCCAGACTGCATTCTGATTAATTGGCTACACCTTTCTGGTCAAGACAGGCTTGGTAGCAATTCTGTGAAGTGGCACAATTGGAATTACAGAATTAGTGAAGACAGAATTACTGAACCCATGGTATAGGGATGAATGTTTATCAGAACTATTTAGTCAAATGAAGAGTATAATTCTATACTTCTATTACATGCTTGATGCAAAACACCACACCAGGCTGCAGAATGATTAGGTATGCAAAACCAGCAAATACACAGCCCTGCACCTCTACAACAATACTAGCTCTAAGGTCAGTAGGGCACCTCTTGAAAGGATCACTTCACACCTGGCAACAAGGAATGGCAAACAGCAGTGAGGACAGGGCAATCATACAGTGATCTGAACTGCTTGGTGACTAAGGTTGATTGAAACAAAATGCATTTTAATACAAGTGAATACAAAGTTACAGGCAGAATGCAGGCCAATCTGCAAAATAGGGCACTATATCCTGGGAAGTGATGTTTATGAAAACAACCTAGGCACTATAGTACATAAGCAACTTAATATGAAATCCGTGTGATGCTGTGGCAAGAAGGGTGAACTGGATCACCGGATGGACAGACAGGAGAATACAAAGGTGCTTTTACTTCTGTATACACTGTCACCAATGCTAGAATTCTACATCCAATTTCAGTGTCTATACTTTCAAAAGGATGATAAAAATGGAGAAGGACCAGGAACAGAAATTATCTGAAGAAGGGAGAAAATGCCTTACAATGAATGACAAAGAGAATCTCTTTAGCTTATCAGAAAAAAAAGACTGAAAGATGACTTGATTACAATTCCTAAGTTCCTTCATAAGGAACCATATGGGATACTAGAGAGCTCTTTAAGAGAAAGCAGCAAGAACTGGTGGCTGAAAGCTAAAGGGAAACGCATTTAAAATTAGAAATTGGACCAAAATATTAACACTGAGGGCGATTAAGCATTGGAACAAAATACCAAGCGAAGCAGTGAATTATCTCTCTCTTAATATCTTCAGATCAAAACTGGATACCCTTCTGGAAGATCTGTTTCATGCAAACAGAAAGAATGGTGTCCTATGCAGGGGTAAACTGGGCAAAATGTAGTGCCCGAAATACATGGAACGTCAGACTAGATCAGTGGTTCTCAACCTTTTTAGACTCGAGGCACCCCTCTAACTTTCTGGAATTTAGTGGCACCCTTTATAAAGACTTCTTGTTTTCTTACAGTACTTACCTTCTCACACTCTGCAGCACCCTCACATAGTGAAAGAGTGGGCAGAGCACCTCTGAGAGCGTGGCAGTACAGATTGGGAAGCTCAGGAGGGGCAGGCAGCTGTCTAAGCAGGAGGTGGAAGGGTGCTGGTAGCCAGGCAGAACCTGCCATTCCCTGCTCTTTCCACTGTCTGCCCCCTCTCTCTGAGGGAGTAAGTGTAGCCCCTGCCACTGTGGCTGCTCCCCAAGGACTTGAATGCTAGTGCCTGAAGCCACCATTCTTTGTGGCACCTTCCACCAGCTCTGGGAACATGGGAAGTGCAGGGGGTGGCCCTGAAGCTTCCTGTGACAAACTGCATGACTCAGAACACAAGGACAGTCACTGTAAGGGTGCAGCTGTGCTTTTCAATGCAGCTCATTCCCCCACTCCTCCCATGATCCTGAAGCCAGTGGGAGGGACTTTGGGGAGTGCTGCTGAGATGCTGGGGCAGGCACAGGTGCCTAACATGTGAAAGAAGGTTAGCCCTAGCTCTTCCACATGGGCTGAGCACTGCAGCACCCTTCTAAGGTGCTCAGAGCCATCCAGGGTGCCGTGGCACCCCAGTTGAGAATCATGGGACTAGTGCTAGGAACAGACATTACGCACAAACCAGTTTAAGGAATCAGAAACTGGCTTAAACCTGTAATAGAACAGATGATCCGTCCACATAAACCAGTTTGAGAATGGCTGAAACCAGTTTGAGATAAACTTGCTGGAATGTAATAACAGATTTAACTGATTTGGCTCAAACTGGTTTATCCAATGTTTGTTCCAGACCCCCTTGCTGGTTTAAATTAAATCAGACTTCCCCAGCATCCCAGCATACTCTCTGGGCTGGGTGGGGCTCTCTGCCTCACAATAGGGCTGGCCCCTCCCTTCTCCTCCCTGGCTGCAGCTTTAGCAGAGACTTGCAGGCACAGCAGTGTCTGCTCTCTGCTAAGCAGACATTCCCCCATTCCTCACAGACACTTCTCAGCATTAGCTAGCAGACCACGTGCTGGCTATTTCCAGCTGTGGCACACAGGACAAAGGCAGAATCAACAAATAGCTGGTAATGTCCCTCTGTTTTCTTAATCGGGTGATAAACATCTCCTGCTGGGCTGTTCAGGGAGGGAGGGAGGGAACCCCTCCCTAATCAGTGTCCTGCCCAGGCCTGGCCATGCCCCCCTCAGCTCAGCAATATGGAAGGGAAGGGAGGGCTGCTCTAGCACCCCCTGGCTTCTAGCCTGAGCCACTGCAGGCATGTGCCTGCATGTCTGGGATAGCTGTCTGGTTCCAAAGCTGATTTAGCCTAGCCAGGTTTGACTAATCTGCAGAGATTGAATCAATTCAGGCTCAGGCTTTTTAAATGTCTGTCCCTGGCCGAGATGATTTTCTGGATCTAAACTCTGTAGACCTATGAACCTCTTTACAGAGATTAAAATGGTTATTATCAATGCTCTACTTTCCAGTTGTCTACCATAACAGCTACCTTAACCAGCTTATACAGCAAAGCCCTCTGAATAATCCACTGGCCACCAACTTCCATAGCTGCCTTTGTGGGAAAGCAATAAAGCCAGTGACAAATCTATGGGAGTGAGGCAGTTCAGTCACACTCCCCTTCTGCCACTGCTACCACTGACCCCAGCTGATTTCGGTATAAGGGGAGCCGCAGTCACTCCTGCCTTTCTCCAAATGCTGGCTACAGGGAACAGCTGTGTGGGGGTGCCAGACTCATTCAGGAACAGCAGCAGTAGCACACAGGTTCCTTTTTCTAGAGCTTGCTCCCAGGCTGCAGTGGACACATTAGGTGGTGGGAAGGGTGTGGTCAGGGAACCTGCCCAAGAGGAATCTATGCATCACTGCCACTGTCCCCTACTGAGCCTGGCTCTCTATGCAGCTGCTCCCCATAGCCCCCATCTAGAACAAGACTGGAGCAACTCTTGGGCTCCCCCAATGCCTAAGTCAGCTGGGACTGACAGCAAGAAGGTCTCCCCACTTTGTGTTCCTGCTCCCTGCCCAGCTCTCTGATGTACCCTGCTGGCCTGGAGGCTCCAGCCATGCCTTGCCCCATATTTCCCTGTCGTGTGAGAGATGGTGTGCCTTACTCATCTCTAGGAAATTTTAGCTCTGTCCATGAGTAAAGCAGTGCTGTGCAGGAGTTGATTTTACAAATGGATCCCTCCAAGTAGAATGGTAAGACAGTTTCCTTGCCTTCCAGTAAAAGCGTACAGCACCAATTTGTTAAATTGGTGCAAAGCCTTTGGGTTAAATTTAACATCTATGACAAGATATCTTTAGTGTCTATGTATTATTCCAACTCCAGCAGTCTATGAAACTGTCTCTTCCTTGGAAGAGAAGCAGGCTACAAGGTTCTATACATTTATTACCTACAGGTTGACTTTTGTGGTGTTTTATGTAGTTGAATATGAAGAAAAGACAAAGGCCTCAGCTGGTAGAGAATAAACCCCTGTGAATGTGAACATTTTTAGTCTAAGCTGTCATTGACTGCACTTGTGTCCAGGTCCTTCCATAGTTTAATTGGTAGGGTCAGAAGGGACCTGAGCAGGTCATCAAGTCCAACCCCCTGCCATGGCAGGAAAGGATGCTGGGCAACCCCCCGTCCCTTTCTCCCTGCTCCCCAGTCTTTGCCTTTTACCCTAAACTCTTCCCGAGTCTCTGCCCCTTCTCCCCAAAATTACCCCCAGTCTCTGCCCTTTCCTCCTCTGCTCCCTGCAGTTTCTGCCTTTTCCCCTTCCCCTCACCCTTTATTATGAGAGGCTGCTTGGGCTCCTTCAGCCTGGGGTATAGTATGTAGTTTAGTGTTTGCCAAGCCATGCAGCAGTGTCCCCACTACTCTTTGACTAGGCAGGAGAAGGAGTTCCCATGTGTTCCCTCCCTGGGAGAAACCCCATCCCCAGCCAGAATGGAGCTGACACTAAGGGGTAAGAGATGGAGAGGGGAAGCAAGAGGCTGCTGCAGATCTGATTCTGGCACAGGACCAGAGTCAGAGCCACAATAGCTGCCTGCTCCCCCCTGTCACTTTGTATGCAGACATATGATATGGGGCTTTTCCCCCTCCATGCTGATGAGGGGGAAAACTTCATCTCCTCATCTTATATTCAGGTAAATACAGTAACAAAACAAGATGCAACTGCATTATTTGCAGGATAGTTGTGCTCCTCTGGAACAACGCAGATCACAAATTCCAGGATAGACGAGCAAGAATCAGGGACTGAGCCACCATGTTTGAGGGAATCAAATTTCCCTAGATGAATCAGAGATTTTAGGAAATGCTACAAAACCTCACTTGATAATAAAGCCCTTCCACAACACTGACACACTATCTTTCAACCCCACCCAAACCTGTAACAAACAAATCAGACCAACAAAGGGTATAAGACTTCTCACCCAAACCCTTTTTAATCCCTTTTCCTTGGAACTTTGTTTATTGTTCACAAAAGGCCAAAACTGCAACAAAATCAACTGAAAATTAGGCTAATTCTCAAACCCCAAGAGCCTTGTTTACAGCAACCAGTCAGGACATAGGAGAGCATACCTTTCTCCTGTGACTCCTTTTAACTAGCTTCCACTTCCATATGTAATCAACCCTTAGTAGCTATTCAATGGGCAATGACTTTGTATGGACTGCAGGACCTTACCTTCATATTCATAAGCTGGCTGAACACTAAAAACAAAGGATGAAACATTGATATTGAATTTATGGCTTGTTATATTTATCGGACTCCCAAATTCTTGTTACACAGAAAGATGAGATTGAATCCCTCCCTTCCTGCTGAGACCTGGGAAAGAATGTCTTAAATTCAAAAGCTTGTCTAACTTTATCCCAACTACACAGTTGATCCAATACAAGATATCACTCTAAGAAATCCTTGCTATTCACATAATTTTGGGACCATAATAGCTACAACATAACTTTTATATGACTAGATTTTACCTTAGCATCTATGCCTGCTCCCTGGAAGGTAGCTCAGAGAAAATTCTTCAACCAGCAAGCTTCCTCTATTCTGAAAGCAAAAAGGTGCATTCCTATTGGCCGAGCTGGACCTCTAGAGGGGCACAGGTTTAAAGACCACATATGATCTCCTTCATTGCTCTGAGCTATTTCTACTGCTCAGTACACCTTGTGTTTCTCTCATGGCAGCAGGGCCACCTGAGGAGATTGGTGGTCCTTAATGTCTTTGGATATTAGAGATAGGCCTTTACACTCAAGCAGGTCCCCAGGTTCATTCCCACTGGCAGAAACTCATCCAGAGGCCTGGTATTAACAAAAACTAGTCACCCATCTTCTTTCTCTAAAAATCAAATTTCTGTTGAACTGTGACCCAGGATATTACCCGCTATCCAGATCCTGGGAGAGAATAGATGGCACTGCAAATTTGCTATGGGAAGATTATATTTTGGGGTGGATTTCACTTCAGAAATAAACACATGGAACAGCAGGTTCACAACAGTAATTCCAATCCATTTTATCTTTTTTTTCCCACAAAGTTTTATCTTCTTGGTAAATTTGAACTAAAAAAATCAGATGACATAACACAGCAATTTGAGAGCTTTGGAGGATTTGTTAAAGCGCTATTTTCTGTAGGAAATGTTTTTAGCTAGAAGGAACCTCAGGGATTATATTTTGTCATGTATAGTCTATGAGATAGCAGCTGGTATTTAGGGATGGAAAAAGGCTAAATTTCCATTAATCTTGGAGTGAACAGACAAGCCCATTGCCTAAAAAGGGGCATGAAATTAAGCCCAAAGAATGCTTTTGTAATTGATATGTTGTCTAAGAGGAAGCCACTGCAATGAATACCAGATGATATACTTTGGTGCTGATAAATACCTGCAGCATTAGGGAACAGCTGCAGATCCTGAACAGGGAAATAGGCAAAGGAAGTTACAAAAGTCAGTTCTTCATTAACCCCTTAGGAAACAATTTCCATTATACAGAGAGTATTCATTTCAGCACATTTAGCCATTTGGTTGGCAGTGTAGCATAGTGTAAAACTTGCCTGCATTTCCGACATACATGGCCTTTGTAAGGTCATAAGGATGCACCTGAAATGCAGAGCAGGGGAAATTCCAGAATGCAGAAAAGAGTTAATGTAGTTGCAGATGTGGGATCTGAGAAAGGGATTTAAGTGAGCCCTCTGGCTATCTTCAGATTGGAAATGGGCATGATTGGAAAGGAATGCCTTGGTGACCTAGAAGTATTTTCCCAAGAGGTTCCTCATCCTACCAAGAAAATGTGAAACTGAAAAAGCAAAGTAGCCCTTCCAGGAGAGAGGATGCTGCTTGCTGTAAGATCTTTGGATTGTGGTAAATTCAGTGCTGAGAGTGGAAATGAGAGTCTTTTTTGATGTGTTTGGTGTGTCTATGCTCAGGCAGATTTTTAGTCCATCCTCTAATATCTGCAAGGAAAGATGTGAGTTTCTTTATGACTATTTTAAACAACTTTTCTACTCTACCTTATATTGGTAATGAAGATGAACTATCAATCTTCCAGTAGGTACAATGGAACAAGGCAGTCTTTCTGTTTAGCATCCAGACCTGATTCTCCTCTCCCTCTTGCTTAATGTACCTCTGGTATCGGAGGAGTTTCTCTTGACTTGCACAAGGCTAAATGAAAGTAGCATAGAATTGCTTTGGGACTGCAAACCTCAAGCACGCAATGGAAATACACATACACTTGGGCTTTCAAAGAGCTACAAAGGGCTTAGCTCTTGGCAAAGCAATCCCATTTAAAGATAATGGAAATCATGCTAATAAGCTATCAGTCTTCAGGGTTGCTCTAACTTCCAGCGGGAGCTGTATGCCATGGCACCTGCATTTTTAACCCGATGTGAAGTCTAGACCAATACTTATTTCAGCAGAGCTCTTAAACTCTCAGTTAGATCAGGGCCTATGAATGCACATTTCTCATCTCTTCTTGTGCTCTGTTTTCTTATTCCCCATCTCTCCTCTCTTTCCCCTTGCTTTCTTGTTACCACTTCCTTCTTGTCACTTTGCCTCCGTTTTCTTACTTCTGCTCTTATTCCCCTGGTTCTGGCAAGGGCCTGATATAGGCAAGTGTTCAGCACCTCCTTCAAATAAATGAGTACCTGTAACTCCCCTAATAAAGTCAGTGAGTAAAGAGATCCTGAAAGATTTACCATCTTACAGGACTGGACCTTTAGCAAAGAGCCATCTTGTGCTGTGGCCTGGCTTTTGCTGCCTCAGAAACCAGGCCACTCACTTCCTCTTACTGAGGTTTTTGTCCAAACTCATTAGTCACGTACACATAGAGGAAGTGGGGCTTTCTAAGCTGCCAGTTTAGCACTATGACAGGATGTAGGGCTTCATGTTTTTAGTGGATACGGCTCCTTTTCAGAGAGGTACTGTGCTGTTAATGCAATACGCAACTAGTAAGGAAAGAAAGCCTTGCTATATGCCAGGAAAATACTGGCTTTCCTACTAACAAACCTGATTTTCCCGCTTTCCCCCACCACACCTTTTAGGACCAGGCAACAGTTACTTTCCTCTAATGAAAGAAAACAAAATGGTGGTCCACAGAGTCATGAAAGGGGACTCAAATTTGCCAACACTAAGAGTATAATTCCCAATATTACTCTTAAACTATTCCGGCCAGCTCAGAAACACCACTGATTGACCCTCGAGAGAAATAATAAAAAAGCACTTTCCAGAGGCAAAGCAGCATGCCAACACCTAGACTAGAGGCAGGGATGACAAAAGACCTTGTAACATCTATTCTAGACAGAAGACCTTGGTCCCTGCTCCCCAAATATGCAAATTATGTTTCTTTTCCTTTGCCAACTACAGCATGGAGCAAAGAGACAATATGAAAAATGCAGATATTCTGCTTGATAAGGAAGATACCTGACATGGAGAAGATATAGCTTAATTTCAGAACCTCCTTGAATGGATTTCTGAGTATATGGTGAGAAGACAGCTTTTTAGCTGAGAAACACTATTCTGGGAACTGTCTGCACCAGAATTTTCCCCTCACTGCTGCAGTTTTGTTTTCAGATGAGTGTAACATTAAACTGATAATATCCAAAGAAATGGAAGAAAAAACAGAGATGCTGAAATGCAGCCCAGCATCCTGGGCTCGCCCTCCCCTACCTACCAAGATGCTGAAGTGTGACAGGGCTCCTCATTCTCCATCCCAATATACCAGTGGAGTTCTACCACTTCCATACTCTTGTAATGGAGTACAGGTGTCAAGTCAAGGATGTTACCTTCTTAACCTGTAGATTATAATGGCTGGTAGAAAGCAGGATTGTTTTGATGTGTCTTTGCAGATTGGGGATGAAAAAATAAAGTGTTTATTATTATTATTATTATAAAGTGCTAAATTAGAACCAAAATCTTCTCTGTCAATTGGTTCTTCTGCAGCTCCATGTAAAAATTGTTTTCTCTAATTCAGACCTCAGCACACCAACTAAAAAATGCCTTCTGCATCTGCTTCTTTTGGAAGGCTTTATACTGAAACATCCCTTTGAAAAGTTGTTAGATACCAGCTTCTCTCTCCCAGACAGCAGCTGTCTTATTGGATGTCTGCAAAACACCAGCATGATATTACTCTGGGGTTTTTAAATGACTGATTTGCTCAACTAGATAAAGAAAACCTTAGCAAGATATCTACATCCATGCCAATCTGCAGGCTTTCCTTGCGCTGTTGCAGAATGAGGTAGTTCTGCACTTCATTAGCTACTATTAGAACCTGGCCTCTAGGGTTGCCTCATTGCTATTTCCTGTCTGAGGAAGATAAACTTGACAGGGCAAAATGTGAAGTGCATGGAAATGTGTAATGTTGGAAAGCTTTTCCAGTGTATTTGAAGCTTCTGTGCACGTTAATCTTCCTCTATGGAAATCTTTAACAGCTATTCAAAATAATCCCTTAATGCAAATTCTTTCGTATCAAATAGCAAAAGTGTGTGGAAACGGATTCCAAAATACCCACTGGTAGTATTTAGTCCTTCTCTCCTCAAATGGCTAGTAGCTGCAAAAACTTAAATAGAAGGTTTGTGTATCATAATAAATAATGCTCCCCTGAAATTATTATAAATTTCAGATACCACAATGGTAGCATGTTATGTCAAGAATGTAAAACAATGCAACCCCATTAGACTAATTAGCTAATGCTTGCGCATTGCTTTAAAGAACCAAGTATTATGTTAGCTATCATGAGTGAACTGGAACATGTAACATTTTCTTTTTAGCTCAGCCTGACATTGCCCAATCCTGCTACAATGCCACAGGTCTTTCCAGTGTATGGTGAATACTTACTATGAAGAACATGAGGATGGCTTCTGAGTATAATATGAAATATGTTTATGGGCAGATCTAGGATTTTTTAAATGTGGGAACAGCAACTTGTGCTTCCAGCTCCCACCCCACCATTGGCGTGGGTAGATCATGCTTTGGGAGCCAGAGTCAGGACTCCCTCCTCCCCTTCCCCAGGCCCCGAATTAGGAAATCAGGTAAGAATCTTCCCCCTCTCACCTTTTGCTCTTGGCACCCACTCCCTTCCTTTAAGTGCTCAGCAGCATATCTCCTCCACTTGGATGCCTATCCTACATGCTGCTGCCACTGTCCCTGCCTGTCCTGTGAGGCAAAAGGAGTTTTAGCACCACTTCTGTCCTGCTCCAGTTAAGCTCATGGGAGACCCAGGGTCATCCCAGAAGAGCAGCAACCACACTAGTGGGTGGGTTCTCCCTCCACCAGCCTGTTTCCAGACTGCCAGGGAATACCCATCAATTGTTGTTGTTTTCAGTCAGGTAGAGAGCACCTGCTGCTGACCTCAGGTCCTTATACAGTCCAGTTGGAGTGGGCAGGACAGCTGGAGATAGGCAGTGGCAGGTGGAGGAGGGGAGGTGCTGCTGAGCATGGAGGGTAAGGGGGGGGAGAATTTTTACCTGATTCAGGAGCTTTAAAAAGTCCCCTCCCCCACTGCTGCTCCTATGGCATGGTCTGAAAGGGTGACCATTTTCTGCACCCCTCTAGATCTGCCCCTGAATATGCTGTATCTTCAGAAATAAAGTTTTTGTGACAACAATAACAAGACTCTGGATCCTTTACATTGATAAATTAAAGTAGCAAAAAACAGATCTGTGTGGCATGGCAGTGAGTTGGAGTCTAAAATGAGGGGTATCAGACATAAGAACATAAGAAGTGCTATTTACTCGGTCAGATCATGGGTCTATCTTCCCTTGTCTCATGTGTCATAGTGGCAGAGAGCTGATGCTGACACAGACAGTGAACAGGATATGACCAGGGTTTTTTTCCCCACACTGTTCCTCTCTCTTGCAACCTCAAGCATTTAATGTCTAGGAAGTCTGGCCTTGCCTCTGCCCCTGCTGCTGTGGCAGTGAGTGGGGAGCACAGGCAGACCCCAGCTCAGATCTGTGCCAGTGAGACAGGGAGGGAGGAATTAAACCCCTTCCCTGGACCGTTCATTCAGACTACTGCCAGGGATGGCCATGCCCCCACTGCTGGAGCAGCAAGTGGAGAAATGCCTGGAAGGCCCATGATGGTGGGACAGGGGAAAGGAGGAGGGGAATAAACCTCTTTCCTGATCCCTTCCAGGGCCAGAGTCTGGCCAGGCCCCTACCCCTGCTGCTAGAGTGGCAAGGGGAGCAGAGCCCTGACATGGTTTCCTGGGGAGTGCGAGCCTCTTCCTGGCAGGGGAAGTGAGCTGCACTGCAGGTGGGGCGGTAGGTGGGTGGGAGGTCAGAGCTGCTATAGGCTGCACGGAGTGGCAAGTGGGGAGAGACTCTGATGGGAGCAGCATCCCCTTGTCAGTGTCATGAAGCATGAGCCTCTTTCCAGTTGGGGGTCACACTGCCGGTGGTGGTGAGACTGGTCAGGTCAGGGTGAGGAGAGCTGCCGTGGACTATGTGGCGTGAGTGGCAGTAGTGCTGAGGGGAGGCTTGGGGGGCTATAGCTAGCCTCTAAGTCCTGGTGCTGCTGCTCATCCTGCACAGTCCATGGCAGCTCTCATCCCGCTGCTCTCACCCCTACCTGCAGAACAACCCCCTGCTGGAAAGAGGCTTGTACTCCCCAGACACCATGAGAGGGGGTGCTGCCTCCATCAGGGTTGCTTCCCCCTTGCTGCTCCAGTGGCACGGGTGGGGGCATAGCCAGAGGCCAGCTGACATGGTCCCCTTAAGCCCCAAGCACGGGGGAGGTTATTTCCCCTTGCTTATCTTGCTGCTTGCCCCACACAGGGAGCAATTGGTGGTTGGGGCTAGCAGATCCCACTGCAGTCCCCCAGGGACAAAAGGGATAGAGGAAGAAATAAACCCCCTCCTTATCCCCTCTGCCTATGGGGCCATGCCAGCCAGCATCGGGCCATGCCCCTGCTGTTGCAGCAGTGAGGGGGGAGCAACAGGCAGACTATGGTTTGGGTCTATGCTGGTGAGACAGGGAAGAGGTAATTAAATCCCCTCCCTGGCCAGTTCACTCCAGGCTAATGCCTGAGCTGGCCACACCCCCACCAGCACAGCTTCCCTGCAGCTTAGGGCTGTGCTAGCACCCCCTGGCTTCAGGCCTTAGCCACTGCAGGCATGTGTCTGCATTTCCAAACTTAACAGTGAATGTCTGTTCACTTGCAAATTGGTTCAATCTATGCACATTAGACTAACCTGAAAAGATTGAATAAATTCAGGCTCCAGCTTTTTGAATGTCTGTCCCTAGCCCAGGAAGTCATCTAGTCCAAATATTTTCACTGAAGCTATGAGGAGACTATGAAAGAGATTCTGCAGTCTATTTCAGGGCTGCAAACATAAGACCAGCAGTTCAAATTCAGTCCACGGAACTGTTCTACCTGGTTGAGCTGCCTTATATCCTCATCTAAGTTAATAATGAAAATATTGAATATATACCCACGCAGAACTGGCCTCCTATTTGAAATTCCATTCCAGTTAGGCAACAAACCATCAATAAGTACTTTTTGAGAGTGGTGTTGTTTTTTTTTTTTTTAAAGCAGTCATGGTAATTTAAATCAAGACCATGTTTTTCTTGTTTGTTAATCAGATCATTTCATCATTTGGCAATTCCACACGGTCAAGGGTGATCACTCCTCATAAAGGTAAGGTAAGTAAAGGATTGTAGATGAGTCTGTTGAGGGAGGGTCGAACCATGGATTTCTTAGTCTTGTCTCCTTTCCTTCCGTTTCTGTCGAAGATCATGTAGGCAAATGCCAAAAGCCACTAAGTTCAAGATATATCCTACCTGCTGCCTCCTTATTCCTTCTTAGCCTATCATAAAAGGATATTTGATTTTTTTTTTTTTTTTTTGCTTTTTTGATAATGTTTTCTAAAATCTTTCCAGGAATTGAAGTTAGACTAACTGGTTTATTATTCTTTGGATTTTCCTTTTTGCCTCTTGTAAACATTGGCACTACATTTGGCCTTTTCCATTCCTCTGAGGCTCTCCCCTGTCTTCCATGAGTTCTCAAAGATAATTACTAATGGTTCAGGGATTGCTTCAGCCACTGCCTCAAATACTCTGGGGTGAATTTCATCAGATCCTGCCAACTTCAATACACCTGACTTATCTAAATAATCTTTAACCTGTCCTTTTCCTGAATTGGACTGAGCTCTTATGCCCTTAACATTAATTTCACTAAGTATCTAATCACAAATTGCTTTGTTTTTCAAATGCATTGAATACTCCAGCCTTCTCTGCATCATCTATTATTTGCTCTCCTTCCCTGTTAAGTAATGGCCTGGCATTTTTAGTTGCCTTCCTCTTCCTTTTTAATTTTTTTATAGAATTTTGCTTGTTACCTCTTATCTGCTGTAAAATATTTCATGGGTCCCTGAGCTCCTATCAATTGTTGCACTTTTAACCCCCCTTTTTTAAAGTGATTTTTCCTTCTTATGTTAAAATAAAAAAACCCAGGCCCTACAGGAACAGCAAAGATGAAGAATAGAAACTAAAGTTTGAAGGGCTGAGTCAAATATGTAGGATAGATTCATCCAGGGGATCCAGCAGCCAAAGGATAATTCTGGTAATAAGGCTTCTGTACCTGGGAGATTCTGGACAGGGAGGGGCAGGTAGCCAAGATGCATATCGGCTCAGTGTCCTTTCTTAGCATGATTCCTAAGATTGCTAGAACACAATTCAGGATGATATTGGTTCTGCTCAGGACTCTGTCAGCTTGAAAGCAGATGTCTTGATCTTGTTTAATCTACTGCTGTTACAGGTGACACCTAAGTGATTCCTGTGACTATTGGACACTAGAGAGATGCAATGTCTCTCTTTTTTGAAAGTTGTGACTGACCACACCTTGCTTATACCCAATTTCTTTGTTTCCCTGATAGGCTCTGCTTCAGGAAACAACTAGGTATGTGCGTAGTAGTATCAAGAATGTAAACTCTTTATAGTTTTGGAATCAATTGAACAGTTACAGTGAGAGCAAGGTGTTTGCAAGATCAAGTTTTCCATTTCTCCTGTTGTTGGTGTGACTCACTACCTAGCAACAGGGGGAGAGGGGGAAAAAAGAAAAATTAAACATGAAAAAAGTGGTTTAAAACCTCAACAACTGTCAGGGGAACTTATGGACAGCTCCCAAAACTGCTTTGATTTAAATGAACTAGATTTCAAGTTGATTGTGTTCCTTTTTATTTCATGAAAGAAATCATCTTTATTTCTAAGAAGCAGATTGTTCACAGAAGGTTTCCTTTACCCAATTAGCAGGAAAAACATTCAGACTATTTAGAAAGACAAGTGGGAAACAATTTTAAGGAGTTTTTCTTCTAAGTGTCATATTCTTTCCCTTCTTTTTGTATAGTGTTTTACATCTAGAGAAGAGAGAGTGGAACAAGGAAAAGGAGGGGAATCACAGCCTGCTCTCCCCTGTAGAAAGACCTGCAACTTCTGCAGGTGGATCTATGGGTCAAGGATTGGACTTTTAAGTCACCTCAAGACCCATTAATGGGCAGTGGTAGATATCATCCTCAGATCAAGGGATTGCTGCTGATGCTGCCACCATCGGGGTGTTCACAGTCTGTGGACTCAGATATAAATTTCAGACTGCATACTCCATTCAGTTCATACCATATCTCCTACAGTGCTAATGGTAGATTTCCACAGAAATTAGATGGGAATGTAACCATCATATTGTAGCTTCACTCATATTTGTTGTTGTTTACACAGTTCCTTATAGTCAGAGACAGGTTCTCTCAATGTAAAAACATGATCACATTTAGTCTCCATTACGTCTCTCCTTTGTTTTCCTTCCTTCCCCATCTTCCTGTCTTTATTTCCTCCCCGCCCCTGTTTCCTATCTTTCTGAGTCTCCTGTGTTCCTTCTTGGGTTTTACTTTGTTTTGTTTTGGGGTGGGTTTTTTGCCTGCATCAAATCCCAGTGCATATTCCAGGTTCTGAAGTAATCAGCAAAGCTAATAGGAATGATGACATAGAAGCACCATCAGTTTCTTTAGAATTGCTGTTCCACTGAGATTAAGAGGGACAGGGGAGTTTACTCCTTTGTGCCACTCCTCCAGGCTGGCTGCAGATTCTGGCCATGTTTGTAGGATTTTCTCTGCAGTCATGAAGGGGCTAGAATTTTTTTTTAATGGAAAGCTTAGATTCTGCACAAACTGAAAAAATCATCTAAGAGCACCCTGTACTCCATATGGGTTATTTATGATATAGTGATCCAAATATTTCCACATTAGTTCCTGTTGTTACTTTAAATGCATTATTTGAGAAAAAGACTTCTAGGACAATGCAATCACATGTGATGCTAAGCTGTGATATACTGAATATTGCCTCCTTATTACTAACACTCACTTGTTAGAGACATATTTCTAAAGATTGCTGTGTCAGAATCTAAGGCTAGGTACAGAGGTTCAAAAAGCTTGAGGTGGATTTGCATTAACTTTTGCAGCTTTTTTTAAGTTCCTTAGATTAGTCCATGAGTGAACAGAACTCACGTTCACTCTTAGGGGCAAGGGGGCACAGAGGTGGCCTGCACTAGCCAAGGCCAGCAGGCTGGGAGTGCTCACTGCAAGCTAGTGAGGATTCCAGGCTTAACCAAGCAACTGGCCATGCATGATTGGCTGGTGCAGCCCCAGCCCCTGCCTCCCTTGCCAGCTGTTGGCTGTCAGAGGGAGGGAAGGAGCCCCCTGCCTCACAGGCCCTCCCAGCTATGCTGATTCCAGTCTGGGGGTGCCATTTCCCCACACCCTGCCCTTGGTTCCCAGCACAGCAGACAGCTACACAGCTCTGAGCCATGGCAGCTGTCAGCAACATCTGGCAGGGGGAGAGTAGAGGACAAAGCACCCCGCTGTGTAGGCCTGGACCCAAATCAGCACACTAGATGGGGGGCCAGGGGGGAGGGAAGGGAGGTCATGTAGAAGGGAGCTCTGCTCCCCCAATTTCCCCCCTGCTCCACTCAATTTCCCTGACAACCATGCAGCTCTGAGCCGCAGTTCCTGGCTGTGGCTGTCCATCAAGCCGGGAAGCAGGGATGGGGGAAAAAATCAGAGCCCCCTGCCATACAGCAACCCCCACCCCTCCCAGCTTCCTGACTTGGGTCAGGGGTGCTGGGCCAGGTCCACACAGTGGAGGGTTTCATTCGTTCCCCTCACCCCCAGTTCCCAGCCCAGTTAACAGCCACAGACAGGAACCGTGGCTCAGAGCTGGGCTGTCTGCTGCACTGGGAACTACTTGCAGGGAGGAGGAGAACAGAGCCCCCTGCTGTGCACACCCGTCCCAGCACCCCCTATAACCTGTTCCCCACTACCACCCCCGCAGCTGCTCAGACAAGGGACAGAGGCTTTTCTGGCTTCTGTCTGTGACAGCCTAGCCCAGCTGGCCTGGCACTTACCCGGAGCAGACACACACCATCAAAGCTAGCACACTGTCCTGGGAAGGGTGCCCGGTGGGATGCTGAAAGACAGCAAATGAAGGTGATTTGCTATGAGATCTGGGACAGAAGTTCAATATGCTCGGTGTTGTATCAACTGGCATATTTTGGCGCCTGAGGCAAAGCCCACAGAGACAGCCTGCATACAGCCTGCACACAAATCGGGGGCACATACCCCCCCCGCCACATGCTTGCTCGAGAGTACACGCAGTGGTGAGAGTTGCCCTTCCCCTGTCCCCGCGCCCTCCAAATGAGCCACTCACACCTCCATCCTGTGCCCTGCCCCAGTTGGGCAGCACCTTTTGGTGCCCCTTTGCTTTGGTGCCCAGGGCGGTCACCCAGCTTGCCCCCCTACCCATCCCCCTCTTGCTATGGTTCTCTGTAGGCTGCTGTAACCTAAGCCAATTAAATCTAATACTACATCCTGCCAGATCTATCTTACATCAGGGTCTGCTTTTAAATCAGTCTTGAACTTCTGTTTTGGTACAGGTTTAGTCCCGTTTCCAATCACTTGTATACAGGTTGTGTGCAATGTCTCTACCTAGTCTAATGCCTACTGCCCTTTCTCTGTTCTTCTAAGTACTGCAGCTCATTGACTAATCTTTCATATGAAAACACATGCAGCTCATTGTTTTGGGGCCATGTACTTTTTCAAGTACCTACATTTTTAAATTTTCCAAACAGTTAAACTACGCACTGCTAAACTATGCACTCACTATTTTGCAAGCAGAGCTGCTGTGATGTTGGGTACCTGAGAACTAAGATCCCAGACAAGGACATTCATTATTTCTTCTTTTTTATTCAGTCACACAAAAGGGGTAAGACCTTTGTTCTGTCTTAAAAATCATGGATCAGATCTTTTTCAGAAACTAGGGATGAGCTGAATCAAAGTGTATAGGCACAATACATGTATGTAAGTCCTACCAAAATCTTTGATTGTTGTGCTTGCAGATTGAGGGCACGTACTTAACAAGAAGACTGGAAACACAGAATTAGAGCTAGAAGGTACCATAGGAGGTTGTCAGGTCTAACCCTCCGCTCAAAGCAGGATCATCTCTGTCTAAAGCATTCCAGATAAATGTTTGCCTTACCTGGACTTATAAACTTTCAATGACAGGGATTTCACAGCTACTCCTGGTAATCTGTTTCGATGCTGAGTACCATTCTTGAGCTTAGAAAGTTCTTCCTTATATTGAACCTAAACCTTCCTTGTTGCAATTTAAGCCTATTATTCCTTGTCCTGCCTCATTGGACAGAGTACATTTTATTGGTCTCCTTTATAACCAATTTTCTTTGTATTTGAACACCACCCCCTCTGTCAATCTTCCTCATCTGTCATGTCATGAAGTGCAGTGCAGTGCTAAAGCCTCACCAGTGCTTCCTAGAATGGAAGAATCACTTCCTATGACTTGCATAAAATGCTCCTGCTGTTATATTTCAGTATGCATTAGCTTTTTTTGAAACAATAACACTTTCACTTATATTCAGCTTATGGTCCATTATAGCCCCCTTATAATATTTTGCCTTATGTGGCCTAACCAGTTCTTCCTCATTTTGTATTTAAGTGTTTGATTGTTCCTTCCCAAGCATAGAATTTTGCACTTGTCCTCACTGAACTTCTGATTTTTCCAAATTACCATCATTTTGAACCCTAATCCTGCCCTCTACAGTGTCTGCTACTTCTTCTAACATGGGGTCATCTTAAAATTTGTTAAAGATGTGCTTGCTTCTGGCTTCCTAGTCATTCATGAAAATATTGAACAGTACCAGACCTTAAAGAGACCTTTAATGAAGCCTTGCTGCCTTCTCCCAGTTTGACATCAAGCCATTGATGACTAGTCTTTGACCATGATTATCCAAATTTCCTTTACTTATGAGAATAATATACAAGAAAGCCTTGATAAAGTTGAGATCTATAACATCCAGTGTTCTCCTCTGCCCTATCCACCAAGTCTTTCATCTTGCATTGCTCTTTCCAAATTATTAAGTCTGATATTTTATTATAGAAGGAAATCAGTTTGAATATGCACAGGCTGCTCTTAATAAATCCACATTGGCTGTAAGGTATCATCTTGTTATCCCTTAGATGCCTATAAATAAATTAGTTGCTTATATGCACCTGTATTTTGTCAGGTTTCAAAATTAACTGACCCTATAATTCCACAGGTTCTCCCTTTTCCCTTTACTAAAGAGAGACATTATATTTGGCCTTTTCTAGTCTTCTGGGACCTCACCCAAGCTCTTTGAGTTCTCAAATATAATAGCCAACAGCTTTGTAATTACCTCAGCTGATAAAGATGAATCTTATCTGGAACTGCTGATTTGAAAACATCTAACTTAAGTAATCTCTAAAGTGTTCTTCCTTCTCTAGGCTGATTTTAAACCCTGCCATCTGTGCTGCTAACTGTGCTTATCATCTGATAGCTGGCCTTTTTTTGTGAAGCCAGAAGCTAAAATGGCATGAAACACCTCAGTCTTTTCCAAATGATCTATTATTAGCTTCCCTGCTCTATTCAGTAACAAGCCTACACTTACCTAGGTCTTCCTTTTACTTCTATCTTATGTATAGACTGCTTTTTCTTTTCTTTATGTAGGGATCTACTGAATTTGTGATTTTGTGATTTTTGCAGAAACTATGAATTCAGTTGGTCCCCGCAAAAAATTGTGAGGACTGTGAAAAAGCATGAAACATGCAGCAAGTAGGTGGTAGGGGCAGGGAAAGAGAACTGCAAAACCAGAAAATGGCACAAAACCCTGGTGTCCTGAAGCACAGGGAAGGGGAGATTTTTGCAGCAGGGCACAGTAGCCTCCCTCATGTCTGATTGGCTGAGGGGCTCCAGAAGTCCTTTCCCTTCCTGGAGATTGGCAGGTGGCCATCTGTCAATCTCTGGGAAGAGATGAGACTTTTGGGACCCCTTGGCCAATCAGAGACACTGGGGAGTGGCACTATGTTGAGAAAGTGGCACATGGCCTTGCACTCAAACCACAAAATCAGTTAGCAGCTGCCCAGAATTCAGTAGGTCTCTACTTTCATGTCCCTGACTAACCGTATTCCAATGCACATGTTGGCCTTTCCAGTTTTGTCCTTATATGCTTGTACTCTTTCTTATTAATACTGCCAATTTTTCACATTTGTAAGATTCAACTAATTTTAGAACACAATGACTTGAAAACATTTGGGAGTTTCAAGTAATTGAGTAACTAATTTTCAGCCAATCCAATCTCTTTCTCCACTTCCTAGCTTTCCTTTGCATTGGGATAGCATGTTCTTTCATCTTTAAAATTGCCCTTTATGGAGCAAGTAGCTCTCCTGGACTCCCTTTTCCCTTAGACTTGCCTCCCGTAGGATCTGGCCTACCACTCCTCTGAGACCGTTAGTCTGCTTTTCTGAAGTCTAGTATTTTTATTCTGTTGTTTTCCTTCCTTCCTTTTCTTAAAATCATAAACTCTATTACTTCAAGAATACTGTCATCCATGTTGTTTTACACTTCCAAATATCATCCAATTCCTCCCTGTTTATAAGCAGCACATTGAGAAAAGCTTCCCCTCTATTTAAGTTGCTCTACCATCTTTGTCCCCAGCTGGTTATAATAGTGGTAGACTCTATCTCTGCACTGCTGTATTACCCTCTCAGCAGATGTTATGCTAAAAAAAAGTCCCCCATCAGTACAAGGTCCTGGGTGCTCTCAGGTGAGTAAGTCAGGGTGCCTGGCCTTCCTGTGCAGTGCACTGGGGAAGTGTATCACCCAAGAAGCACAATCTGAAACACATGCATGTACAGCACAGAGCTACCTAGAACTAGCCAAGAGAAGTGCTAAGTGAAATACCTGGGTCAGGACCACAGACAGACTCCATCCATTTGCAATGCAGAGCCCAGAGCACTCTCCTTTTGAGGAACTGAGCAAGGCTCACAGTTTTCTTTTAAATTTGCCTCTTGAGACAGCAGTGGCAGTGCACAATACCTGTGTGCTTAATGACCACAGCACTCATCCGGGAAGAAGGAGATTCAGGTTAAGTTACTTCCTTGAAGGGTTTGAAGTTACATTTGCTGTCTCAAAAAGAGTCCTGATTACTCAGTTGAGATCTCCTTCCCTGCTCCTGCTGAGGCTTGGCTACTATGTAACAAAGAGGGGGGAAAAGGGTATGATGGAGGATATGATGGAGGAAGCAAGTGAGCTAGAGCTATCCCACAAAAGAGAGGTCCCAAGGGTGGATTGTACCAACGGCCAAAATTTCAGCCTGTGTTTTACACCAGCCCTGATTAGAACGTTATAATCAGAGTGCTCTGAATTCTCATGGTTACAAGCACACATTTTCCCCCCAGCAAGTCTCCCTTACCATTTGTCTAGTATTTAAGGTTTTTCATATTGAACTTCTTTAGTCATAAGCCTTAATTTATGCTTATAATTCCCATAACTCATATGTGGCTGCTGCCAATTCCCTCTCTTCTTATTTACCACATTCAGGTGACATATGTTTTACATACTTTACAATGTACAGTGCTGGGTGCACACTTTTGAACATGTGGCTCTAAGGGAATATGTATATACAGGGGCAGATCCAGTGGGTTGCACTCATACCCTTCTTTGATTCCTGTTTCACTCAAGGTTTAAAACCAACTGCCTGGCAGGAGCAGCAGCATGTCTCGTCAGGCAGTACTGAGGGAGTCAACTGACTTCATGGCAGATCCATAATCCCTTCTAAACTCTTCAGTCTACAAGTGTTAGCAACCCTCTCTTCTTTCGAATGGGCTTCATGTTCCCGCAATGAACCAGTGACCCATTTGCTCTGCCCTCCCATAGCTGCTCCTGGTAACGAAGCTCCTATTTTACAGCCCTGAAGCTTGTTTTGAACTCATTCCCAGGACCTTCTATTTGGTTTTGCTTCCATCTCAAATTGACTAATGCAGCCCCAGGCCCCTCGCATAGTAGTTAAGCCTCTAGTTTATTTTCACCTGGAGAGACAGCAGTGTTGCTGTATATGCAATGGCACCTCACCAACTGCACCCAGTGCTTTTCAAAATGCCAGCTCCTCCCACACTTGTTTTTCCCTTGATGTTACATTGAGCCCCTTCCTAGTGCTAGCCCCCCAGCATAGCACTCAAGCGTCTCCTGCCTCTTTCAGGGGAGAAAAGTGGCTGTCGCAGGTGTGCTGGGCTGCCACACCATTTGCACCCTCTATCCCAAAATCCTAGACGCACCCACGGAAGATCTCTGCATTGTCGGCTGCAGGGGAGGGCTTGATCCCTCCTGTAGGTCCCAGCCCCCGGGGGCTGTTTTACATTCACGGGTCCTTGAATGAGATGCAAAAAACAAGCCTCTCAGGCAGGGATCCCAATGCACCCACTGCCCTCTAGGCTGCGCCTCATGCTTCCCCTTGCTGGCAAGAGCCCAGCGCGAGACGTCTCCCTGCTCCTCCGCGGCCTCTTGCAAGGGACTTCTAGGACCCGGCGCCTCCAGCTGCCTTGATGCCGCAGGCGGGGAGCATGCTGCTCCGCCTGCCCCGCCTCCACTGCCTGAGTAGGGCGGGGGCACGCAGCTGCGCAGCCGCGTCTCTGTGGCGCAATCGGTTAGCGCGTTCGGCTGTTAACCGAAAGGTTGGTGGTTCGAGCCCACCCAGGGACGATTGTCTTTTTTTTTCTACCGCTGGGCCATTCCCCGCCCTTTTTAAAGGCCAGGCTGTGCGCAGCGCGGTGCAGCTCTTGCCTGGTGCTCTGAGCCCGGTGGGGTGCGCTGCCTCTTTAAGGGCGCTGCCTCTTTAAGGGCTGTGCGGAAAGGCGGGGGAAATGAACTGTGCCTCACGCACGAAGTAACCAATCAGCCTCGGAGATACAGACATCAGCACTGACGGAGAAAAAAGAGCAAAGCAAGCTGGTTTCCGTAGTGTAGTGGTTATCACGTTCGCCTAACACGCGAAAGGTCCCCGGTTCGAAACCGGGCGGAAACACGCAGCGGTGCTCTTTTCTGTGCGGCTCCCTTTTGGGCATGGGCGAGGAGGAGGGAGCGTGCAGCCGCCCACGGTGGCTTCTCTGTCCTTTCGCCCCGTCTGCGTGTCATTCAGGGCGGAGACGGGCACAGCCCGACACCAAGGAGCTGCCCCTCAGCCGGGTGCCCAAGCACCGCCGCCCGCCGCGCCTCCCCCCCTGGGCTGCAGTGAAATCCTTCATGTGCAAGGTCCCGTGAGCCCACACCCGGAGGCAGTGCCGTGCTGACCCCTCAGCAAGGTGGAGCCTCGGTGCAGGTATAATAACCTGACAGGGCTGTAACTAGCTTACTTGGTTTCCATAAGGATAGCTGACCGTCTCCACGTATGACCTCAGGTAAGAGGACACCGCTGAGGAAGAGCTCCAGCCCGCGCAGGATCTTTTCAGAGAAGCCTCCTGAGCTTGGGCCCTTCTCAACCACGAGACTAAGCTCTATCAGCCCAACCCCAGGCCATGAAGGTGTCGTCGTCGTGGTCGTCCCCCCTCCCGCGCAAAACAAAAACAAACAAAAAACTTGAGAGAAAGACCCTGGAGCACTTCCCCTACCTTCTGGCTTCCTCTCTCAAAGAGTTAACACTGTTGAGGAGATCCAGTGCACAAGCACCTCTTTTGGGAAATTGCTTCAGCATGGCTTTACAGTTTCCAGAAAGACACCACAATACCAAAATCCAGGTCTACAATGCAGTCATCATCCTCACTCTCCTGTATAGATGTGAAAATGGGTTACCTATCATCATCATCACAAAAACCTGGAGAGGTACCATTAAAGATGCCTCCAGAAAATCCTCCACATCAAATGGGAAGATCACTACACAAACACCAGCAGCATTCGCACACCTTGCGAAAAACAATGTTACCAGCATTGAGTCAGTGATCCCCAAGCACAACCTTCACCAGACTGGACATTGTGTGCAGATGTCTGACTCTTGACTCGCAAAACAAGCTCTACTTCAAGTTTAGTAATGGACTGAGATCTTGCAGTGGCCGGAGGAAATGCTATAGGAACACAATGAAGACGTGAGGGATTGCCAATGAACACAACTGTTCCTTCTAGTTTTTACATGTCTTTTTATACATTTGAGACTGAAAGAGCAGAGCACGTGCTTTCAAAACCACATGAAGCTACAGTTTGTGTCCAGGATTTTTTTTCCAAGATTCTCTAGAGTTAGTCCATTAGACCAGTGGTGCTCAACTTTCAGCCCATAAGCCAAATCTGGCCCCCTGAGGCCAAGCCATCCGTTGCAAGCCCGGCCACCAAACCTGTAGACCAATGGGAAGTCCTGTGGCCAAGATGACATGGCATCATGTGATGGGTCAGTCCACAACTTGATCTGGTGTGTGACGCCAGGTTGGCATCCTGGATGGCACCTGGATCTGGCTTGGTCCCACTCATCCAGCCTTCAGATCTGCAAGGCTGAGCATTACTATATGACAAAATTGGCTAGAAATTTCAACTGTAATAAGCATGGATCCTGGTTTACTCTGATAAAAAAAAATCCCCAATTTTCGGATTACAAAAAGTAACCCAAAATCTACATTTTTCTGTGATTAGATATATATCTGAATGCCACTATATATGCCACTATATATACACACACATATATAATAGCATTTCATTTTAATCGTGGCAAAATGTGGGTTTTGGTTTACTTTTTGTAATCTGAAAATTAGGGATTTTTTTTTCAGAAAAAATCAGGATCGCTGGTAATGAGGGAGCCTGATGTACAGGGTAATATGTGTCATAGATACTTATGAAAGTAGATACTTGTATTTTTTTTTATTTGCCTTGTTCCCTGGTAGTCTAAACTCAAATCTTAGCTCTTATCTAGGAAGTTAATCTTCAGAAGTAGAAATGAGCGTGAACTGAAGTGGTGATAATCTGAGCTACCTGGCAGTTTGGACAAAAGCCAAGTTTAACTCCAGTTAAAAGCTGCACAATTGGCAACAATGGCCTTTGACTCTGAAGGCTACTGATGACACTTTCACTGTCACCATAGATTATTGCAGTACTGATTCTCTTAACAGATATTCACCTGATTAACCCAAGCACTGTGTGCCATAGCAGTTGATACTGAATTTGGGAACAAAGGGAAGGGTAATTGCTGTTAAGACTGAGGATGATGGGAAACCAAGAATTAAAAACTCTGGCCCCAAATTTGGTCTATAGTCAGAAAAGGCATCCTATACCAAGAACTCCAGTTGCTTACATCCTACCAGAATCATACCTTTGTTCACTCTATCTGCTCCTTCTCAACCAAGTATCACAAGTATCCAACTATCCCCCCAGAAGCTTCCCAACAAATATAATTTAACATGGAAATCATATAGAAGGGGAAATTACTGTGCTGAACTGTAAAGGTGCAGTTAGGGAGAGTTAATATATATAGAATTACTAACCCAAATATTGAGAGCATAATGTTCCCAATTGCATAATTACCAGCTTTTCTAACAAAATCTCTACAATCCTGTGCTTCACCAAAGTACTACCAGGGCTTGCCATTGGCTAGTACATGTATGCACTTTGACTCCTGTCGTAGAAACACACACAGCATACTTTTGGGTCAGGTCAGCAGAAGCTTTTATTCAAATGAAACTACAGCTGTAGGGGGGACTCTAAAGTGACATGGATTTCCCAAGCACTTGGAAGGGGTTTTCCCCCAAGAGCAAAATCAGGAGGCTTGTATACTTTTTAACAGTCACTTACAACTCACATGATCATATAGTGGAGTTTGCTAGAAAAAGCAGCTATAAACACTAGCTCATTACTGCTTGGCTGTTATCAGGATGGGAATTATGGGGGAGACAAAGTTAGTTCACAAAGCAGGAAATAACACTCCTTGCACCTGGAAATCAGAGCTGCACATACTTCTTTTCTGCTCTGTTCAAGGCTGCGGTGAGTGAAGCAGTTGCAGAGGAGTTACAAAGAACAAACACTTTCCCTTATCTGTTCTACTATTCAGAGCCAGCAATTCCCTGCAAAACGGTTATGTCATCTTATAACTTGTACGATCAAAGTTTAAGGCGTTTATTTTTTTTCTGATTCCACACTCCTTCCCCCATTCTTCTTAGACATTAAGTTGGAAATGGATACTTATCTCTCTCAAAACCCTACTATGGCAAGGACAAGCAACTTTTCAAGCAGCAGGCTACAACAGCCTGGCTCTAGTCTAGTATGAGTTGGATGGCTTTGACAGTGTCAACCGAGACGGTGATTTTTGCTGCGCCTGTGCTGGGTACACCAACATCCCAGCACTTTTTCCAGCCCTCTGCTCCTTGGCTGGAGCATAAGCACAGCTGAAAGGTGTGTTTGCACTGTGGCCCTGTCCCTTCCCCAGCTGCAGTATCTGGAGTCTCACTGCATTTAGTTAATTTTTTATGAAAGAACACAGATGCCTCCTTCAGTAACCTTAGAATCTTATTGACCATATCTTCTCTTTCTTTTGTGTTGATTTTTATCTCTACACTTGGATTGCAACTTTTTGCAATGAGGAAACCCATTCTTAAAACACCTTGTATGCTTATGGAGCTGAATCGGTAACTCCCTGAGCTTTTCGGGGCACAAGCAACTGCCTATGGAAGCAAGAGTTAAGATACTTATCCAGCAAAACAAAGACTGATAGAGGATACAAATTCTTTCTTTCAAGGTATGAGTGAGATTAACTAGGTGGGAGAAGAGCTATTAAACTAATAAAACAATGCTAGCACTGGGAAAGAACACATGGGTATAAGATCCAGCCATGCATAAACTGAGGCTGGAAAATTAGGCTTCTAGCCACTTAACTCAGTGAGGTTCTAAAAGGGCCTTCCCTTTTTTTTTTTCCAACCCAAATACTCCCAGTAGCTTTAAAACAGAACCTAATTAGTTCATAATAGAGATGACATATGGTTGTTTGTGACTGCAGGAACTGGATTTCATGATCTAGAAGGTCCCTCCTAGTCTGTGTCACCTGTGAAAGCTTATGTCTCTCTAAACTCATTACTCCCCAAGGTGCTACCCCATAATGCCTTTTGCCCAAATGTTGGGGTTTGGGTAATATCAGAATTGGAGCACAGTCCCTTCACAAATGCACAAAACCTGGTGTTTTTTAAATGTACATAAATTCTTATGTAGAAAAGACAACTATTCTTTTTAAAAATAGTTGATCTACACCTAATTTGTTTTGTGGATGTGGAAAAGTATCTTGTCACAGGGCTCCCTTCTGTAGGAAACAAGGATTCTTTCTTTCGTGTAAAAGTAACAGGAAAAGAAAGGAGTGTAATGACTACTGGACTCAAAAGTGTTTTGCAGGGGGTACTGGTTCTTTCCTCCCTGCAATCTTAGTTCTGTTCTCACTGGTTTGGGGAGAACCTTGTTGGGTTGAAATGCTCATACTAATCAGAAATCCCATTTATTAGGTCAATCTGACCATTCCTGACAGTCCAAGGATTATTCTCTGAAATCACTGATCAGTGTACTAAGTAGTTTAGGTTGAAGAGTCCAGGAACTTACACTTTATCCTAATATTTAATTTCATATTTCTAATTTAATTTTCTCTATTATTTTCACTTGAATAGTAGCCTAAGTGTTGGCAGGAGGTGTGCCAACCTGGGCACCAGTCCCAGGCAGCAACATCAGAAGGGGAGCAAAGAAAGAGCAATCCAATACTTCCGATCCAGCTGCCACCAGCATTGTACCACTCTAAAGGGCAGAGGTGGCCCTTCAGCCCAAGTAATTGGCCACTTAGGGCGCAGACAGAAGTGACAATTTTCACCTGATCTGGCCATAGAAAGCAGTTTATAGCTGTGACCAGACAAGTGCACAGCTGCAGACAGGTTAAAAAATGGCTGATCAAGTGAAAATCTGACCCCTCATTGCATGAGGTATCAGAAGATGTATCAAAACGTAGCATCTTCTGTAACTTAGGTCTGCCAAGCTCCCAGCCTGTCAGCTTTCAGAACTGGAAGCTGAAACTGTTTTCAGAACTGTTTTCAGAACTGCTGAAACAGTTTTCAGAACTGGAGGGAAGAAAGGGAGCGGAGGGAGTTCAGTCTGGGGGGTTTCAATGCTCCCCTGAGGTGGGGGAGCTCCAATTCACCCACCCCACCCTTCAGCACTGGCTGGGGAGCCCCATGAATGAGCTCCCTCTGCTGCCTTTCCCCCCACCCATTCTGAAAACGACAAGCACTAGCAGAGGATATTGGCCCTTGCTATGGGAACCTGGCTGCAGACTCCCAGCCCACAGCTAGAACCAACAGTGAACTTCTGTTTCATCGGGGCAGGAGCAGGCAATTATTTTAGCTGGAGGGCCTCTTACCAAGAGCCACATGGCTAGAGAGCAAGCTGTTGAGGGCCACATGGGTAGCCCCACCTCCTTGTCACCATCTTGGCAACAGAGGCCCTGCCCCTAGCCTTGGACCTTTGCTGCTAGAAGTCCCTCCCCTTGCCCCTGGAAGTACTCCTTTTGGCAAGGGGGTTTACCAAATTATATTCTAAAAATCAAACATCGCCTACAACATTCATTGATTTGATTTCAAAAAATATTTTTGTCCTGATTTGTGTTTGTGTAGTGTACATAGAGATGATTGTAGAATAGCTTAAAATGAAGTCTTATTCTTGTATATTGTGGGGGTAGTGAGGGGTATGGGTGGGTGGATTTAGGTTTGTGGGGGCCTGTGGATGTGTGGGGATGTGTGTAGGTGGGGTGTGGGGGAAGTTAGATGAGTATGGGGGTTGTGGGTGTATATGCAGTTTGGGGGGGTGTAGGGGTGTGAATGTGGGGTGGTGGAGCATGTGGGGAGGTGTGGATATGTGAAGTGTGGGTGGTTATAGGGCTATGGGGTTTGTGGGGGGTGCTATGTGTGTGGCTAGGGTGGGCTGTGGCATATGTGGAGGGGGAGGGTGTCTGGGGTGAAGGGGTGTGCATGGGGGGTGCAGGTACACACAGCCCTTGCCATCAGCAGCAGCACCAGACTGAGAGGCCTCAGGGTGCCCAGTGGCAGGTGGAGCCCCTACCAGTGCTCCTGCTTCCCCTGGCCTTGGGATACCAACACAGTCCCCACACTGCTGCCTGCCTGGTTCTGGCCACTTCTCACCCCCCACCCCCACCCTGCTTCTGCTGCTTCCCTACCTTCCTGTTCGCCACCATCACTTTCCCACCCTGACCACCCCACTGGGTGCCCCACTTGCTGCCACTTGCCCCTGCCTGCAGCCACTGCAACTACTATTTCCCTACCTGCCCACCTGCCACTGCCACTTTTCCCCACCACCCTCACCAGCTGCTCCTGCATCACCAGATTGCAGGAGGCAGCAGGAGCTGGCCTGGCACCAGGACTGGGGCAATGGCTGTTAATCCTCTCCTCTTCCTCCCTGTTTTAGCTGACTTGCATGAGGGCAGGGAGCAGCCCCAGGATTGCCAGGCCAAAAGCCTCTGCTATGCAGACGCTTCTTCAGTTGAGGATTGAGGATGAGGATGAGACAGCAGGGCTGGGCCAGGCACACCTTGCTGCTGCAGAGGCTGGGGCTTGCCACCAGCTTTCCCTGGGCCCTGTTGCTGCTGGCACATTGGCATCTTTGACAGGCAGCCAGGGGCAGATAATTTTTTTTTTTTTTAGGGGCTCTGCAGGCTGGATAGACCACCCTGGTGAGCTGAGTCTGACTTATTGGCCACATTCACTTGTCTGGGGTAACAGTGGAATTCGGAACACTTTGTAGAAAACGTTCTGAGTTACAGCTGGGAGCTTTGCTTGTCTGCAGGGAGTTTTGGTGAGCTGTTGTTGGTAGGGTCAGCACTCCTGCCCCCCACACCTCACCTGCTGCCCCAGGGCCTAGCCCCATGCTGTCACCACCTCTCCACGGAAACTGGCCCAGGACTCCCACAGGAACGGCCTGCTTTGATGGGTGGATGGAATGGAGCCGGCAGTGGGCAGGGAGTTGCATTTGGGGGCAGGAAGGGTGGGCAAGGGTCATGACAGCACAAAGCTGGAGCCAGGGCAGAGCTATGATCCACTCCTGGTATGCCTCTGCCCACAGAACCATCACCATTGCAGGGATGTGTGGATAGCAGACCATGACTCTGGTCCAGGTCTAGGCCCTGTGCTGTTAGCACCCCATAATCCTGGACATGACTGCACCTGCCTGCCCAAGGCCCAAATGCTGCTCCCCACCCACCCACAGCCCCATCTTATCTGCCTGCCAAACATGTACTGCCAACTTGGGTCCCAGCCTGTCTCCACAGAAATCCTGCCCAGTCTAGTGCCCCATGTGGTGGCAGAGATACTAGAGGCAGCAGACTTCAGGAGCCATTGCTCCTAGGGCTCCAGGAAGTGCAGTTCAGCCACCACACTGCTTTGCGTGCCTGAGGAGAGCAGGACTGGCTACATGTACCACAGCCTAGGCTTGCTGCCTGTGCCTGGACCAGGTGGGGCTGATAGGCCTGCCAGCCATAAGCTTCTGCTCCTGTACTCTGTAATTCTTCCTCACATTCTGTATACAGTCGCAAACTTTGCTGTAAATTAGTTGCTGTGTTCTTAAGAAACCACAATTTTACAGATCAGTCAATCACTCTAGTCAATAGTCACTTTTAATAACTTGAATGCAGACAGATGCCTTTATGACACTCCACTCCACTTTGCTTTTCCAGTGCAGCACATTACAGAGAACCTTTACAAGCAAAGAAAAGCTCAAGTCCTTTGTAAAAATTCTTAATACAAGTTCCTTTTTCTTTGTGTCCCAGTCTGATACACAATTGTTAAAGAAATGTAGTTTAAGAGTCAGTTCAAGGCCTAATTTCTGAAATGCTGCATGGAACTTGTCCAAACTATCCAAAGCCATTTCTGTTCTTGTGGGCACAGCTTGTGATAATAGTTACTTTGTTCGTTGAGGAACATGGGGTGGGTTGTGAGAACTAGAATATGGAACTCTTGGCTTCTGAAATGTGAAATTAGTGGCCATTCATAGCATAATGCATCTTCATTTCAGCTCTCTTTCAACAGTACTATCACATTCATTCTTAGCTATCCAAAACAAAAACCCACCAGCCAACTTGTCAGTAAGGAAGTAGGAAAATAATGACCTTTTACCCATGGAAAAGGCTAAAATATACCAGGATTTTTAGTTTCTTCTCCATATTTCTGATGTGAAAAAAAAACAGATTAAGGAACGATATTTCAGGGGTAGGGAGGAAGAGAAATCAGGCTTATATGCAGCAAAAGCATAAGTCATAAAAAGTGACAATATAGTCCAATAAGCAATCTTGCTCGTTTGATTTACACTTTCAGGACCCAACTACACACAAAAAAACCCTGTTCTCCACTGATTATAAGAATATATTATGTAGTATAAGCCATCTAATATGGATCCAGTTTCAGCAGTATGGAAGTGCTTCATATCAAGAAAAGCTCATTGCCATAATGGAAACAGTTACAGGAATATAGGGTATTTTCATACCCTAGTAGTTGCCACCACAGGATGGATTGGACAAAGATAATTTCTGGTGAGATTTTTTTTTTTTTTTTTTTTTTACTTAAAAAAAATAGAAGTCATATTTGTATAAGAACTGTGCAAGACTAGCTTTTGAAAATTATGATATACAGTGTTCATGTTATTGTCCACTGACAATGAAATTTAAAAAAAAAATTAACAGAAGAAAAACAATGCAAGGGTCATGCCTTGAGGAGTCCCAAGTCAAGACTGGTGTCTTTCTGGAAGACATGCCTAGCTAAATGCAGTTAACTGGGCTGCAAAAAGGCAGGCGGTGAGACTGAAGTGAATCATCATTTATGGTCTTAAAACACTATGAATCAGGGGCCCTGAAATTTAAATCCCACAATTTCAGGATTTAAAAATTCTTGAGTGTATCACTGAAGTGGCATTGATGTAAAAAAATCCCATTCCTGAAAATACAATGTTTTAAGATGTTTTCCCCACCCATCTACAGCATACAGTTGATCTAATACAGGACTAGAATAGCCACAGCTGTGTAGAACAAATTATACAAGCATCATTAGTGAAACCCTATATACAAATCTATGTGCACCAAGATTAAACTATTTTCCCTTTCTTCCTTCATCTTCTCCCATTGGTACCAATTGTCCTTCCAAACTTTTTCCTTCCCATTTTCTCAAAAGGAAAATGTGCACAAGTTAGAGAGTGAGTTCTCTAAATTCCCAATTAAAAAAAAAAAAAAATTATCTCTCTCCCCTCTAAAATATCCATTTTACTAGTTGGATGTGTAGTGATTAATTTAATTAAAATAAAAAGGTAAATTTGATGCTGCACATTACATTATCTTTGAATTCAGAACCACAATCTTACCCACTGTACTTGTACATGGTGTTCAGAAATACCTTGATTTACTCAGAGATAAGCTCTAGGATATACTTGTATTACCTTACATGGGGAAATCTTTGCCTTCACATTACTCCTTCCCTGAACCCAGTTGGCATTTATCGCAGGAACAAGGCCAAAACAAGTTGTGAGAAGAACAGAGAATCTTCTCAGATAGTAACACCCCAGTACTGTTACATCATGGTAATTCAGCTTTGTATAAAAGCATGCCAACATGTCTGTTCACAAGTGTCTCAGGATGTATGATTTAATTAAACCTGAACAATTTGTTAAAACAAAACACCAACACTCCCCCACAAACGCCTGCATTGATTTTTCATTTTATATTTATGCCTTGTATTGTCAAGAAAATTGAAGGTTTTAAGTTTCTGGACCAAAAAAAAAAAAAAAAGGATCAATTTACCATGTAAAAAGCAATAAGGAGAAAAAAAAAAATAATAATAATAAAAAAAAAAAAATCAAGAGCTACAAAAGCTTTTAATGAATGTAAACAATCTCAACTCCTTCAGAAATATCAACCACAGATAGAAATATTTGCTTGCCATAATGAAGTTTAAGCAGCAAATACTTCAAATGTTAACAGTTCAAGTACAACCAGTGTGCAAATTAACCACTTTGAAAATATAATTTAATAGTGCTTTGTTTGAAAAATATACACACAATTCTGAACATTCAAGAAACCAAACAAGAATTCAACAAGGTTCAAGCAGACTTTCATCAAAATGAGGTAAATCTATGTCACCAGTTATTGAGTTTAGCATTGTAGTGGTGAGCAGGTCTTCAAATATATCCTCCTTTATGGGGCCAAAGGAAAGCTTTTTTGAGCAGGATTTGCTCATTAGTGAGGCTATATGATCTTCATATTTACTATCTTTTACAGGACAGTAATAATTTTGGTCCTCACTTGACACCGACACACACATGCTATTGATTTTCTCGCTAGATATTTGCGTTGCAATATTATTATCCACCATTTCCAAATACCTACACTCCTCTTCATCCTTTGAAACCTCTAATGAAGCAACAGTTGAAGGAGACAATAATTCTGCTAAAACATCAGCATTACTCTGGCTACTGCAGAGTGACATATTGGAGCTTGTACTATATACAGATTCATTATCTGCAACATCAATATGATATTGCAAGTCCCTTAAAAAGTTCTGTAGTGGTTCACTTTCATTTTGAGATCCAAATTGTGAATGGTTTTTTCCATCTGTACATGGAGGGTTTCCACTGTTCATCTGAGCTTTTACCAGCTTGTCAAGTGAAGCCAGCTTCTTTTTTTTAGCGTTAAGTTTTTTGAGGAGTTTTAGACGAAGTCTACAGGCTTTGTCAGCATCTGATTCTTTGACTGTCTCAACAGATGTATGATTCTCATTTCCATTGTGATCATGCCTGGAATTGAAGCTAGGTTGAAACATTTTATTCAAAATACTTAGTGAGCTTCCAAGCTTATTTAAAGTTGTACCTTCATTACTTAAAAAGTTTGCTACAGGAAGACAAGTGCCCGAAGGAGGGCTGTTGATAGCTAACGAAGGAAACTGTCTATCATGAGGAAGAGTGGATTTAGGAGTCTCAACTGTTTTGCTTGCATCTTTGTCCTGGAAACCACTGAAGTTACCAGCTTCCTTATTAGGCAAGTGCAAGTCAACTGTTTTGCTTGTTCCTTTACTTTGGAAGCCACCAAAATTACTTGCCCCCTTAATAGGCAAGTTTAAATCGGTAACTTTTAACGAACTGGGATGTTTAGAACTTTTCTTATTATTATAATGAGATGAGGCACTTGAGGGCATAAAAGTAGCATTCTTGCTTAGTAACTTCTTTACCCAACTTCCTACAAATGATTTTTTATTATTTTTACATGAAGCCTTGGAGGAATTCTCCAGAGAAGACACAGCTGCAACCCGAGAGCCTTCTATAATTTTATGGGAGTTTGTCATATTAGACAATATCTGTGTAGTGTTCTCCATTAATGATGGCTCCTTGTTTTTTAATACTGCTGAATTTAACCTAGTATCATTCTCTGTGTTAACTGGATTTGCTTCAGCCTCTGCCCACTGAAAATGTGATGGCTCTGGTGAGGAACTACCATGGTTTGTATGTACAGCAGGTATAATGTTTGCTGGGTTCAATTCTCCTATGGGTAAGCAAGCACTGGCATTTTCAGATGTACATGTGTTTGGAGTCTGATTACCTCCAGTGACGTCTCCTGTACATGGAACTTTGGGTAAACAAGATGATTCCAGCTGCTGCTTTGCACCCGTTTCAATAACTACGTTATTTTTCACCATCTGTTCATTCTCCAGGGGGTTACCTTCAGAATCAACTTGTACTTCTACAAGTGTCAGAGTTATAATATCATCATCTGCCAAATGTTCTAAGCCATGAAGCAATTTCTTTTCAGTCTTGGCTAAACTCTGTTCTGTAGTAGCTGGAGCAGTTACACTGCCATCATTGCCATGAATTGTTAGTATTTTGTCTACAGCATTATGATCATCACAATGCAACAATGAAGAATCCGATTGCTCATCATGGGGAGAAAGCTCTTCAGTTTCTTTACTTTGGAACTGAGGACTCAACTTACATGGATGTCGCTTATTTGGCACTTGGGATGTTTTCCTTTCCCAGATGACAATATGAATCTCTGAAGGAGGAACCTCAAATCTCTCGCATCTATTACAATATGGACCTTTTAAGTCATCACATTCAAGCCAAGTTTCTGAAAAATAAAGAGTGACTAAGGCTCAGTACAACTACCAATAAAAAACTGGGTTCTCAGATCTGTTTGAGTGACAAGAGTATTAGCTTTTAGTGCCTTCCCACTATGTGATACTACTAACACCTATACCACAGAGAATAAAACTAATCTGTACCAAAGGAAAACTGGAGGCTTCCACTACAAATAGGCCACTTCCAGGAGCAGAATTAAATTCCTAGATCATAATTTGATCAAGAAGCAAAGCCACTTCTTTCTCTTGACAAGGTATCAATTTCCTGTCTAAGCACATCTGGATATTTCACATGTTTGTGTTATTTTGTGGAATTTTTCAAACTAATTCACCACAGGAGAAACTTAAGGGGCAAACTGATAATATTCATAAATTAACCCCCTCGTGATGGCTGACTGAGTTCAAATACTGCAAAACATATGCAAGTCTTTAATTAAAAAACATGGGAGAAAATGAGGACACAACAAACAATTGGTTTTCTTAAATGAATGTTATTTTTTCATGTAATCAGGAAATTTAAATACACAACTTTAATCCCAATGCTCTGGTAAGATCATTATCCCTTCTTTTTTGTCCTCCCATCCATGAGGCTGGATAAGCTATTCCTCCCAACCCCCACCCTGTGAAATTTGGGCTGTAAGCTGTTACTCACTAACAAGCTAGTAACTGTAGGAGCTACATTCTAGAAAGAATGGCAGAATCAAGGAGAAGCTGATGCTGGTGCTAAGTCTGAGGGAAACTTGTTTTTTCCAATCTAGACATGCACATACTTGATAAACAGCACCCAAAAGAATTGGTCAGGTCTGCCCAAATTATTTTTACCAGAGTTACAGGGTAACATTTCACTTTTTCCACTGGTAGCAATTTTCTGGATCAGTACATCAAATCAGAATTTGAAAAGAAAGAAATGCATAAATAATTCTTAAACCTATTTGGCATGGTTAATTTTTAGGTTTACAGACAAGAACGCCTTTTAATTTTTTTGTCTAGAATAGAATGTCAATCATTATTTCAATAACCCACCAAACTGATAAAACAAGGCAGCTCTATACGTTATAAGAAAAAATTATAGTATTTACCATCAGGATTCAAAACCCAGGTCACAAAGTGTTTTTGGTTGTTTTGATACTGAACAACAATTGTTATTTCATAGAAATCTCCTTCAAACTGAAATGAGTAATTTTTCAGGTTGTTATGTGGCAAGCCTTCTACAAAATGTAGCATAAATATTGAAGGCATCCTGATAAAGAGACAATACATTTTATTAGAACAAAACACTGGTTCAAGCTATTAATGAAATCACAAACAAACAATTAATTTATAGATGATCCATAGCTCACCAGATCACCATTCTACTCTTGTGTAAAAATCTCAGATTGTGCTACCACATACAAGTGTCTCTGGGGGCTTATGGGAGCACTGGTTCCAGGGAGGGGAGGAAGTTGGGGGGGGGAAAAACACAACATTTTGCTTTGTAACAAGGACAGCTCTGCTGAAATGAATGTCAGCAAAGGATAACTAGCAAGTCTAGTTCATACCAAAACATAGATAACATTGCAGTTCTATTCATCAACCCCCAAAGGCTGCTGGTGGGGAAGGGGGAGGAAAAGTACTCAGGCTGGAAATGGACATCTATATAGACACTGCTGCGTGTCACTCCTCAACATGGGGAGCACATTTGCAAGCAGAGCAAAACCCACAGCTTCGCAATGTATTGCTGGAAAGTGTGGAAATTCCCTGCAGTGGATTTTCGTAGTGCCTGCCCGAAACCCTGGAGGGTGAAAAGCTAGGTAAATCCCCTGCAGAGGGATTCCCCCAACTGACTGATCACTGGCTGCACTTGGCCATGAGGCGTGTCTCTGCAAACAGGAAATCGATGCACTCCACCTTGGGGTGAATCCCTGAATTTCCCCATTTAACTGAGACCTGCCCTGGAGATTCTAGGGACACATCTAGCTAAGCAGGGAAAGCAAGGCAGGCAGGCACTGCCAAGGCTTGAAGGGCTGAATCCTGCCTGGGAATTCCCAAGGTACAGAGAACCAGGCCTCTCAAGCATGTGGAGCCCCTGCCCAGGGTAGGTGGAGAGTGTGGGCAGTTTTGGGTGCCCATGCTCTCCCACCATAAACAAACAGGCATCAGCTGCACTAAAGCAGCACAACTTACTACTGTCTTCTTACCATTTACTATTCATTGTGGCCACAAATTTGAGCATTTGTGGCACAACAGAGTCCATTTCTACCCTCAGTGGTAGCTGTATTTACTTGAAGAGAAAATGACCCTGAATATAAAGATGACCCCCCCAGTAATTAAATTCTATATATGGAAAAAGTAGGTGTTATAAATTTTCCAGGTACAGACTCTAATTACTGGAGGTCTGACTTGAATTTGTCCCTAGCCCACTGATAGAGCAGAAAAAATAAATCTGTAGGGGGAGGAGGGGGTCACATAACCCTCTGCTTCCTCCCAACCTTTCTCCCCCTGGCAGCTCCTCCCTTTTTCCCTTACTGTTACATCCTGCTGTCCCCTGATCACATGGAAGTGAGGAGCAAATTTGAAAATATTAACTTTGAAATTAAAACACAGCTGTAGCAATTCACATATAGTAACCATAGAATTAGTTCATCCAGAACTGATGCATGTTACCTTTTTTTTTTTTTTAAACTGCTGCAAGTTTTAGCATAGGTGTTTCATAAACACTTTTGAGCAGCACTTTAGCACCTACTTTTATCTACTATAACCTATGCATGTTATTAATCCAAAGACATAAAGCTCATGATTTACCATATAGTTCACTGAGCTGGGCCCCACAAGTTAACAGCATTTCAAGCCACGGTGAGCCACAACTGCACATTCTTATCCTGGCACAAATTATTAGTGTGGCCTCCACTCTACTCAGTGACCCCACAGCTTAGCCTTGCTCAGTACATGTGCATACTCCAGATACCTCCCACAAAGGATCCATGTGTTAACTGGCCCCCCACTCAGGACTGGAACCAGGTATTCTTGTCACAAGCCCTGGAATGCTCCAAAAATTTACATGCAGACAAGGCAACCTGGTCAGCTTCATCTTGTGGACAGCAGAGCCACATTAATCATATGTACCAGGCTAATAGAGGACACGACAGAAGGATTCTGGGGGAACTGTATGCAATATCATGGCTTACCCTGACTTTAAAAAATGGGGTTGATAAGGGGGCACTCGTGTACATCTCTTATGCAGGTAGGTGGCACTAACCCAGGGGCCGGCAATTATTTCGGGCAGAGGGCCGCTTACCCAGTTTTAGCAACCTGTTGATGGCCATGTGGGTAGCTCTGCCCTCTGACAGGTTCCTAACCCCCCGGTCACCATCTTGGGACCAATGTCCCAGGGCCAGTATCAGTGGGGACTAGAGCAGGGTGCAGGCTGGCAGAGGCCTGTGAAGTCAGGCTGGGCTGCACCAGCAGGGAGAGGGGGAACTGGCCCGGCTCCATAGAGCCCCTGCTGGCTAGGACCCTGTGCTCCTGCCACCCTGCTATGGGTCACATCAGTGTGGGTCCCATGCTCCCACTGGCTTCTGTACCTGCTCACTCCCAGTGCCCCCCAGTCCCATGGTACAGGCAGGGCACAGTGCACAGCCCTGACTGCCTGCTCACCAGCAGGGAAGAAGCTGGTGCAGAATGCAGGGAAAAGCGGCCCTTTACTCACCCCACGGCCAGCACTCCCTGCTGCAGCTGCTCGCAGCCCATGTAGGGCTGTCTGGAGCAGGTACAGGCACCCCCATGTGGGCTGCGAGCATCTTCAGCACAGAGCACCAGCCACAGCACCAGCTTGTAACCCAGACCCCGCTGCCAGCCTGTGCCCTGTGCCAGCTCTGGGCTTGCCCATCGGGACTGTGAGCGGCAGCAGCATCTCCTGGGCCCACCCCCTAGCCACACTGGTCAGTGTTTGCTGCTGCTGCCACCCACCCAGAGCTCACACGCTGGGCAGTAGAGGCAACAGTAGCAAACATTGCCCGGCAGAGCAAGTGCGGGGGCCACAGCTGCTGATGCCATGCACAGCCCTGGTAGGTGAGCCCAGAGCCAGCACAGGGCACAGGCTGGCAGTGGGACCAGGTTACAAACTCATGTGGCGCATGGGGGCAAGGTGGCCCCTTGCCCACCCCGCAGCCGCTCACAGCCTGCCTGGGGCTGCCAGTGCCTGCTCTGGACAGCACTGCATGGGCTGCAGGCGGCTGCAGCAGTGAGCGCAGGCACAAGGCTGGGGAGGGGCCGTTTTCCTCTGCACCAGGGAGCAGCAGGGATGGAGCCCGGGGAAAAGCTAAGCGCAGGGGAGGGGAAAAGCGGATCCTTCCCCACCCTGTGGCCGGTGCTCCCTGCTGCAGCCACTTGCAGCCTGCATGGCACAGTCCAGAGCAGGCACAGGCAGCCTCATGTGGGCTGCCACACACTGCAGTCACTCGCACCGGCCAGGAGGTGGGGCAACCCCCCCACCACTTTTCCCCAGGCTCCTTCCCTGCCAGGTATCTTCCCTTGCCCTTCTAGCTGCAGGGGTGGGGCCAGGTGGGCCTTGCTGTTGTGGGAGCCTGCCAAGTTTCCCCTGGGTCCTACTGCCCTTGGTTCCTGTCATATTAATTTTCTAAATTTTTTAGGGTCCGTGGGCCAGATAGAATGGCCTCACAGGCCAGATCTGACCCACGGGCTGTATTTTGCCCACCCCTGCACTAACCTATCCTTGTGGTAGGATCCCATCAGTAAATCACCCTAACTAGCTGGGCCAAGTGTTTTAGAGTCATGCTCAGCGCTGGCTACATTTAATCAACTTCACAGTTGGTTTCTACTGCTGAGCACATGGTGCTTTTGGCAGCAGTTTAATAATAGACAAATGTATTTAATGAGATTTTCTTGTATGCAATAACATAAGGCTCTTTTCCTCCCATGCCAATTGGGAGAGAAAAATGTCATTTTGTAGTCAAGTAAATACAGTATTATTTGGCTCAATTCTATTCAGAATATTAGAAGTTAGAATAATAAAAACATACTGTGCACTAAAATCTTTACATAATAAATGAGAATTTTAAGAAAAAGGATGTGGAGAAGCTTGAGAGTCCAGAGGAGAGCCACACCCATGATCAGAGGTCAGGGAAGCAGACCTACAATGATAGGCTGAGATCCCTGGGGCTCTTTAGCCTGGAAAAGCGCAGGCTCAGGGGTGATCCAATGGCCACCTATAAGTTTATCAGGGGTGACCACCAGTATCTGGGGGAACATTTGTTCACCAGAGTGCCCCTAGGGATGACAAGTAGGTCGAACAGTCATAAAACTACTACAAGACCGTTTCAGGCTGAACATAAGGAAGAATTTCTTTACTGTCTGAGCTCCCTAGGTCTGGAACAGCCTGCCACCAGAGGTGGTTCAAGCGCCTATATTGAACACCTTCAAGAGCAAACTGGATGCTTATCTTGCTGGGATCCTGTGACCCCAGCTGACTTCCTGCCCTTTGGGTAGGGGGCTGGACTTGATCTTCCGAGATCCCTTCCAGCCCTAACGTCTATGAAATCTATGAAAGACTATTAAAGCTGGGCTACTAGATGTTTACTAGAAACTTATGCTTAAGTACCACTTAATATGCCTGGCTTCAAAAAGTTACAAAATTATGAGACATGTTTAGATCTAAACTTTACAGGTAACACTTCATCCATTTTACAGTCAAGATCTCAGGCAATTCAGACTTACTTTTCCAAAATCATCTCTCTCCTTTGAGATTTATCCTGACATTTATTACATGGACCAATATGAACAGCATTAAGTGGGTGCCACTCAGGTATTATATTTGTAAACGTTGTTAGCATCTTCCTACAGCTGAACAGGAGGAAAAAAAGAGAAGATGAGATAAGATACTTATTTGAAATTCTGAAAAGACAATGCATTACATTTTACCAGAGAAGGTAGGGTAAAGGAAGCAGTGTTACACAGCATTATAAATAGGCCAAATTCAGTGCTGGCCTGTATGGCAAATACTACTGAAGTTCACATGAGTAGCATAGAAATATGAACAGAATTTGCCTTGATCATCTGATCAGTATCAACATATAATGCTTACATGGCACAAGAAAATGAAACACAAACCTGCAGCTAATCAGTTAGCTATGTTAAAATATTTTATTTAATAATCACATCTTAACACATTACATTAAGCATATACTACCTCCAATCATCTAAATAGCAATTAAGAGTTATGTCTAACATTTAAGATTTTAAATCTCTGCTCAGCAAAGGATACTTGCACATTTTGCCAAGTGAATAAACATCAGATTTTTTCAAATGTCATATAGTTCAAATAAATACAGAAACTCACTTCTACTCAACAGCATAAGGCATACCTATTTGTTTTGACAGGCCTGCTATTCATGGAGAGCAGCTACAATTTGACCATTAAGTGCACAACTAAGCAGCTGATAACCTGCTCCACTTAGTTTTGACTAGGAGAGATGTAAAAGATATTACATCATAAATCTTGACACTACACAGCAGGTGTAGAAAACTTTTGGAAATACAAAGTACAAACTTCACCATCATATCTTTTCCACTGTCACCACATGCAAACTATCGTGTACAAAGTGTTGGTTTAAAAAGTATCGAGTGCAGACTGAAAAATACAGATAAATGAATATTACCTGAATAAAAACTCTTACCTGTCTTGCTGTTTGTAGCCACAAAGTAAACATTCAAATTTCCATGAAAAATTATGAAGAAAGAGTTTCTTAACTTCAGGATCCTTTTCTAGAAGGAGAGGTAATGCAAAGACCGGACTTTCCTCTTTACCTTCAAAGAAAAATAGTCACTAAATGTTCACAACCAGTCCTCAGGACATCAGAAAGCAAGGACAATTCTTCTGTGAGCACTCACAAAGCAATATTCTCATTCCTATAGTAAAAGACTCAAAGCCATCATTAGCAGCAAGACTACAGCTGTAGTTAACCAGGAGGGGAGCACACAACACAACAAACAGATCAGTAAACTACATGAAAACTAATGTTTGCAGAAGCTTTTGAGGCTAATATTGATGTTACACTATAGTAATAGTGACAACAGTCCTAACTATTGATTTCATTTTCCATTTTATGGGAAAATAAAAGTATACAAATGATAACAATTTGCTAATTTAAGCCAAAATGCTACAAGTACTTTCCATGGGCTAGGTCAAAGGCCAAAGTGAAGGAAAACGCTGTCAACTTCTGCTGTTTCTATAGAACCATTTAATGGGCATTATTTATCAAGTGTTGTATACAGTTAAGGAGGACCATACACAACTAAGGGAAGGATGATGTAGCAGTCACCATACATTATTTTGCTTTGTTAAAGCAGCAGATCCCAAAAAGTAATAGCTGGACAGAGCAAGAGCTAGAAGAAGGAACAGCAGTGCAGGTGCTTTTTGCTGCCTCACCCCAGTGTGGGTACAGAAAAAGCCCCCTTCACCCTTACTGCTGCCAAAGTTACCTAGCTCATACTGGATTGGAGCTGGGAGGGTGGGGAGAAGTGGTAGTAGCACAGGTTCAGGCAAAGCCTTGCAGCTGTGGGCTAGATCCAACCCCTGACCTAAATACATAATTCCAAGTCCTGGAAAGTATTCTCTTTAAACTCAGAATGAGCTTTCCCTTTGTCAAGCAATTTTTCCCACCTTTTTTACAAAAGAGAAGAAAAGCATGCACCAGAAGGGTCACTTCATTAGGCCTGAGCATATAGGTACTACAGAAGAGAATGGAAGAGAGATAGAAAAAAGAGGGAGGGAAAAGGGAGAAAAAGAAAGAATTAACTACTGTGAGAGGTGTTCTTGACCTAACCAAATTACACTGGTATGCTGTTTGTATCCACTTGTGAGATTTATTTTAAGTGCTGACATATCAGCAAGGTTTGCACTCAGAAAGCTGGAATAAACTGAAGTCACATATATACTTACCTAATTCACACTTCAGCTGGGGTTGAAGTTGTGCAAAAATTGTATTTCGGATTTCATTTAAATGCATCTCAGCTTTTGGAAGAACATCTAAAGAAAATAAATTGTTTTTTAAAAATATTAAATTTAGATATAGCACATAATATATTAATTCCTTTCAAAGCAATACTTTTGGTATTAGTATATTTTAAGGCATGCCTTCTGGATATAATAATAATAATAATAATAATAATAATAATAATAATTAAATCTCGGTCAAATCATCTGCAGAACGTTTTAACAACTTGTTAAAAAAAACTACTTAATCCTGCATATGGTTTTCTATTGTCATTTACTTAATAAGATACTTTAAATAATTTCTCTCTCTCCAACGTGTTAGTATGATTAGGCTATGTTGGAATCAAACCAGACAATAAATGACCAAGATGAAGGTTAAGATTTGAAGAAGGTATCAGTGAATTACTGGTAAAAAGCATTAAGCATAGTGTCATTCTCTCAAACCAAAGCGCTATAATCTAAGGGAAGACAGAGTTTAAAATTACACTTAGAAGTTCAAATACTAAAGAAAAGAAAAACAAAAAAACAACACACAAAAGTACCCAAACAAGCTTAACTCTACTCTATAATGATGACCTTGGATCCTGGTTTTCTCAGATAAAAAGTAGTAACCCAAAATCCACACTTTTTCATGATTAAAATGAAACACCACTATTGAGTGAGAGGAGAGAGATAGTAGTGTTTCATTTTAATCACCGAAAAATGTGGATTTTGGGTTACTTTGTTTTAAATCTGAAAATTGGGTTGTTTCTTTTTAAATCAGAGAAAAACAGGATCCTTGGTGATGACATTCAATCCCATTTAAATGATTAGAGAAATTAAGATGCATTTTTGTAGATTAAGTACTACATTTCTTAAGGAAGTCAAAAATGAATCTTAGAGCTAAGTTCTCAGACAATTCATTGTAGACTTAAGAAATGCCTTGAGTTTGAAGCTTCATCTACAAAACAAACTCACTGTGCCCAGCAGATGCACAGCTAAAGATAACAGGCTGCTCTGCAGAGACTGCACCATAAACCAGCAGTGTAGCTGTATCCATATGGAGATGCAAACCAGCTAATTAACTGTCACTCACTGGGGCAAGTTAGTCTGCTCAAAGTGATACACCGGCACAGCTACACTAACTATTCTGCTTCAGGACAGTCCATTGTAGAGCCATATGCCATCCTTAAGAGTACTGCTGCCAGGCACTATAATCTTACTCCCCAGACATGGCCTTCAGCAGCTCTGCAAATTAGTAATGCAAAACAAACAAACGAGGCTGCATAAAGCGCAAAACAGGACCCTACTTTAACTAAGAGGTCTAGATCAGTCTCCAGAACTGAAGGGAGGATTTGAAGCAGGTTCGGATGCCACTTCTTCATTAGTCTTTAACTATAATTAATGCATATAAACCAAAATAAAACTAAAGAATTTCTCCCAGGTCATAGGTACTTTTGACAGATCTTATCAAAACAACAGATATTGCGCTGTCATTTCACCCAAGTAAGCAATATAAACACTGTATCCATCTCTCCAAACCATGACCCTTCTCTAACATAGCCCAAAGTAAACTGATAACCTTTGTCTAGGAGCAGGGAGAAAAGTAAATTCTAGTCCCCTGCCTCCTCTTCTTCCCCCTAACATTCACACCTTACTTTTACATGAGTTTCCACTGGGGAGGGGTTAGAAGGAGAAGGGAGGGGAGGGAAGGGAAGAAAGGGAAGAGAACAAAGTCTAGCAAGCTAGTAACCCACAAATTTCTAAGGGTTTATACATAACATCCACTTGGAAACCAGTAAGCAATTAATGTGACCCTGGAACAGTCCAGTGAGACCTGGGAGGGTGGAGAAAGAGGGAGGGATTGTTTCAAATAGAGGTGACAAGAAAACAGAACAGCTCAGTTAATTTCTTATGAAATGATGCGTCTAAAAACTACCACCATAGATGGTTGGCCAGCAGGCTACTTTTCATGAAAGGAGAGAGACTAAATTATCAAACATCTCTAGTGTGAACACAACTAGAGTCTTTACATCTTTCTAAGGATGTTTTATTGAAAGGCATGCCCCAGGAAGGCAGCGTCTACTCATAGATCTGTATTAGTATAGTCTGCTAGATCATCTCCTTTATTGTTGCAGATTGCCTTTGATTTGTCAGAGGAACTCTGATGACTTTTTCATTTAGCTGTCAGGTAGAAGAAAGATGAGGCTTGCTAAAGCACCATGCCTTAAGCCAGATCCAGAAATCACAAGACACTTAAGGCTTCCACCACCCATGTCCTGGTTTGGAGCAGGAGTCTGCTGTTTGCAGGTTCCTTCCAGTGACAGCCAGGTGGAGGAAGCCTGAGATGGTGCTATCCCTCAGAGAACAGGCAAGAGAGCTACAGGAGGAGGTGGAGAGGCTCTGAATCATCTTCCGCCACAAGGACTTCATTGATCTGATGCTGAAGGATACTGCTCCAATAGTGGAGAAAGGACTGCCAAAGGCAATGTTAGAGAAGAAAGAAGACATGAACTCCAAGGAGGGTGGAAATTAACAGCTTGTGACTTCTTGAAGCAAGAAGAAATACTCACCCCCACCTGCAGCAGTTTGCCTGAAGAAGAGACATGGAGCCCTAGCAACAGAGGAGGAGCGTGTTCTATCGGTGGAAGAAGCCAGGCCAAGCGTCCCCAAGGTTGGAAGAATTGAGACCACTGCCACCAAGAGGACATGATGGATGGCAGTAGCTGGAGACTGCCTTTCTGCGGGCCATGGAGGTATCCATCTGCTGACCCAACCTATTGTGTTCTGAGGTCTGCTGCTTGCCCAGAGCCTGGATATGAGGAGTCTTGGTAGCCCTTCCGTGACATATCTGGCCCTCTGACTACCCCACGCTGTTCAATGTAGACACCCATAATATTGCCAGGGATGACCCTGAGAGGCTCTAGGTGCAAGGGTGAAGGGACTGGGGCTCAGGTACCGTCCTCCTAAATCCTTCCAGTCAAGGGAAAGGGCTTGGGCAGGAACAAGTAGATCTTGCAGGTCAACACTTGGCTGTGCAGATGGTGTTGCCATAAGAGCTTTGGTTTTTTTGACCATAGGAAGTTATTCCAAGAAGCCTGGCTAGGACCAAATGGCTCTTCCCTACTTTATCATGAAAGAGGGGATCCATCTTCACAGACAGGCTTGCTGACCTAGTAAGGAGGGTTTTACATGAGGTTCACCAGGGGATGGAGACCAAGGCCCAGAAGTAAGTGGGGAAGTGGATAAAGACTGGCAGGAAGAAGAGGAGGAGTTGTGCTTTATGTAAAAGAGCTGTATGACTACTCAGAGTTCTAATATGAAACTGGAGATAGGCCAGTCAAAAGTCTCTGGGTCACAGTCAGAGGGGAGGAGCAACAAAAGTGATGTTGTGATGGGTGTCTGGTACAGACCACCAGACCAGGACATGGAGCTGGGTACGACTTTCTTCAAACAGCTAGTGAAAGTTTCCCCAATCACAGACCCCAGTTCTCTGGGGGCGGGGGGGGATGGACTTCAAATCACCTTGACATCTGTTGAGAAGGCAACACAGCAGCACACAGGCAAATCAGGAAAGTTTTGGAGAGGGCGGGGGACAACTTCCTGGTGCAAGTGGTGCAGAGGCCAGCTATGGGCCATGCTTTTTTTGGCCATGTGCTCACAAACAGAGAAGAACTGGTAGGGAATGTAGCAGTGGGCAGCAGCAACCATGAGATGACTGAGTTCAGGATCAGGAGGCAGGCAGGCAGCCGAGTAAGAACCCACACTTCAGAAAAGCAGACTTCCATTCACTTAAGAACTGATGGGCAGGATCCCCTGAAAGCCAATCTGAAGGGAAAAGGAGTCCAGGAGAGCTGGTTGCATTACAGACAGCCATGGACTTGCAATGTTTTGAGTAACGTTTTGCACTTGAAACATTTATAAACTGACACCGTTTCAACTTTATGATGTCAGTTTAGACTTACAACGCTTGATTCAAAGCAATGCTACGTTAGCGAACAAGTTCACTGTGTCATCCATCTCCCTGGAGAACATCTGTCCAAACTTCCTTGGACACTTTCTTTAAATGAAGCAGATAAGACTCCAGAAAAACCTGCAGCTAAGACTCCTTCAAAAAGTCCAACCATAGCCTTCAAAAAATTCCAGTAAAGTTACCTCAAAGAAGTCCTTCCAAATCAATGTGATTGATATTTACAATATAAACACATTAAATGCAGCTATATTACTCATCTATAATTGATCAAGTACAAAATTCTGGGTTATTTTTGATGAAAATAGGGTATCAAGCCTTGATTCAGGAACCCATCTCCCATTTATAACATTGTCTCTTCTGAGAAAATGGGTTCCAAGTTACAACGTTTTGACTTAAGACCTGGCTTTCAGGAACCAGTTGTGTTGTAAGTCTGAGGACTGTCTGTATAAAGAAACTTTACTGAGGACACAAAAACGAAACATCCCAATGGGCAGGAAAACTAGCAAGAATGGCAGATGACCAGCTTGGCTTAGCAGGGAACTCTGTGGACTAAACACACAAAAAGAAAACATGCAAGAAGTGGAAAGTTGGAAAAATGACTGGAGAGGAGCATAACAGCACCACTTGGGCATGCAAGGATGAAATCATAAAGGCCAAAGTATAACTGGAGTTGCAGCTAACAAGGGATTTGAAGGGCAACAAGAAGATTTTACAAGTATGTCAGCAAAAAGAGGTGGATCAGAAAAAGAGTGGGTCCCTTACTGAACGGGGGAAGCAACCTAGTGACGGATGATGCAGAAAGGCTTAAGTACTCAATGCCTTTTTTACCTCAGACTTCACAGGTAAGGTCAGCTCTTGAACTACTGCACCTGGCACCACAGTTTGGGGAGGAAGTGAGCAGCCCACTGTGGTGAAAGAACAGGTTAGGGTCTATATGGAAGTTGGATGGGTACAAGTCCATGGGGCCAGATGCAATGCACCCAAGGATGCTGGCTGATTCAACTGCAAAGCCGCTGGCCATTATCTTTGAAAACTCATGGCAGTTGGGAGAGGTCTTGGATGATGGGGCAAGGGCAAATACAGTGCCCATCTTGAAGAAAGGAGGAAGAGGAGGAGGAAGAGGATCTAGGGAATTACACACCAGTGAGGCTCGCCTCAGTCCCTGGAAAAACCATGGAACAGGTTTTCAAGAAATCTATTTCTAAGCACTTGGAGGAGAAGAAAGTCATCAGGAATGGTCAACACAGATTCACCAGAGGCAAATCATGCCTGACCAGCCTTCTATGATGAGATGAATGCCTCTCTGTGGATGTAGGGACTTTAGCAAGGCTTTTGATAGGGCCTCGCACAACATTAAATCACAAACAAGCTAAAAGTATAAGTTGGAAGAATGGATTGTAAGGTAGACAGAATACTGGCTGGATTGTCAGGTTCAAAGGATAGTAATTAATGGCTGCATGTTTGGTTGGCAGCTGGTATCAAGTGGAGTACCCACCCCAGGGGTTGGTCCTGGGGTTGATTTTGTTCAGCATCTTCATCAACAACATAGAAGCTGGGATAAAGCGCACCCTCCTCAGCAAGTTTCTAGATGACACCAAGGGGGACGGGGAAATAGTACAGCTGGACAGTAGGGTTAGGATTCAGAGAGAGCTCAATGAATTGGAGGATTGGACCAAAAATACTCTCATGATGAAGTTGAACAAGGACAAGTGCAAGGTCCTGCACTCAGGATGGAACAATCCCATGCACTGCTACAGGCTGAGAGCTGACTGGCAGGGCAGCAGCTCTGCAGAAAGGACTGAGGGGTTCCAGTGGACAATAAACTGAGTGAGTCAGTGTGCTCTTTTTGCACAGAAGACTAATGGCATTGGTAGGAGTGTTGCCAGCAGACTGAGGGAAGTGATACTCCCCCTCTATTTGTCACTGGTGTGGTCACATCTGGAGTATTGCGTTTAGTTTTGGACTCTCCACTACAGAAAAGATGTAGAGGTTTTTAAATTTTTTTAAGCCGAGTACCCCCCTTCTGGACGCAGTGTGGGTGTAGGGTGGGCCATGTGCTGACAGCCAGCCAGATGGAGATCTGGCAGTGCAGGGAGTTTGTTTGTGGCTGCCAACCATATACTCCGTGTTGCCGCCAGGCACAACTTTTCTGTGCCACTGGCTTTGCATGTGGCTAGCCATCAGCACCCCCTCCCCAGTATGCAGCAGTGGTGTGGGGAGCTTGCACATGGTGGTGGCCACCCCCACTGCCATCTATAAACTCAGTGCCGCCGCCTCATGCGGAGGGGAGGGCGGGAGGTGGCAGTGGTGGCCAGGTGCTGCCGTCTGGCCACACGTGAAACCAGCGGTGTGGAGAAGTGGAGATACCTGGATACAGGAAAGTGGTGGCCGGCTTATTTAATCTGCACAAGAGAAGACAGGGGGGAATTTAAGAGCAGCCTTCAACTACGTGAAGGATGGTTACAAGGAGGATGGAGCTAGACTGTTTCCAGTGGTGGCAGATGATAGAACAAGGAGCAATGGTCTTAAGTTGCATCAATGGAAGTTTAGGTTATATGTTAGGAAATAAATGCTCATGAGGAGGATAATAAAGCACTGGAACATGTTATTCAGAGAGATCGTGAACTCTCCATCCTTGGACATCTTTAAGAACTGACCCGACAAAGCCTTGCCCAGGATGATCTAGTTGGGCTGGTTCTGCTTTGAGCAGAGGGTTGGACTGGTTGATCTCCTGAAGTCCCTTCCAACCTTGATTTTCTATGATTCTAAGGCCATACTTCTAAGAGTGTGTGTGTGTGTGTGTGTGTGTGTGTGTGTGTGTGTGTGTGTGTCAACTATTCATTAATAGAGATATATAGCTATATTAGAATGTAAGTCTTCAGTGAAGAAAAGGAAGTACACTAGGAACTAGGAAAATTAAACTAGGAACAAACAAAACAAAACGACCCCTATTTACATAAATGATCTGAATTCATCTCGTTTGTATCAGAACAAAATGCATCAATGAAACATCGAATTTTCAATCCACTTAAACCGCCCCCGCAAAATGTACACATCTGTCTTGAAAAGACATTTCACAAAACTGCAGAAAAGTAGCGATGGAACAGAACTCCAGAGGTCATTACTTAGTTCAATCTCTAGCCTGAAACAGGATCATCCCTATTCAGACCATCCCATACAAATCTTTGTCTAACAGATTAATAAAACCATAAAAATCAACAAATGTCACACAACTACAAGGTACCCTAAATTGCCACAGAGAGCAGGGGGAGAGGGGGACAGCAACAGTGTTCAGTGCCCTGCTGCTGCAAAGGTTGCTAATATACAATATATAATCATGATACAAAGAGGGCCAAGCCCCCTGCTACAGAGGAAGGCAAACCTCCCCAATCCATACTAATCTGACCTAAAGGTAAAATTCCTTTCTGACCCCAAATGTGGTGATCAATCTGACCCTAAGTGGAAGGGCTGTACCCTCTAGCTACAAACCTCCAGGTTTTATCCCCAGAAGGAGCACTGGCATACCTCAGTTAAAATCCTCAGCCCTGATTGCAGCCAACTCTCAGGGATTCTGAGGAAGGTATTTAAAACCTACAAGAAACCTCTGACACAACAGGAAGGGAAGAAAAACTCTTTCCTTGTCTTACATGGCAAAGTCCAGAAGCATGGGAAATACCCACAGCATAGCATAAGGAGTTACTCCTAGATCATACCCGACTAATACTTATCCAACCTTCTCTTGAAGACCCACAACGATGGAGACTGCAGAACTCCCATCGACAGTCTATTTCACTGCCTTGCTGTTCTAACTGCAAAGAAGTTTCTCCTGATATTCAATTTAAACCTACTTTGCTACAACTTCAAGCTATTACTTGTATCCTGCTCTCTGCAGTGAGAGAAAAAAAGTGCTCCCCCTCTTCTTTATGGAAACCCTTCAGATTGAAAGCTCCTATCATGTCCCCTTTGAAGCATGTTGTTCACTGGCTGAACATGCCTATTTGCTTCAAACTGTTCTAATATGGCTTGCCATTCAAGCCCTTTTAATTTTAGGTCATCTGCTTCTGGACCATTTTGACTTCTCCATGTCCATTCTAAAATGTGGAGCCCAAAACTGCACACAATACTTTAGATGAGGCCTAATCAGTGCTGAGGAAAGAAGTATCATCCCTTCCCCATCCCCCCACTTTCTTCTACTGACTCAGAAAATGTTTTCACCTGTTACTGAGAATCTGCCCTGGGAAATTACATCTTTATCTTGAATTCTATTGCAAAGTATCAGCTCAGCCTTGGCAATCTGAAACAGAAGGGGCACATTCTACTGAATTTCTCCACGCTCTTGTATCAATATTCTTGTACATTCAAGTATTCTAATGTCAAAAGAAATAAGAACATAACATTTACTCACTTTTTAGCTCGCTACTTTGGCAGTTTTTCAAGAGTGCAGTTGCTTTACTATATTTTGTCAAGAGTCTCTGGAGGACAGATTCTTCTTCAGTGCATGCTCTAGTCATCACCATCTTTAACACTTCCAAGTGTACCAGTGCTGACAGGATACAATTTAACCAACAGAGAGCATATACATTCCTCCACTGAAGACACAAAGGCATTACAAGCAATGCAGACTTATCTTCAAACAGTGTTTCAGATTTTATTGGACAGAGTTCAGAATTTGACAAAAGTTGTGTTCTGGAGTTAGAGCCCTCAATATGACTTTCTTGAGAACCACTGACAGAAATAGCTGCTTCCAAGCCCACTTTCTGCTCCAAGGTCTCAACTGTCCCATCTGATGTCTGCTGACCATCCTGTGATGCATCAATTAGAGTTCTATATAAGTTATTTCCACTGTAGTTGATAACAGGATCAGTGTCTGAAGTCTGTTCAGTGTCCTTCAAGTTGGTAGTTCTTGCCTGTTTTGAACATGGTCTAATGGGAGAAGTTACAGGACTGGTTTCAAAGCATTTTCTTTTTCTCCGAATACCTGGAGTTTGATGATATGCTGAATCACAAGTCATTATTATGCTGTCAAGAGGTTTATAGCCCAGAGGATAGATGCACTGAAAGGAAGAAAAAAAGACTGTAGAAATAGGAAAGATTATAGAAATCCAGACAGTATCTTGTAACAACTGGAAATACAAACCATGCAGTTCAAACAGAACTCAGATCGCTTGCTCTTTCACACATTACTAAAAGTTATATACAAATCAGAGATGACTGAAATGCATATTATCCATTTAGCTTACAAATTACAATAATGGGCACTAATGGAAGTTACTTCCATTAACAGTGAGAACTGGTACATTTTTTCCTCTTTCTCTAGCTCTCTCCAACCCTTCAAACAGATCTCATAGGATCTCCTCTCACACCCCAATCTCCAATCCAATCTCCTGGAACAAGGAGAAATGTCTTCCAGCCCTTTATTCTCCCAGACTAATGGGGTTTTCAAAAAGAAAAACAGAAACCCTGACACATGAAACTTACCTTAAAACAGAAGTGTCAACAATACGGCCTGTGGGCTGCATCTGGCCCACAGAGCCCTAGCATTCGATTGCAATGCTGCCTATGCATCTCAGACTGGCCTTGCCTGCCACATCCAGCAGACGCTAGCCCAAGCCTTGACCCTGTGTACTGCACACAGAGCCCATCTGGTATACACTGCCTACAACATCGGGCTGGAACTGGGGAATGCACAAGGCATGCAGGGCCAGTCAGGGGCAGGCGCTGCACAAGGTGCATGGGGCTGGTCCAAGGTGTGCTGCAAGCAGTGCCTACACTGGACCAGCACTGCACATGGTATTTGGGGCCAGTCTGGATAGGGTCCATACTGGCCTTGCATGGCCCTGCGTGCTGGATCTGACAGTCTGACACTCTGGACTGTTCCAGGTGCCACATACAGAAGGCAGCATATGGGGCCAGTCTGGGGTACATGCTGTAGATGGCACCTGCACTGCATTGCTCCTGCATGCTAGATCTGATACACAGGCTGGCCTGTAGGCCCAATCCAACCTGTAGTCCTGGCCTGCATGCCTCATCTGACCCAGGGGGACAGGTGAGTTTGACACTCCTTCCTTAAAGTATAAGAATAATTCAGGTAGCATAAGGGTATAAATTCTCAAGAGAACACAGCAGTGTGTTTAAAAGCAAAGACCCCCACTCACACTGGGGCAGCCTGCACTTGGTTCCTGCTGGCACCCATGGCCCAGCCCACATGTGCATCTTAAGGCAGCGCTGTTCCCAGTGGAGCTGCAGCTAGGTGCCACTCTACTCTTTCCACCTCCAGTGTCAGCTTCTGCTTATTATTTTGCCCCTACCAGACTGCACTGCACCACTCTGGGTGAGCAGCTTCAGTTGGGCAGCTCCTGACCCCGTGTGTGGGGCTCCAGCTCCCATCTGTCTTCCAATGGAAGGCAACTGGGAGCTGAAACCAGTTCCCCATGTACTGGTTCAGGAGCCACTTGCTGGGAGTGGCACAGTGCAACAGGGGCCAGAGTAGGAGCAGCCACTAGCGGTGGGGGGAACAGAGCAGCACCCAGTTGGCTGCAGCCACATTGGGAACAGCCCCACAGGAAGCTACGTAGCACAATGCAGCAAGGGAAGGAGTGCTGCAAGGGCAGAACAGACCACAGTGCCTGGATAAACTCTGCTGCACATACCCCCTGCACCAATGGCAGGCTCCTGGGACCTAGCACCCAGGCAGGCTCCCTGGCTGTCACCACCCCATGACCCAGACCTGTGATCCCAGCCTTGTCCATCCCTCCCACACCTAAACACTGCTCCCTGCCCACCTGTAGCCCCAGATGGAGTTTTGACAAGTTGTGGGGGGAGTGCTGACCCAGCTCAGACAGCTCATCAAAACTTCCCATGTGGCCCTCAGGCCCAAATAATTGTCTATCTGTGATTTAAAAGATGTCAAATGATAGGCTAGAGAAGTAAAATTGCTAAAAATAGAGTCAAAAGACCAAATTTAGGCACTACCTGTGGATTTTCACATAGGAAAATGGACTCTTGAAAGTTAATGCGGTAGGTCCGTAAACCTCGTATCTGGCCCTTCTCTTTGCAGGCTGGACAGTACTTATCTGAAGTTGTACTCTCAAAATTATAATCCTAAAAAAAACAAAACAAAAAAACCAGTGATACCAGCATATGCATTTTAAATGTTATTTTTCACATGCAAGACATAAGTGACAACACAGAAAACAAGATGCATGTTTTACATATTGTTTACACTGTGTATTTAGAAGTTAACCATGACAGTTTAGAATTTGATCATAGCAAATAAAATACACATACAGCGTATGGTTTTCTAAATTAATTGGTCTCCTCGATTGCAATTTAAATAGAATAAACTTCATGAAATGATTTCATTTAAAAGAGTACAGGTTGAAATGACATTTGTTTTATTTGCAATGAACAAAAAGGTTAACTGCCAATGAACACAAACTCTGAATTCTCATAGACAAATCACAAATTGGTGACTTGATTAGATCAAACACTTTCAAGAACAGAACTGGTAATATATATAATGACTTCTTTGAATTTTAAGTACAGTAGAACAATCTTTCGCCTTTAGTATAAGATTTCCGTGGAAAAACAATTTTATAAAGCAGTTCATTTTGCAAACAAGACCAAATTATAGTCTCTCAAAAGTAAGAGAAAATATGAACTTTGCACACATGAAAAACAAGTTTCAACTGACTTTTCCCAAATACCCCACCATGTGGAGTGTGGATATCCCTATATCAGTCCCTTGTCCAATCACTTGCAAACCATTTCCAGTCTTCTGGGAATCCATCATTCTGAGCCACTGGCTAATTTATGTCAGTTGTAACATTGTCAAGACCACTAAGGATTTTTCAAAGAACCCTGAAAAATAAGAAGCGAACACAAACAAGTTAAATGAAAATTAGAATAAGTTTGATTTTAAAAACTGCACTAACAACAAAGCATTTTCTCTGAAAGTGAAGTTTATGGAGCGCTTTCTTGAATTTAGAACAGCTGTGGCTTTATAAATCTGAACAGGAAAATAAAAGAGCATCTATATTAAGTGGCAAAAAGAGTTTTTTCCAGCTTCAGGCCCTGTGCCTGCAAGGGGCTCCATGCAAGCATCTCCAGTGCCTATGCTAATTTAGTCTGGCAAATGCTTGGTGCTATAAGCAGTCTGCTTGTGCCAAGCTACTGGTAGGATCAAGCCTCTAGTGATAAAAAGGGGTTACTTTCAAGATATGAAAAATGACAGAAGATCAAACAAAAACAAAATCCTATCATAATTTGTCTACTATGGCATAGAAACAATTACGGGTTTTTAAACGGCAAATTTAACCTGTGTCCACAATAAACTAAGGAATTTCTTTTCCCACGTGTGAGTAACTACATCCTGAGAAGAGACAAGGAAATCCATGTTGCCAAAATGTGTAATCTTCTGACAATTCAAAGTTGTAATTTTACTAGTAATTCTAGAACACTACTACAGTATTATTTCAACAATACTACTACTACAATTAATATTCAACTACGGCTCAGTATGATGTAACTTTATAAATTTAGGGCCAGGTTTATCTTTGGATGTGTGAATGCTTGTAATCTCCCAGAAATCAAAATATATTATTGGGAAGGGGGAGGGAAGAGACACGGCACATACACATATCAAAGAGCTACTTGTTAATACAGTACAGTTATATAGAACTTAAATGTCATCCAGCACTGAAATTCAGGTACATCCAAAATGAAAGGTAGCAGAATGCAGCAGTGTAGGACAACTTGGGCCTTAGGAGGCACTACTTCACAGTTAGGGTGGCTAGGATGTGGAACCGGCTTCCTAGGGAAGTTGTTCTTGCTCCTACCTTGGGCGTCTTTAAGAGTAAATTAGATAGGACCCCAGCCAAGTACCTATGACCCCAGCACTTGTTCCGGCCATTGGCGGGGGGGTCAGACTAGATGGCCTGCTCTAGGCCCCTTCTGACCCTAGATACTATGATACTATGAAAATGTACCCTTTGAAACATTAGAGTGTTTACACATGCAGAGTATAATTATTAGGCCTGTGTGAAGCAGCAAGTATTTGTTTTGGATCTGGATTCGGCTGATACAGGAGAGACAGTGATTCGATTTGGTGATTCAAATTACTGTCCCGATTCAATTTGGCCGATTCAGATTCGGCGATTTGGCATCAATTCAGAGATACGGCCATAGATTGTAATGGAGAATCACTAAAATACCTATAACTTTGTCATTTTTTTTTGCAGATTCAGATGAAAACAGCAGGGATCGTAGCCCTTTGTCAAGTTTCAAGGAGATAGGCACAGGGGTTTCTGTGAAAGTGCACCTCAAACACAGCTTTGTGTGTTGTTTCTACATCCCTCCCCCAGAGCACTGATCGGAAGGGAACTCAGAGATCGCAGTCACTGGCCAGTTACAGACATCAATATCAGGGCAGTCTGCCCCGCCTCCCCCAGTCTTTTCCATATATGGAAAATCACCCCATTCGCCTCCCTCCTCTGTTTCCATTTGCTACAAGCCTTCTGAATCTCTCAGAATCAATTCAGAGGCTTCCAATTCGATTCAGACCTCTCAATGGGTCTCCCAATTTGGATATCCATCTGCCTAATTAGGCCAAATCTCCTCTGAATCAAATCAGCTACTGAAGCTTCACACAGCTCTAATAATTACTTAAGCTGAATGCTGGGCACATCACTGAGTTTAACACTCTTCCTCATGCTAGTTTTTTCCTCCTCTTTTAATGTCTCATTTGTGTTAGGTCTAAATTTTAATTGTGGGTGAGAGGAGACTGATGACCAGTGAGACCATTCCAGTCACAACTCAAAAACTTTAAGATACTACACAACAGAAAAGACTTACCATATTTCACAGTGTACAAGTCAAGATTTGAAGCCCAATTTTTAACCCTTAAAATTCAACCTTGACTTGTATACCATATCACCCCGTGAGTGGCACCAGGCTCAGTGCTCGACTGGTGCGACCCCATCCTGTGAGCGACACTGGTGCAGCCCACACAGCACCATTTGCAGGGGATGGGACCGGGGATGAGGTTTTGCTCGGTGCTCAGCTGGTGCAGCTCCATCCCCTGCAAGTGGTGCTGCTTGGACTGCACTAGCGCCGCTCACAGAGGATGGGTCTACACCAGCCAAACACCAAACCCAGCACCGCTTGCAGGGATGAGGCTGTATTAACCAAGCACTAAGCCCAGCCCCATCCCCCGTGAGCAGCAGCAGGCTCAGCAGTGCCGCTCACAGCAAACAAAGCCAGCTTAGCACTTGGCTAATGCAGCCCCATCTCCTGCGAGCCTGATGCTGCTCGCAACGGACTGGGTCAGGGACAGGGGTGCATGACTCACAGGGGATGGGGCCACGCCACTTGAGCCAGGCCCTGTTTGCTATGAGTGGTCTTGCTGACTGCCCAGCATGGTGCCGCTCACAGTGGATGTGGCTGGGCTTGGCGCTGAGCTAGTGTGGTCCAGGCAGTGCCACTCACAGGGGATTGGGTTGTGTCAGCTGAACCTGGCCCCAAACCTATACACCATACCTATGAAAATCTTTACTTTTCAAATCGGAATGCCAGGGGTCAACCTATACACTGTGAAATACGGTGCGCATATCAATTAACACAGTGCTAGTACAGCCTTGGAGCCAAGGGAAAAAACAGGTCCGCTGATCAGTTTTCTTTGTTCCTTTGGGCACCCTAGTGGTATGCTAAGCTTCAGAGAAGTCTGAGGTTTTTCACCCTATGCCTAATATTTATAATTGGCTCGTTTTAATATTTTAATAAATGATCACTGATTAGTTTATTAACATTTTTGCTTTACTGAAACGCTGAAGCTTTTAGAACTGGATAGAACCGCATCTCTTGTGGACTTGGAAGGTGTCGGTTAGTTGGGCTTATGTTCTTGAGAAAGTATAAGGAAGGACTTCTTATCTCTTGTTTTCCCATTGGGGAATGCTGTTTAACACTGGCCTGTTACTTCTTTACCCTAGTTTCTCATCTTCTGTAACAGACTTTTTTTTTTTTAAACAAATCATCTAAACATTTTAACAAAAAATACATCTATTGTAGCAAAATAACATTTAATACATTTGGTTACACCAATTACTACTGCTAATATTTTAAGCTTTCAGGCCTTGTACTTTGTTTAATTATGCTTTATTAAACATGTCAATTGCTTTACTTTGCTAACCAAGCTAGTTGTTATATCTGCAAAGGTTCACACTACACTCACTCAGAGTGTGAGTTTAGGGCCTTTGGCTTAACCACACTTCAGTACACAGGTGCACCGATATATTGGTCCACAATGTATTGGCACTGATAAAAGGAAAATTGACAATCAGCTTTTTTTGGGTAATGTGGCCAATATTGTCATTGATAAATGCTGTGTGCATGTGCAAACAAAGCCACATGCATACACATGGCTAGGAATGCAGCCTGGCTGCTTGGAAAGCAGTGTCTAGCCAAGTGGTCTCCAACCTTTTTATGTAGATCACCTTTGGCATTTAAAAGCAACTCAAGATTTCACAGACATTCGGGCTGGAAGGGACCCTGGAGGATCAGAGTCCAGTTCCCTGCCCAGGGGCAAGAAGTCAGCAGGGATCATAGGATCCCAGCAAGCTAAACATCCAAAAGTGTCTTGAAGGCCTTCAAAGTAAGTGCTTGAACCACCTCTGGCAGCAATCTATTCCAAACCTTGGGGGCTCAGACAGTAAAGAAGTTCTTTCTTATCTCCAGCCTGAAACAGTCGCAGAGGAATTTGTGACCATTCAATCTTGTCATCCCTTGGGGCACTTTGGTGAATAGACATTCCCCCAAATCCTGATGAACACCCTTAATAAACTTATAGGTGGCCATCAGATCACCCCTGAGCCTCTGCTCTTCCAGGCTGAAGAGTCCCAAGGCTCTAAGCCTTTTGTCATGAGGTCTGTTATCCTGACTTCTGATCATGTGCATGGCTCTCCTCTGCAATCTCTCAAGCTTCTCCACATCCTTTTTGAATTGTGGAGCCCAATAGTGGACGTAGTACTCCAGCTGCGGCCTCACCAAAGCCGAGTACAATGGGAGAATGGCGTCCCGAGATTTGCTTGAGAAGCATCTATGGATGCAAGCCAGCATTCAGGAGGCTAGTCAACGAGGAGCTGCGGGACTGTAGGGTTGAGGACATGGGCGTCCACGAAGGGTGGGCGTTCCTCAAGGAGACGATCCTCCGAGCCCAAGGGGCGACCGTTC
>JAGPOW010003316.1:160251617-160267507 GCA_030014935.1 Caiman crocodilus
ATCTTGCGAAATGTGATTGGTCTAGCAGCCAGATAAGGGGAAACCCGAAGCTAGCACGGGATAAGCTAGCGTCTAACCCGATTCGTGTACGGGGCCTGCCAGAACAAGGCTCCTGGCGCAGCAATACTATTTAGTGATCCATCATTGCTTGTTTGGCTGCTAAACTTTTAGTTACATCTCCCTTCAGAACAGGGGTAGGCAACCCCTAGCATGCATACCAAAGTGTGGCACACAAAGCCATTCTGTTTGGTACGCACACCTTGGAGAAAGGGGTGGCGCTATGCTGCCACAGCAAGGATCTGGCCCTTTGCAACTCCCTACCATCACATTAACATTTTACAAGTCAAGGTTGTAGGTTTTTTTGGCACCCTGCAAAAACACTGCTGACCTCTACTTTAGAAGCTCAACAAAACCGTGACATTGAAGCTGTGGCTTTTGAAATGCTGACAGACATATAAATAGTATCACAGTATCTCAACCCCAGTCTGAAAAAGAAAAAACCCACATATCCTACCAGGCCACAAACACAAAGCAGGATGGGCAACTGTTTGGATCGAGGACCAATCCCAAATAAACCATTACTTTAACAGGAACCTTGCAAATCAATTGCTTTTACAAGATTACCAGGGTGGGGAGTTGAGGGGCTGCCTGCAACTGGACTGGTTGTTTGCCTTGCCTCAGAGCTCATGTAGGGACACACATAACATGCTTAATTCATGGCACCATACAAACCAGCCACAAAAATGGTCCACATTTGATGTATTACCTTTGTGGCTGGTTTGCTATTTTATAGCACGACAGATGTCTGGATGTGTGGCACTGTTCCTATTTATGGTGTGATTAACATGTACATGAACTTGTGTCAGCAGCCTTAATCCCTGGCTACTGAAACTGGTATGTCTGATGAAGCTGTGAAACCACTGTACTAGGTACAGGAAGCCATGATGATAGATTTCTCTACAGCATCTTAAATAGCAACTGGATATATTTTTCAAGCCTCTTAATGGGGACTGATTTCAAAAATGCTCCAGTGAAGACATTCAGTACAACTGAAATTGTCTCCTTGTTTTATTCACCTTAGGCCTAAAGGCCTCAAGTTGCAGTTTGTTCATTACTGTACCTGCCAGTTTTCAGGGACTCTCCAGCACTTGACACTCCTCACTTCCCGCTCCAGCACTCTGCGCTGTGTTCCCCAGGGCACTACAGTTCCTGGTTATGCCTCTGGCTTTGCTTACACAAAAAGTTGAATCAGTTTAACTCTGGTTTACTCAATCTGGTCAATTTAAGTAGTACACACCAATTCACAGGTGGTTTTCTTGCTGTAGCTTGTGTTGATAACTTTTTAAAACCAATTTTAATTAAATAGGCACAATATCTGGCTAGGTGAGGCCTGAAGCATTATTTCCCACACCCTTTGCATAGTCATGCATGCACATAGGTAAAGAAAGGAGAAAGTGCTTGATGAAGTTATGGAACCACTTTGATTCCAGTTAATTTACTACATATCTGCTCCCTGACATAGGAAGTTGCTTGGCTTACCTTTCTAGTAGGATCTATTCATTTAGCAATAGCAGTTATAATTATGCTTTAAAAATATTTACAGTAAAATCTGATTTCACATGCTCCTGCATTTCGGGGGGAGGAGAAAATCTTGAATAGAAACTCTCACTTCTTGAATGAAACTTTCCATGCTTCAAAGCTTTCAAAGCTAAACAGAATTATTGAAAATTAGGGTTGGAAGGGATCTCAGGATGTGACCTAGTCTAATGCCCTGCTTAAAACCGGACTACCCCCAACTATATCACCCCACCAAGGCTTTTAAAATGTCCAAGTGAACATAAGTAATAGGTTTAGAAGCCAAAAATGAGTCCAGTAAGGCAGTTATTTTAGTACTGTAGTGTATATGAATCATTCTGTTCCTGTTAACTTGAACATGTTGGAAGAAGTATATTTATCTATCTTCTTTGGTTAAATAGAAACCAAAAGAATTATCTAGGCAGAGCAGTGGTGAGGGATATTTATTCTAGTTTTTCCTATAATTGTAAATCTTCCAATTTGAATGTTGTATCACTGGGATTTTTGTCTTTAAATGGGTAAAGTAGTGTCATGAAATACTGTATGATGCACACCCAAAGAGAAGGTACAATGTATTTTAAGGTTGGTAAATTATATTAGAGCAAATAGAAGCAAAAGTGTCTACCCAAGCCAATAATTATCCTTCCATTAATACTAGATTCTGTTTCTCACCTGTCTAAACTCTTTCCTCTGGTGAGATAGTATCATCTTTTTACATTAATCTTAGGATTTAGTATGGGATAGTTTTAAAATTGCTCTTCTGTGTAAAATTAAGACTAACAGTCCTGATTTCCTAAGTTCTGAAAAAAAGCCCCTCTTCTTCCTGATTTACATACTTAGAAACATGTTTCTATGTTAACAATGATTGATGGAGGTTGGGTTTTTTGCTTTTGTTTTGGTGAGTCTCTGCTTTTACATTGGTATGTGGTATCATAACTGATAGGCGATTTCTCTTGTGGAGTGGGGGGGTGCGGTTCCAAAGAAGAAATCATCCACTATGAATGCTTTGGGCTTGATTCAGTACTCTGTAAAGTCAATGAAAAGACTCCCATTCATCTCAGCGTCAGTTGGATTGGATCCTTAAAATGGCTTTTCTTGGGGAAACAAGAAAGATTAAAAATAGATTTAATAAAAATAAAAACCAAGACAGATTAAAAATAGAATGAAAAGTTTTGATTTTTAGGCTGCTAGTTCAGGCTGGTAGGGAATAAAAGTCAACTGTTTGGGAACCTTTTGGCCTTTTTGAAGATAGGCTAGTATGATTTGTGATGGAAAAGCATCAGACCCTACTTTCCAGCTTTTCTTGTGCTGTTTTCAACGTTGCTTTGAAGACTGTTTGTTGGCTCTGTTACTGTCTTTGGAAATGATGATTTATATTGAACGTGGAACTTTTGTAACTCTTCGAAAGGATTTCTAAATGTATTGTCTACAAAACTAACCATGGGTATTTTTAGAATCCAAAATGTGATCTAATGCACTAATTGAGAAATTAACTTTTTTTTCTTCTTCTTTCAGCGCTACAACTTGTTGTGAAGCATTTACAGCTGCTCCACTTATCCATATTTTCAAACAGGCAGGATCTTTTGAAAATGATACCTAATGTTATATTATTAAAATAGCTATCCATACAAGGCTGAGAGTGTAAAAATGAAAATGCTGACAGGTATTCCTTAATCTTTTGAGGTTTTAACTAACATTTCATTGATATTTATGTTTTATAATTATCTCTGTAAGCAAATCTAAATTGACATATTGTACATCTACTGGACAAAGGTTGCTCAATTTCTACCCCCTGGGCCAAATGCAGCCCTGTGAAGCCATCACATCTGGTTTGTGGGGCTCCCCATGGGTCTGGCAAATTGGCAGCAAGCGAGCGGTGACCATGAACACAGCCTCCCTGCACTTTCCGCTGCCAAATCCCCAAGCCCCAATACCTGCATGGCTAGTTTGAGCCAAGCTATGCCTCTTTCCCCTGTGGGCCTGGGCCACGTTCCCCCACTTCGGGATCAGGATTGGACTGTGTCCCCTTCCTTCCCTGCAGGGCCGGGTTGGGCCAGGCCATGCGCTCTTTCCCTCCCTACAGGGTCACCTGGCTAGCCTTCTTTCCCTCTTCACAAGGATGGGTCAAGCTCCTTTCCCCATCAGAGCTGTGTTGAAGCCAGTTTGTCCCCCACCTGGCCAGATGGTGCCCACCCATGTGCCAGAGCAGGAACACCTGGATCCAGCCCATGAATGTACTGGCCACTGACAGGCTGGCCTGCCGTGTGAAAATGTTGGGGCTGCACTGTACTATCGGTGGTCCATTAAACCAATTTTAAATAAACAAGTCAGGGAATCACAGATTATACGATCATGATTTTATCATTACTTTATATTTTCCTTTCAAAGGAAAAAATAGAAGTACTCTGTGACAGGCTCACAGCCACAGGGGCTGCCATGACACCTCTAGTGGCCCTGCTGCTCCTGCCTGGCTCCAGCCCTAATGTCACTCTCTCTTCATTGTTCACCAGCCGTGCCTTGCTCTTAATATTACAGGTTGATTCAAGGAGGCTGCTAGCAGGCCTTAGAGTGAGCCCGAATGCAGTAAGTTTCCACTGGATCTGAGGCCCCATTGGCCTCTATCTAGACATCCAACCATGGTAGGTTCCTCTCAGCCTGACTACAGGTGCCCTACAGGGACCTAGCCTTAAAGGCAAACGGTGTGGTTCCTTTTCCTTCCCTACTCCACAGCCTGAGCCTCAGAGATACTCTCTCCCCTCGATTTTCCTTCTTATACACTCTGCCCGCTTGAGCTCTCAGACCTCTCCCCCGCCCAGCCCTGGACACCTGTGGCTCTGGGCCTCTTGGACCTCGTGATCTGGGTCTCAGCCTTTTTTCAGTTCTGGGACCCCTCCCTGGGTCCCACCCTCAGTGTGAGGGCTCCTGGGATACTGGCTCTCTAAGCAAACCTTGAATCTGTACCCCCATGGTTCAAGGCTAAACATAAATAAATAAGAAACATCACCGCCGTCTGGCAGATACCTCAATCTTTAGAGGTATAACATAAAGACCACTTGCCTGTAAACCCAGTCTTCCTCAGTCCAAGAAACTTGTCTCTGTTTCCAGACCTGTAGAGTTGTTCAACCAAAATCCAGTTCCCTTCAGAGTCCCTGGAGCCAGGAGTTGTGCACTGTGCAGTAGCTGGGGAGAAACGAACAGACTGGTGCAGACTCTGGGCTCATATAGCTCCAGCCTGAGCCCTCTTCCAGCCAGGTGAGTCCCTCATTAGCTCCCCCCTACCCCCTAAAAGCAGCCTCTCAGGCTGCTTGCTCTCCTAAAGGATCAGGCACATCCCAGTGCCCTGCTACATATTCTGTATACTAGATAACCATGATAGATGATTACTGTGTTAATTATTTGCATGTCCTTCGATGAGGAGAGGTGACAATCCTGACTAAAGTTTTGTTGTAGCAGATGCTGTACAAATGCAAATAAAGACTTACGGTGTGTGTAAATGAAATGAAAATTCCCATTTATGTCAACGCAACTGCATTTGTCACTATAGCCTGTTTGTTAGTTCTTGTCCTGAAAAGATATAATCTGAAAAAGCTCTATTTGTATTTGAAGGCCAAGTCTGTGTGTGCATAGTTTTCGACAAATGAGCTGTTAAACTCAGTAAAGATATTAGTGCATGAGGCTAAATGTATGCATAATCATTTGCAGAAGTGGGGTGTGAAACTGTAGTTTTACAAATACACAGCAAAGCTAAAGCAGCTCTTACCTTTAAAGCAGCTAATCAATCTAGTATTATGACTTCATTTGCTTAGCTAGAGTAAACCAAACAAAGGAAATGAGACTTAATAGATACAGCATGGGCTACTGGAGTTTTTATAGGTTAGTTTTATTTTGGTACTGTTTGTAGGCCACATTAGCCCACTGATTGCACTGGTTGTTGTGCAAACACGCATGAGCTTCATGCTGATAAATTACAATTTTAAGCCTTGGGACTGGTCTCTTTCTCTCTTGGTTGGAGGATTTGGACCAAAAAGGAAAAACACAGGGAGGGGGGACTTTGGGGAAGTGATTGAACAGAACAAAATCTGAAAAATGATTCTGTAAGAATATCTTTTTTTACCACCTGTCATGATGTATAAATAGACAAGAGGTTAGTTTGGCTTTTCAATTCAGGAGCAGTGTGTAGGTTTGGGATAAAGAAAACCCACCCCATTTCTTCCGCCTGTTCTCTTATATACTAAGCAAATTTGATTTAGAGAAAGAAGGGTTTTGTTTTTACTGAAACTGCACTTAACCTTGACCTGGCAATCGCATAGCAGCATAGCTCTTAATTTATTTGAATATTTGATTACTGTAACTTAAAAAAAAATTAAACATCTAGGAATCAAGAATGGTAAAGTAATAGGTAGTATGTTATTTTATCATCTCAGGTTCAAGCAGGACAGTTTCAGGAATATATGACTTGAGAGAGGCAGCCAGACAGACAATCAAAATGCTTCAGTTGGCAGGATGAAGTGATATGCTAATGTAAGAGAAAAGGTGGGTGTACAATTGCAAGGAAATAAATACTCGTTAAAGAGATGGGAGGTCTAGGACAGTGGTTCTCAACTTTTTTGTACCAGGACCTATTTATAAAGATCAGTGGCCAGTGCTGACCTGCTTTCCCTCAGCCCTGCTAAAGGGAGCCCCCAGCTGCCCATGCCATTTGGGCCAAAGTCCCGCAGTTCATGCGGATTTCAGCGGAGAGAGTCCAGCCCCAGCACAGGCTGGAGGGAGGAGGGGAGGCCTGTGGCGGCCCCCCTGCCCTGGTCTGGGGCTGCTATGCCTCACCAGGCAGCCTGGTCACAATCCCTCCAGCGTGTCCCCCAGCAGCGTCTCCCAGTTGCTCTGCCCATACAAGTATGAGCACCAGCTCAAATGCCACCAGCCCAGCTAAGCAGCTCCCCCCGATACCTCCTTTTCTTGCTGAAGAGGGAGGCACCTAGCCCTCGCATCCCCCCTGCCCTGATACAGCCTTGGTGCCCAGCTTTCTTCCCTCATATCTGGCGGATACCCATCCCCCCTGCCCACACACACACGGTCCCCAAGTCCCGGACCTCCAACCCCCACTGATCATACACTTACCTGCATCCGGCTATTGGTGCTACTCCCAGGACCCTGCCTGGGTACATGCAGGCCATATGGATGTGTGTGCAGAGACACATATGTGCCTGCTGCCTCCAGTCACCCAAAGCAGTGGCTTGCAGGCAGGCTGGAATGAAGGTTATGTGTATGGGGAATGACAAGCTAGATGTGTGTGGAATTAAGGGCTAGCTCTGAAGAAGATGACATTGGGAGAGATTGAGGGTGGAGGGGAAGAGGTGGGAGAGGTGGATTCTTTGCTAGTGAGCTTCCCTAGGAGTCAGGCAGCATGGGATAGCTCTAATCTTCCTGCGAGCCCAGCTGTAAGTGTTCTGATTCCATGCTTGCAAGCATAATAAATATTGTTATAGTGTTTTGATGATAGTGTTAGAGCATGGGTGTTCAACCTCTGGTCCTTGGGCCAATAGCAGCCTGTGCAGCTATGATATCTGCCCCATTGGGCTCCCCACAGTTGGGAAATTTGGTGGTTTCTCACCTGTCTACACTCTTTCCTTTGGTGAGGTACCCCCTTTCTCCCCCATTGATGATGGATTGGGTTCTTGTTATGCCCCTACCTTTCCTCCCTCCATGGACTTCGATTGCGTGCTGCTTGCATATGGATTGGGCACTGCCCATCCGTCTCACTGGACAAAAAGGTTGGGCACTCTTTGTTTAGAGTAGTGTTCTAACTGAGATGATTCAGGAAGTCTGCAAAAGGAAAGGATTTTTTGGGTGTGGTGACTTTTATTCGACCAACTGCATGGTTGGAATTAAGTTAGATAATCTTTCAAACACAAGATTCATAAATTAATAGATTCATAGATGCTAGGATTGGAAGGGACCTCAACAGATCATTGAGTCCAACCCCCTGCCTAGGCAAGAAAGAACACTGGGGTCAGATGACCCCAGCCAGATGCCTAGCCAGCCTTCTCTTAAAGACTCCTAAGGTAGGGGAGAGCACCACCTCCCCTGGAAGCCCGTTCCAAATTTTGGCCACCCTTACAGTGAAGACATTTTTCCTGATATCTAGCCTAAATCTGCTCTTTGTCAGTTTCTGACCATTGTTCCTTGTTACCCCAAGAGGCGTCCTGGTGAACAGAGCATCTCCGGTTCCTTGCTGCGCCCCCCTAATGAATTTGTAGTTGGCCACAAGATCACCTCTCGGCCTTCTTTTGTGGAGGCTGAAGAGGTCCATGTCCCTTAGTCTCTCCTCATAGGGCTCATCCTGTAAACCGTTAACCATACAAGTGGCTCTCCTCTGGACCCTCTTGAAGCTGTCCACATCCTTCTTAAAGTATGGTGCCCAAAACTGGACACAGTACTCCATCTGGAGTTAGCTTTGCTGATGATTTTGTCACACTGACAACTCATGCTCATCTTGGAGTCCACTAGGACTCTGAGATCCGTTTCCAGTTCTCTGCTGTTAAGAGGGTCATTTTCAAGCCAGTAGGTGTGCTGGATATTTTTACGTCCTAAGTGCAGTACTCTTCATTTGTCCTTGTAGTACTGCGTCCTGTTGTGTTCAGTCTGCTTTTCCAACCTGTCCAAGTCTGCCTGCAGTCATTTCCTACCCTCCAGAGTGCTCACTTCACCCCACAATTTAGTATAATCTGCAAACTTGGACAGAGGACACTTCACGCCCACATCCAAGTCACTGATGAAGACACTGAAGAGTACAGGTCTGAGGACTGAGCTCAGTGGGACCCACTACCCAGATACTTCCAGGTCAATACAGACCCGTCTACTACCACTCTCTGGGTGCGACCCGCAAGCCAATTTGCCACCCATCAGACCGTGTAATCATCTAAGTCACAGCCTCTTAATTTATTTAAAAGAATGGAATGAGATACCATATTAGAGGTCTTCCTAAAATCCAAAAAAACAACATCTACCTCTACTTCTGCATCAGCATTTTGTGACCTGGTTATAAAATGAAACCAGGTCAGTCAGGCATGACCTACCTGCTACAGATCAATGCTGGTTGCCCTGCTTTATCAACGATTTGGACGACAGGGTGAAAAGCAATCTGTTCAAATTTGTTGATGATACCAAAATATGGGGAGAGGTGGGCACGTTAGCAGGGAGGGAGAGACTGCAGAAAGACCTGGATAGGTTGCAGAGGTGGGCTAACAAAAACAGGATGTGTTTCAATACTGACAAGTGCAGGGTGCTGCACTTGGGCAGTAGTAACCAGCAACACACTTATAACATTGGAAAGTCCTTTCTTGAGAGCACGAAGGCAGAAAGGGATCTTGTAGTCATTATTGACTTCATGATGAACATGGGCTGACAGTGCAGGGCCACGGTTGGCGGGGCTAACCAGACTTTATCGTGCGACCACAGGTGCATCTCAAGTAGATCCAAGGAGGTGATCCTCCCCATCTACGCAACACTGGTCAGGCCGCAGCTGGAGTACTGTGTCCAGTTCTGGGCACCCCACTTCAAGGGGGATGTGGACAACATCAAGAGGGTCTAGAGGAGGGCCACCCGCATGATCCGGGGACAGCAGGGCAGACCCTACAACGATAGGTTACAGGGCCTGAACCTCTTCAGCCTTCAGAAGAAAAGGCTGAGGGGGGACCTGGTGACTGTCTATAAACTCACTAGGGGGGACCAGAAGGGTTTGGGGGAGACCTTGTTTCCTCTAGCACCCCCCGGAATAACAAGGAATAATGGCCACAAGTTGTTGGAGAGTAGGTTTAGATTAGACATCCTTAGGAACTACTTCACAGTCAGGGCAGCTAGGATCTGGAACCGACTTCCAAGGGAATTGGTGCTGGCTCCTACCCTGGGGGTCTTTAAGAAGTGGCTTGATGCCTACCTGGCTGGGGTCATTTGAGCCCAGTTTTCTTCCTGTCCAAGAAGGGGGTTGGACTTGAAGATCTACAAGGTCCCTTCCGACCCAACTTCTATGATTCTATGATTATTTTTCCCTCTGGACTCCCACAAATATGATCCTCCATAATCTTTTCAAAGACCTTTCCAAGGATGGAGGTGAGGCTGACTGACCTATAATGACTTGTATCCTCTTTCCTCCCCTTCTTGAAAATGGGGACAACATTGGCCCTTTTCCAGTCCTCTGGGACTTGACCCGAGTGCCACGAGTGCTCAAACAGCTGTGCTAGTGGTTCTACTATGACTCCGGCAAATGCCTTTAGTACTCACGGATGCAGCGCATCTGAGCCTGCTAACTTAAACACATCCAGTCCATCCAAGTGACTCTGCACCATGTCAGTGTTGACAGTTAGTAGGCTGGTATGCCTCTGATCCCATCTAAGAACCTGTTAGGAGGCTGATCTTGACCCTTGTTCAAGAACACTGAGGCAAAAAACTCATTGAATAGATCAGCCTTGTCTCCCCTGTCTGTCACTAATTACTCCTGTTTCTTCAGTAGGGGTCCCGTGCTGCCCTGCGCCTTCCTTTTACTCCCTAAATACCTAACAATAGACTTTTTGTTGTCTTTAATTTGTGTTGCCAGCCTCAGCTCTGTAGTTGCTTTGGCCTTTCTAACTGCCACCCTGCAAGTGCAGGCCAAGTAGATACACTCCTCCTTGGTAGCTTCCTCCTGCTTTCACCACCTATATGCCTTCTTTTTTTTTTTTTGCCCTTAGGCTCTTCTGGATGTCTGTGTTTAGCCAAGGAAGTTTTTTGACCCCTTTCTCCCCTTTTCCTCGCACTGGGATCATCTCCCTCTGTGCCTGAAGGATCACTTCCTTTAGGAATGATCACCCTTTCTGGACTCCCATCTTGCCAATACTCCTATCCTGCAGTGCATCACTGATTAAACTGAGCACACTGAAGTTAGCCTTCCTAAAGTCAAGCACCTCCACCCTGTTATTATCTTACCCACTTTACACCATATGATGAATTTGATTGAGTGAGTAGTGGTTACTGTCCCCAAGGTGACCACGAATCTGTAGTTCCCCTACCAGGTCATCCCCCATAGCCAACACCAAGTCCAGTGGGACCATATACTTTCTGCGTTAGGTGAACGGTTGGATTTGGCTGACTGCTGTTCCCAGCAGATGTCAGGGTAGTTTAGGTCCCCCATGACAATCATGTCCCTAGATTACGGCTTCTGAGAGCTGCCTCTAGCATTCCCAGTTCAGTTCTCCTCCTTGATGTGGTGGTCTGTAGCAGACCCCCATCACCAGGTCCCTTTCCCCTTGACCTTCATGTGTCCTAACCCACAATGCTTTAACTTTCTCTTAAGACTCCCTTCTGTGCACTCACCTGAACACTGCTGAAGCCAATGATGCTGATGCGCAGTTCAGACTTCCTTTGCTCTCCCCTCAGTTAAATAGGGTTGGGAGAAAACTCCTTCCCACTTACCTACAGCTGGCCCAGCTCACCTTACTGCTGCTGCTGGTTCCTTACCACCACACAGGAGTGAAGGGCACACACATGCTTGCTTCAGCATCCCAACTAAAAGTTAAATGTGCTAGGTGAGGCTTGAACTCACAACCTTAGCATCACTTCCTCAGTGTTGTTTCATAAGTATCACAGGCTAACCCACCACACCTGAGCTGAAAAGCTCTTTGTCACTATTTTAGAACATTTGTTTAAAGTAATTGTATCTGCTATTGGCTTTTGGATTTAATAAAGATATATGAAAGGAATTACTGACACGCTCAATCAAATTCTAACGCAACATACGGGGCGCATCTACATGTGTCACTATGGCAACTTTACTGTGCTGTATGTGTGGCACATGATTATTTTTAGCCGCTACTTCACCATAGTGGCGCGCTATACCAGAGGAGCGTGTTGCAATGGGGACGTAGCTGCTGTTTGCGTGTAGATGCCCATGGATGCTACATCGCCAATTTTGTTTCTTATACTGCTGTTTTTCCCAAATGTTTCTAATAAATCATAGAAAACTAGGGCTGAAAGGGGTTCCAGTAACTCATCTAGTCCAACCCTTTGCTAAAAGCAGGACCATCCTTAATCTGATCATGCCAGAGATTTGTAGAGCTGGGCCTTAAAATCCTCCAAGAGTCTACCACCCTCTAGATAAGCCGTCCCAGTACTTCACCAAACTCTTAGTCAGAAAGTTTTTCCTAATCTCCAACTTGTTCACATCCCTTCTGTAGTAGGGGCCACAAAACTGAACACAGTACTCCACGTGTAACCTCCCCAGTGCAGAAAAGTGGGGAATAATGACTTCCCTTAGTGCTGACGACACTCCGACTAATGCAACCCAGTATGCTGTTGGCCTTCCTGGCACACACTGTTGGCACTTATTCAGCTTATTGTCCACCGTAACCTCCAGGTCCTTTTCTGTGGAGCTGCTGCTTAGCCACTTGGTCCCAAGCCTGTAGTGGTGCATGAGACAGTTCTGTCTTAAGTTCAGGACTTTGCACTTCTTCTTATGGAGCTTTGCCTTCTTCCCCTGCATGGCTGGTTTAGTGCCTGGCCATTCTTCCTTCCATGGGATTGCCGTGGGGATGGGCACACCCCCTACCTGCTGCTGCAGTGGGGCCTTGTCAAGCCCCTTGGGCTTGGGTTGAGGCTGACAAAGCCCCCTTTCTGCGCTGTCTTGGGGCTGGCGTGCCCCCTGCTTCCCTCTGCACAAATGGATGGGGCCCTGGCGTGCCTTTGTTTAGAGTGATGTTTGAGCACCCCGTGATTTGAGCACCCATTTGTTTAGAGTTATATTCTACCTGTGATGATTCAGGAAGTATGCAGGAGGCAAGAATTTTTGGGTGTGATAACTTTTATTGGACCAACTGAATGGTTGGAATTAAGTTAGACAAGCTTTCAAACAAAAAACATTCTTTGTCAGTGTTTTAGAGCATTTGCTTAAAGCAGGTGTTGTCAACCTGGGGTATGCCTACCCTGGAGGTAATTTGAAAGGTCCCAGGGAATATACAGGGGTGGGCACAGATGTAGCATACCTGCTGCCTCACAGGAACAAGGCCAGGGCGGACTGAGAACAGGGTCCACAGAAGCTGCACTGCCACTGCTCTGTGTCTGGCCCTTGCCACCCCCAGCCACACCTGACCACTCGCCATCCCCACCTGCTCCGCATCCAGCTGCTCCCACCCCTCTGGGGGTACACTTTTTAAAAAAAGGGGTTCCGGGGGTACACTTACTAAAAAAAAGGTTGAAAACTACTGGCTTAAAGTCACTATATATCTGCTATTGGCTTTTGGATTTAATAAAGACATTTTAGCTGAGTTCCTGACATACTCAATCAAACTCTAACACAACATGCTGTGTTGTTCTGGCTTTTGAAGACTTTGCCCAGAAACCTGTGCTTTTTTATTAATTGCTGATCATTTTACAGCTTTTAGAGAAAAAGGAAATTAGTTAAGCTCCTTCTGAGTAGTAAGATACTCTTATGTTTATTAAAAGCTTAATGAAATTTGAGACAATAACAAAATAATACTGTTACAATATTTTTTAAAAGTTATGGATTTATATTAGGGGCGCACCGATAGAGATTTTTGGGGCCGATCTTGGTAGCTATATTTAAGGAGGCATAGAGCCTGACACCGATCTGGTTTCCGATACAGCTACCTCTAGCTGGTTAAGTCTGGTCTGGTGGAAGGGAAAGGGGAAGGAGAAGGGGAAGGGGTGTGTGGGGGGGTGCAGATCAATGCTGCCTGTGGTGAGGGAGGAGGCAAAGGGAGGTGCTGCCCAAGCAGGGTACAGGGGACGGAGCCACAGCTCGTCATGGGGGCCCAGCTGTCACCGCTGCTTGTAACCCAAGAAGGCACCGGGGGGACATGTCCCCCCTGGATCTGTGTGGGATGGGGCAGGCTGCAGCCAGGACTGCGTGGGGCTCTTCTCGGCAGGGGCTAGGCTTGGAGCGGGTGCCAGCAGCACTGGGAGGATCCTGCATCCAGCCCAAATTTTGCCAGGGCTCTGCGCCACCACTGCCAGCTACTCGGTGCAGCCCTGGCTCAACGCCCCACCTCCACCCACGCACCAGGAAAACCTGGGGCTGTGTTGGGCTGCTGGCAGCGGTGGCACTGGGAGCACAGCGGTGGTGAAATTTGGGGTTGATGCAGCATCCTCCCAATGCCACCGGCACCCTCTCCAAGCCCAGGCTCCACTGAGAAGAGCTCCATGAAGCCCTGCCTGCAGCCCACCCTGCTGCACACAGATCCAAGGGGCACCTGCCCCCGCCCGTGCCCTCCCAGAGTGCAAGTAGCAGTGGGAGCCACCTCCCCACACCTCCACAAGCTGTAGCTCTCCCTCTCCACCCTGCCTGGACAGCACCTGCCACCGCCCCCTCCATCACCAGCAAGAGCCTTGATCTGCCTCCCACATGCCTCTTCCCTCCCCTTTCACCACACCGGACTTGCCAGCTGAAGGCAGCTCTCCACACTGCCAGATGTGCTTCTTGCTTCCTGAGTGCTGTACTGTGACTGCGCACAGCACAGGCATTTATCAGCCAAATTATCAGCCCCATCGGCTCAATATCTGATACAGCCAGTTTTCTTCGTACGGTACCAGTCCGACATCAGACCAAGGTATCAATGCACCTCTAGTTTATATGATCACTCACAGTGCTGCTAAGTGGTGCAAATCACAAGCTCTCTTATTGTACCTCTAAGCTTTCATATATGACTGCAAAGTTGCTAACTTTTCTTACATACAAAAAGCTAGAACTCTGGGTTCCAAAATGATACTTTTTATTAGACCAACTGGAAAATGGCAAGAAAACTGTCCTTTTCTGCAGGCTTTCAGGATCAAAGTCCCTTCATTAGGCTCTGGGAAAAGTGTAGATGGTACAAGATGGTAAAAAGTCCCCATACGTAGGACAGAAACTTCATTTTTGCAAAGAGGGAGCTGAAGATGGAAGGCCGTCCCTCTGGGTCCTTGAGAATGTCTTTGTGAGCTGTGCTGAGTAGCTCTTTGATGTGTAGTAACTTTTCTTATAACCTTTCAAGTAAAAAGGGGACAAGCCAGTGCAGCTTTTGTATCAGGAAACAATTTGTCTCTAGTCTTTTAGATCATTTGAACAAAACCGGTGGATGAAACTGAAGTGGAAGAGTTCACAGAATCAGAGAAAATTAGGGTTGGAAGGGACCTCAGGAAGTCATCTAGTCCGAGCCCCTCATGAGGTGCAACTCCAGTTGTGCTTTGGCCTTCCTGATTTCGTCCCTGCGTGCCAAGCAGTACTGTTATGCTCCTTCCTAGTCATTTGTCCAACTTTCTACTTCTTGCACGCTTCCATTTTGTGTTTTAGCTTGCTGAGAATTCCCTGCTAAGCCAACCTGGTCATCTGCCATTCTTGCTAGACTTTCTGCACATTGAGATGGTTTATTCCTGTGTCCTCCATCAGGTTTCTTTAAAATACAGCCAGCTCTCTTGGACTCCTTTTACTTTCAGATTGGCCTCCCAGGGGAGCCCGCCCATCAGTAGTTCCTGCGTGAATGGAAGTCTGCTTTTCTGAAGGGTGGGGTTCATACCCTGCTGCCTGCCTGCCTCCTGATCCTGAACTCTATCATCTTGTGGTTGGTGCTGCCCAAGGTGCCATTCACTGATTGATTCCCCATCAATTCTTCTCAGTTTGTAAGCAGGAGGTCAAGAAGAGCATGGCCCCTACTTGGCCTCTGCACCACTTGCACCAGGAAGTTGTCCCCAGCACTCTCCAGCACTTTCTTGGTGTGCCTGTGCACTGCTGTATTGCCTTCCCAGCAGATGTCAGGGGGATTGAAATCCCCCATGAGAACTGTGGCCTGTGATTGGTAAATCTGCTAGCTGTTTGAAGAAAGCCTCATCCACCACTTCCTCCTGGTCTGGTGGTCTGTAGCAGACACCCACCATGACATCACTCTTGTTGCTTTTCCCTCTGACCTGAACCCAGAGACTTTCTACAGATCTAGCTCCAGTTTCAGACCAGAGCTTTGAGCCATTGTACAGATATTTGTGCATGTGCAATTCCTCCTTCTCACCTCCGCCGCCTGTCCCTCCTGAACAGTTTATATCCATCCATTGCAGTGCTCCAGTCATGCAAGTCATCCCACCAAGTCTGTTATTCCGATCATGTCATGGTTCTGTGACTGCAAGGACTTCCAAGTCTTATTGCTTATTTCCCAAGCTTCATGCATTTGTGTACAGACACCTGAGGACCTAGCTGATTGCTTTGCTTTCTCAGGAAGAATGAGAGGCTTTCCTTTTGCCTCATTTTCTTGCACTTCCTCCAGGTCACCTGCTTCCCCACTTAACTCAGGGCTTTGGTCTCC
>JAGPOW010003316.1:160267607-160284531 GCA_030014935.1 Caiman crocodilus
TCCTGTGACCCCAGCACTCGTTCCTGCCATTGGCAGGGGGTCAGACTAGATGGCCTGCTCTAGGCCCCTTCTGACCCTAGTTACTATGAAACTATGAAGGTCTGCCTGCAGTCATTCCCTACCCTCCAGAGTGTTTACTTCATCCCACAATTTAGTATCATCTGCAAACTTGTACAGAGGACACTTCACGCCCACATCCAAGTCACTGGTGAAATCACTGAAGAGTGCAGGTCTAAGGACTGAGCCCGGTGGGACCCCACTACCCAGATCCTTCCAGGTTGATACCGACCTGTCTGCTACCACTGTCTGGGTACAACCCGCAAGCCAATTTGCCACCCACCAGTCTGTGTAAACATCTAAATCATAGCCTCTTACATTTATTTAAGAGAATGGGATGAGATACCATATCGAAGGTCTTCCTAAAATCCAAAAAAACAACATCCACCTCTACTTCTGCATTAGCATTTTGTGACCTCGTTATAAAATGAAACCAGATTAGTCAGGCGTGATATACCTGCTACGGATCAACGCTGGTTGCCCTGCTGCATTATATTTCCCACTGGACTCCCACAAATATGATCCTGAATAATCTTTTCAAAGACTTTTCCAAGGATGAAGGTGAGGCTGACTGGCCTATAATGACTTGGATCCTCTTTCCTCTCCATCTTGAAAATAGGGACCATATTGGCCCTTTTCCAGTCCTCTGGGACCTGACCCGAGTGCCATGAGTGCTCAAACAGCCATTCCAGTGGTTCTGCTGTGACACCGGCAAATGCCTTCAGTACTCGCAGATGCAGCTCATCTGGGCCTGCTAACCTAAACATATCCAGTCCATCCAAGTGACCCAGCACCACGTCAGCATTGACAGTTGGTAGGCTGGTATCCCTCTGATGCCCATCTAAGAACCTGTTAGGAGACTTATCTTGACTCTCGTTCAAGAACGTTGAGGCAAAAAACTCATTGAATAGCTCAGCCGTGCCCCCCCCCCCATCTGTTGCTAATTGCTCCTGTTTCTTCAGTATGGGTCCTATGCTGTCCTGTGCCTTCCTTTTACTCCCTACATACCTAAAAATAGACTTTTTGTTGTTTTTAATTCATGTTGCCAGCCTCAGCTCTGTAGTTGCTTTGGCCTTTCTAACTGCCTCCCTGCAAGTGCGGGCCAAGTAAATACACTCCTTTTTGGTAGCTTCCTCCTGCTCTCACCACCTATATGCCTTTTTTTTTTTGCCCTTAGGCTCTTCTAGATGTCTGTGTTTAGCCAAGGAAGTTTTTTGGCCCCTTTCTCCCCTTTCCCTCACACTGGGATTACCTCCCTCTCTGCCTGAAGGATCACTTCCTTTAGGAATGACCACCCTTCCTGGACTTCCAGCTCGCCAATACTCCTATTCTGCAGTGCATCATAGATTAAACTGAGCACACTGAAGTTAAGTCTTCCTAAAGTCAAGCACTTCCACCCTATTATTATCTTACCAACTCTGTGCCGTATGATGAATTTGATTGAGTGGTGGTCACTGTCCCCAAGGTGACCGTGAATCTGTAGCTCCCCTACCAGATCATCCCCAGTAGCCAACACCAAGTCCAGTAAGGCATTCCCCCTAGTGGGACCATATACTTCCTGTGTTAGGTGAATGGTTGGATTTGGCTGACTGCTCTTCCCAGCAGATGTCAGGGTAGTTTAGGTCCCCCATGACAACCATGTCCCTAGACTGTACAGCTTCTGAGAGCTGCCTCAAGAATTTCAAGTCTAGCTCTCTTTCTTGATGTGGCAGTCTGTAGTAGACCCCCATCACCAAATCCCTTTCCCCTTGACCTCCATGTATCCTAACCCACGGTGCCTTAACTTTCTCCGCCTCTGATCCCATTTTCATTAGACTAGATATATAATGCTTCTTAACATAGAGAGCAACTTCCCTCCCTCCCCCCTCCTCCCCCGCCAACTCTGTCCTGTCTGTACAACCTATAGCCCTCAATGCATGCTGCCCATTTATGGGTAGGGGCCCACCAGGTTTCTGTTAGCCCAACTAAATCGAAGTTATTGTCTACAAGCAGGAGTGTGAGCTCTTCCTGCTTGTTCCCGATGTTCCTAGCATTAGTATAGAGGCACTATTTGGAAATTTGGTGCCTTTGGTGCCCCCCCATTCTGATGCCCAATGGGCTCCTTAGTACTTACCTGGGATGTACTGTTGTATGGCTCGTAGTTTGTAGGTCCCAGGCTGTCTCCATCTCCTGCCTTCCTGTCCCCTGTCAAACCTAGTTGAGAGCCCAATGTAGGAGATCAACCAACCTGTCAGAAAAGAGACTCTTACTTTTTGTGGAGAAATGAAGCCCATTGCATCCCAGGAAGTCCCTTGCATGGAAGTGGAGATTGTGATCCAGGAAGCCAAAACCTGCACGATGGCACCAACTCTGGAGCCACAGGTTGACGTCTCTGACAGATTACGTGATCCCTACTGCAACCGTTGACCAGAAGGATTGATGAGAAGACCACCTGCACCCCTGTCTTCCTAAGCTTGGTCCCCAGAACCCTGTAGTCACTCATGATATGGTCTGGACTACTCCGGGCCACATCATTTGTTTCTACATGGGTGAGGACCATGGGATGAGGTCAGGAGTCCTTGCTGTGACATCCCTGATCCTGACTCCAGGCAGGCAGCAAACCTTTTGTTCCATGGGATCCTGGCAACAGATGGGTCCCTCTGTTCCTCTCAGCAGGGAGTAACCCACTACGATGATGTAGTGTCTCTTCCTCCAGTTACCTGACTGGCCCTCAGCTTGCTCAGTGATGGTTATAGACTCCTCCAGTGCACTTTCCTCCACCACACACTCCTCCAGTACAGCCAGGGCCTCATATTTGTTCCCCAACTGCACTGGGGGAGCTGTTTCTGTGGTGAGAGGTCTGGCCCAGGACCATTCTCCACTCTCCTGCATCTGCTTCAGGGCATTCCCTTGCTACTTCTCTGTCAGGTGTCTTGTCCTGCAGACACTGAAAGTAACCATCAATCTCATCCTCTGTGGCCCTGATCCTCTGCTTGGAGGTGGAGTTCTATCACCTGCCTCTCCAAAGCCTCAAGCAGGGCACGTGTAGGACAGGTGAGGGGATTCCCAGCCCCCCCAGGCAACCCCTGCAAGCAGGAGGCCTGGCTGCTGACAACCTACCCAAAGGCTGGTGCTCCTGTGCTCCTGTGTGGTGCTCCTGGTGCTCCTGTGTGGAGGCCTCAGAGGAGCACCAGGTGGGAGGCAGCATTGCAGCAGGGTCCCTGACTAGGCTCTGAGTCACCACCCCATTAAGACTCCCTTATGTGCACTCACATGAAGACTCTGTCAGAAGCCAATGATGCTGATGCATAGAGTTCAGACTCTTCCTGCTCTACCCTCAGCTAAATAGGGATGGAAGGAAAACCCCTTCCCAATTCCCTACAGCTGGCTCCTTACCACTTCACAGGAGCCAAGGGCATGCACATGCTTGCTTCAGTGTCCCGGTCTCAACTAGAAGTTAAATGCTTTAGGTAAGGCTTGAACTCACAATATTGGCATTACTTCCCCACTGCTGCTTTAGAAGTACTGCATGCTAACCCACTGCACCTGAGACAAGAGGCTCTTTGTCAATATTTTAGAACATTTGTTTAAAGTAAGTGCATCTCTCCTATTGGCTTTTGGATTTAATAAAGACATTTTAACTGAATTACTGATACGTTCAATCAAATTCTAACACAACATACAGGGCGCATCTACATGTGTCACTATGGCAACTTTACTGTGCTGTATGTGTAGCACATGATTATTTTTAGCAGCTACTTCACTGTAGTGGCACGCTATACCAGGGGAGCGTGTTGCAATGGGTACGTAGCTGCTGTTTGCGTGTAGATGCCCATGGATGCTACATCGCCAAATTTGTTCCTTATACTGCTAGTTTTCCAAATGTTTCTAATCATAGAATCATAGAAAACTAGGGTTGAAAGGGATTCCGGGAAGTCATCTAGTCCAACCCCTTGCTTAAAGTAGGACCATCCTTAATTTGATCATGCCAGAGATTTGTCAAGCCGGGCCTTAAAATCCTCCAAAATTCCACCACCTCTCTAGATAAGCCATTCCAGTACTTCACCAATCTCTTAGTCAGAAAGTGTTTCCTAATGTCTAATGTAAACCTCCCTTGCTGCAACTTGAGAACATCACTCCTTGTTCTGTTATCACCACTGAGAAGAATTTAGCTCCATCCTCTTTGGACCCTGCCTCCCTCCCACCTTTCAGGTAGTTGAAGGCAGCTATCAGTTTCCCCTCAGTCTTCTCTTTGGAGACTAAATAAACCCGATGCCCTCAGCCTGTCCTCAGAAGTCTCATGGCGTATGTCCCTGACCATTTTCGTTGTCCACTGGACTCTCCAACTTCACATCACTTCTGTAGTAGGGGGCACAAAACTGAACACAGTATTCCACGTGTAACCTCACCAGTGCAGAATAGTGGAGAATAATTGCTTCCCTCAGTGCTGACAACACTTCTACTAATCCATCCAGTATACTGTTAGCCTTCTTGGCAACAAGCACACACTGTTGGCACATATTCAGCTTACTGTCCACCGTAACGCCCAAGTCCTTTTTTGTGGAGCTGCTGCTTAGCCAGTTGGTCCCAAGCCTGTAGCGGTGCATGAAACGTCTGTCCTAAGTTCAGGACTTTGTACTTCTTCTTATGGAACTTTGCCTTGTTCCCCTGCATGGCTGGTTTGGGGCCTGGACATTCTGCCTTCCATGGGATTGCTGTGGGGACGGGCACGCCCCCAACCTGCTGCTGTAATGAGGCCTTGTCATGCCCCTTGGGCTCAGGTTGAGGCTGACAAAGCCCCTTTTCTGCGCTGTATTGGGGCTGGTGTGCCCCCTGCCTCCCTCTGCACAGATGGATGGGGCCCTGGCATGCCTTTGTTTAGAGTGATGTTTGAGCACCCATTTGTTTAGAGTTATGTTCTACCTGTGATGATCCAGGAGGTATGCAAGAGGCAAGGATTTTTTTGGGTGCGATAACTTTTATTGGACCAACTACATGGTTGGAATTAAGTTAGACAAACTTTCAAATGCAAAACATTCTTTGTCGGTGTTTTAGAGCATTTGCTTAAAGCAGGTGTTGTCAACCTGATGCATACCCCTGGACATAATTTGAAAGGTCCCAGGGAATATACAGGGGCGGGCACAGATGTAGCACACCTGCTGCCTCACAGGAGCAGGGCCAGGGCAGAGTGAAAGCAGGGCCCACAGAAGCTGCACTGCCGCTGCTCTAGCACTCATCGTGCCCCTGCTCTGTGTCTGGCCACTTGCCACCCCCCAAACACACCTGACCACTCGCCACCCCCACCTGCTCTGCATCCGGCTGCTCCCACCCCCCTGGGGGTACACTTTTTAAAAAAGGGGCTATACCGCCAAGGGTATACTTACTAAAAAAAAGGTTGAAAACTCCTGGCTTAAAGTCACTGTATATTTGCTATTGGCTTTTTGATTTAATAAAGACATTATAGCTGAGTTACTGATACACTTAGTCAAACTCTAACACAACATGCAGCGTTGTTCTGGCTTTTGAAGACTTTTCCCAGAAACCTGTGCTTTTTTATTAATTGCTGATCATTTTACAGCTTTTAGAGAAAAAGGAAATTAGTTGAGCTCTTTCTGAGTAGTAAGATACTCTCATGTTTCTTAAAAGCTTAATGAAATTTGGGACAATAGCCGAATAATACCTTTAAAATATTCTTTAAAAGTTATGAATTTATATTAGGGGTGCACCAATGGAGATTTTTGGGGCCGATTTCGAAAGCTGATATTTGAGGAGGCATATTGGCTGATACTGATCTGATTTCCGGTACAGCTACCTCCAGCTGGTTAAGCCTGGTCTGGTGGAAGGGGAAGGGGTGTGGCGGGGGTACAGATCAATGCCGCCTGTGTTGAGAGAGGAGGCAGAGGGAGGTGCTGCCCAGGCGGGGCGGAGGGAACGGAGCCACAACTCGTGATGGGGGGACGGCTGTCACCACTGCTTGCAACCCGGGAAGGCACCAGGGGGACATGTGCTCCCCTGGATCTGTGTGGCATGGGACAGGCTGCAGCCAGGGCGGTGTGGGGCTCTTCTGGGCAGGGGCTAGGCTTGGAGTGGGTGCCGGCAGCGCTGGGAGGATGCTGTGTCCATCCCAAATTTTGCCAGCGCTGCCAGCCACTCGGTGCAGCCCTGGCTCAACACCCACCTCCACCCACACACTAGGAAAATCCGGGGCTGCATGGCGTTGCTGGCAATGGTGGCACTGGGAGCACAGCGGTGGTGAAATTTGGGGTGGATGCAGCATCTTTCCAATGCCACTGGCGCCCTATCTGAGCCCAGCCTCAACTGAGAAGAGCCCCATGCAGCCCCAGCTGCAGCCCACCCTGCCGTGCACAATTCCAAGGGGCACATCCTGCCTGCCCATGCCCGTGCCCTCCCAGAGTACAAACAGCAGTGGGAGCCACCTCTCCCCACCACAAGCTGAATCTCCCCTTTTCCACCCGGGCTGGACAGTGCCTGCCCCCACACCCTCCATCACCAGCGGGAGCTTTGATCTGCTCCCCACATGCCCCTTCCCTCCCCTTGCACCACACCGGACTTAACAGCTGAAGGCAGCTCTCCACACTGCCAGATGTGATTCTTGCTTCCTGAGACTATGCACAGCACAAGCATTTATCAGCCAAATGATCAGCCCCATTGGGCTGATATCCGATACAGCCAGTTTTCTTTATACTGGTACCGGTCCGATATCAGACCAATGTATCAGTACACCTCTAATTTATATTATAGCTCACAGTGCTGCTAAGTGGTACAAATCGCAAGCTATCTTATTGTACCTCTAGGCTTTCATATATGAGTGCAAAGTTGCTAACTTTTCTTATATACAAAAAACTAGAACTCTTGGTTCCAAAATGATACCTTTTATTAGACCAACTGGAAAATGGCAAGAAAATTGTTCTTTTCTACAAGCTTTCGGGATCAAAGTCTCTTTGTTAGGCTCTGAGAAAAGTGTAAATGGTACAAGATGGTAAAAAGTCCCCAGAGGTAGGAAATAAACTTCATTTTTGCACAGAGGGAGCTGAAGATGGAAGGCTGTCCCTCTGGGTCCTTGAGAATGTCTTTGTGAGCTGTGCTGAGTAGCTCTTTGATGTGTAGTAACTTTTCTTATAACCTTTCAAGTAAAAATTTGAATTAAACAGATGCTTGGCTTGCATATTAACATCCTATTTGTCAAAGTTGTAGTTCTTGTGCTGCTCTTTCTCCAAATTTTCCTCATAAAGATTTTTCATAATCAGCTATTAATTAGTACTTTGTTCCTCAGCTTTTTAGACTGAAGACATGGCTTGGAAAATTCCTGGTCTTAGCTGCTACCTTTTTTTTTTTACTAGAGAAAAATAATGGCAATTTTTCTGTTGCACAGAACTCAGAAAAGCCACAACAGGTCAGAATATCTTTAATATTGAATTCCTGTTTGAAATCTCTGAATTTACCATATGAATATGGGGCCTACGTCGTTCACACGGGCTTCCGCCCAATTCTGTGATTCAAGTGCAGTGGTGGTCACCATTTTCATGGTGGACCATGGCAGCCCCCCTCCCCCAAACCTGGTTGAGGGGCCCTGGGAGTCCCAACCCATGGCCATCTCTCAATCTCCAGTGAGGGGCAGGGCTTCCAGGGCCCCTCAACCAATTGGAGATGTGGGAGGGGCCGGTCATGCTCAGCAGAGAAAATCTCAGGCCACCCTCCCCCCTGCTTCCCCCCAACCTCCCCTCAGGAAGAGGGCTTCCAGCCTGTTTTCAGCTTCCTTCTTCCCCTCCCCCAGAAGCCTGCTTGCTGCCAATTTTTCAGCTCGGGGGTGGGGGTGGGCTTTTTTACAAGGCACCTACCAAATTCATGGTTTCTGCGAAAATCTTGAATTTGGTAGACCCCTACTTATTAATCATATTTTCAGGTCTTCCAGCACTAAGATTGTGTGGTACCCTATGGCTGCCTTTAAAGGAGCTCAAGTCACCTTGGTTGAAAGTCACTGAATTAAAAGTTTTGGTATTTTGGCTTTCTTTAACTATGGAGCTGTTTGGTTTCTCCCTCACAAAGTAAAGATGGCATAATGTGTTTCAGGATTGCTGCACATTTTACCACTGAACCATATTTTTGTTTTATAGTATTCTCCCAAACTAAAAAACTGTAATGGTATAGCTGTACCAAGATATTTTGATCAGGAACCAAGGACATTTTTAATGAAGATTAGGGAATATTTTTAGGCCTTGTGTTTGGGGAAAGTAAAATAGTTTATCTTGTAAGATGCAGTTTTTCATTGGAACTTGAAGTGTCAGTTGTAGAACTTTTAATTGAAATAAAATTTTAACTGCCTTAATTTCCCCTTCGTATTTGCCAGTATAAGCTGATTACCCTTCTAATTGGCTATTGCAACACATTGGCCAGTTCACTGCCTCTAATTATCTGTCAGTCTCTTCATCTCAGACTGTAATTTAAAACTGGAAATAACATGTTCTGAAGCTGTGGTAATGTCTAATAGTTAATTGCTCTGTATTAAGTATAATTCCTACCTTTGTCTTTATCACAGAAGGGAATGGCAGTAATTGTCCTCTTCAGCCTGATAGTGTTTTTTTCTTGTCTGAAAAACTGTATTGAATATAAGTTGGTAATTTTTATATAACCTGCAGTGTGCTAATGAAAATCTTTCAATAGTGCTAGTGGCCTATTCCCTCTACCGAGGACTGTATATTTTACCATTTAGAACTATTTTGCATTTTTGTTTGCCATGACAGTAAACTTGTGATTAGTAGGAACCAGGCTTTGGTGTTCATCTTTTGAGCTTCATATTCAAATAGCAGGTATTTCAGTATGTGAGAAATGTTGATGTCTCTGGATAAGCCTGCATGGTGCTTTAACTATTTTATTGCATTTCTTGTATCCTATAATGATAATCCTAGTTCACAGTTTTCCTCTGTGCCTCCAAGCAGACTGTTTGCATTTACATGGATTCAGAGGCAATGTTTTTTTGTGCTATCTTTAGTATAGTTGGGAGAGGTGTTTTGGACTTGAGGGAAGACACTTGATGTCTGAAAGTTTATCTAATACCTCTCACAACTATAGAGTTGATTTGATGAAAGACATCACCAAAAAATTAATTGCTTCTCCTACTGTTGGAATGATGTTGTAGCTGTGATGATCCAGGAAGCATGTGAGAGACAAGGGTTTTTGTGGGTGATATCTTGAAGGATGTATTGTATTTGAAAGCTTGACTAATCTATTCCAACCATGCAGTTGGTCTAATAAAAGATATCACCCACAAAAATCCTTGCCTCTTGTACATATCCTGGACCTCACAAATAGCTTAAGTATATAGGGTTTGGGTGTGTCTGCTTACTCTTATGAAGACAAGAATGTATTCATTTTTGCTTTCAAGTAATGGTTAAAAAAAATCAGAATGTATTAGCTGAGAGAATGCTCATTTTCAAATAAGTACAAAAAATAATCTTTTACTTTAACTTTTTCCTCCTCCAGATATGTGAATTGACCAGTTTAATACTGGATGGGATTTAGTTGTCCTATTGGTCATACCAAGTGTACATTAAGTTTGAGTGTAACCTCCTAAATACCTATTATGCTGTGCTCTTAATGAATAGCTGCAGCAAGATTTTGGTGTTAACATGCAAGACTATTTTATCAACCTTTAATTAATCAATATTTATTAATTATAGAGTTCTGAAATTGTGCTCTGTCGTGATTGATATTTTTAAAATTGTTCATTTATTATTGATTGATTGATTGATTATTGATGATGTACTAACAGTAAGGGTGCATCGGTAAAGATGTTTTGGGGCCGATACCAATGGCTGATTATAGACCATCCATACTGGATGATACTGATCCAATTGCCAATATGCAGCCTAGCAGCTGGTAAGTCTGTGAGGGTGAAGGGGTGTTGGGAAGGAAAGAGGCATGGGGATGCAGATTGAGGTCCTCTGCAGTGAGAGAGGGAGTGGGGCTGGGGCTGGGGCAGGCACTGCCCAGCTGAATTGGGGCAGGACTGAGACGGAGCCGTGGCTCATCCGAGGGTGGCAGGGATGAAAGGGGTGGCTGCCATTTCTGCGCACATCCCCAGGGCAGGCTTGTGTCCCTTGGATCTGTGTACGGGGTGAGGGCAGGCTGCCGCTGGGGGGTGGGCTGGGTCTGCGCTCAGGCCGGGTGAGAAGGACAGTGGCAGCAGCAGCATTGAAAGGGGTAGCTGCAGGTGGGGGAGCTACAGCCACCCTATAATTTGCCGTAGCTCCCCACTCCCAGCACTGCCTCTGGCCATGCCCAAACAGAGCCGCACTGGGAAGAGCTTGATGCAGCTTCCAGTCCCCAGTGGCAGCAGCAGCCCAAGGTTGCAGCTAATGAGGGGTTTGGGCTAGATGAGACAATGCACTGAGTTATAACCTTTTTCAAGGGATTCTGGCTGTTCTCAGTGCATTTCTGACAATTCTTGAGTATTATAGTTATGCAAATTAATATTTTAATCAATCTTTTGAAGTGACCAGGGAGCTACTTCAAAATTATGGATATTTTCTGATGTGAAAAATATCTGTTAAACTATTTAACTTTTTAGTTGTGAATTGAAGGTTGTAGTTACTGTATATGTCCATTCTGATCATTAAAAAATATTAGAAACACAAAGTCTGTGAGAGACTTAGGTCTGCTGGACTACCTGGGACTATAGGGGCAATTAAGGAAGAGAGAGAATTAAAAAGAAATAAAACAACTTTTGCTCATCACTTCTCATCCCCAAGGATATCAAGGTTTTTGTTGCTCCTTTTAGATAATATGGAGGAGATAAGTTTGGAGATTTTGGTGCCAGGAGATCAAGTGCTAGAATAAGTGGTATATTAAAGACCATTAAATCACTAGTACCACATAGCATTCATTCAGGAGCTGTAAAGAATGAAATGACTGAGCTTGCCTTGCATTTAAAAGCTTGTCTAACTTGATCTTAACTACATAGTGGATCCAATAAAAAATATCACCCTAAGAAACTCTTGCCTCTCTCCTAATAAAAATCCAGTCTCATTAAAATCACCTATAATAACAGAGGGTTATAAACTATACCTTACTTTTAAAACAGGGCTGAATGGTGGTCCTGGCAATTATAAACCCATAATCCATAGTTGAGTGCTATCTTCAACTGTTTGAAGAAGTAAATAGATAAAAAAAAGTGGGACAAGCCAGTGCAACTTTTGTAAAGGGAAACAATTGGTCTCTAGTCTTTTAGATAATTTGAACAAAACTGGTGGATGAAACTGATGTGGAAGAGTTCATACAATCAGGGAAAATTAGGGTTGGAAGGACCTCTGGAGGTCATCTAGTCCAAAGCCCTCATGAGGTGCAGCTCCAGTTGTGCTTTGGCCTTCTTGATTTCGTCCCTGCATGCCAAGCAGTACTGTTCTGCTCCTTCCTAGTCATTTGTCCAACTTTCTACTTCTTACATGCTTCCTTCTTGTGTTTTAGCTTGCTGAGAGTTCCCTGCTAAGCCAACCTGGTCATCTGCCATTCTTGCTATTCTTTCTGTGCATTGAGATGATTTATTCCTGTGCCTTCAGTAAGGTTTCTTTAAAATACAGCCAGCTCTCCTGGACTCCTTTTACTTTCAGATTGGCTTCCCAGGGGATCCTTCCCATCAGTAGTTCCTGAGTGAATGGTAGTCTGCTTTTGTGAATGAAATTCTGCTTTTCTGAAGTGCGGGGTTCTTACCTTGCTGTCTGTTTACCTCCTGATCCTGAACTCAGTCATTTTGTGGTTTGTGCTGCCCAAGTTGCCATTCACTTATTGATTCCTCACCAATTCTTCTCAGTTTGTAAGCAGGAGGTCAAGAAGAGCATGGCTCCTAGTTGGCCTCTGCACCGTTTGCACCAGGAAGTTGTCCCCAACACACTCCAATACTTTCTTGGTTTGCTTGTGCGCTGCTGTATTGCCTTCCCAGCAGATGTCAGGGTGATTGAAATCCCCCATGAGAACCGTGGCCTGTGTTTGGTAAATTCCGCTAGCTGTTTGAAGAAAGCCTCATCCACCACTTCCTCCTGGTCTGGTGATCTATAGCAGACACCCACCATTCTATCACTCTTGTTGCTCTTCCCTCTGACCCTAACCCAGAGACTTTCTACAGACCTATCCCAGTTTCATACTGGAGCTTTGAGCTGTTGTACAGATATTTGTGTATGTGCAATTTCTTCTTCTCTTCTCCCCTGCCTGTCCTTCCTAAACAGTTTACATGCATCCATTACAGTGCTCCAGTCATGCAAGCTATCCCACCAAGTTTGTTATTCCAATCATGTCATGGTTCTGTGACTGCAAGGATTTCCAATTCTTGTTGCTTATTTCCCAAGCTTCATGCATTTGTGTACAGACACCTGAGTACCTAGCTGATTGCTCTGCTTTCTCAGGAAGAATGAGAGGCTTTCCTTTTGCCTCCTTTTTCTTGAACTTCCTCCAGGTCACCTGCTTCCCCACTTACCTCAGGGCTTTGGTCTCCATCCTCCAGTGCACATAGTTTATATTTTAAAGCCTTCCTCACTAGGTTAGTGAGCCTGTCTGCAAATACGTTGTTCCCTCTCTTCGTCTTGTGTCTCCCTAGCAATCCTTGGAACAACATCCCTTGGTTGAAGAAGCCAAAGCCCTGCTCGTGTCACTATCTGTGTAGCCATGCATTGATCTGCAAGATACGTCTGCTTCCGATCAGCCCTTCCCTTTGACCAGAAGTATTGAGGAGAACACCACCTGAGTCCCCTTCCTCTTCACCCTGGCACCCAGGGCCCTATAAATACTTTTGATCTGCTCAAGGTCACCCCGGCAGTATCATGGGTACCTACATGGATGAGCAACATGGAGATAGTCGGAGGGCTGGATGAGTGTCGGTAACGCCTCCATGACATCTCAGGTCTAGGCTCCAGGGAAGCAGCAGACCTCCTGAGACAACAGGTCAGGCTGGCAGACGGATGCCTCCTTCCCCTAGAGGAGGGAGTCTCCAACCAAACCACCACCACCCTTCACTTCCTCTTGGTGGCAGTGGTCTCAACCCTTCCTATCTTGGAAATGCTTGGCCTGGCCTCCTTCACCGATGGAACATGCTCCTCTTCTGTTGTTAGGGCTTCATGTCTCTTCTCCAGGCAAACGGCTGCAGGTGGGTGTGAATATTTCTCCTTGCTGCAAGATGTCACAAGCATTCAGCTTCTTTCTTCCTTGGAGTTCAAGTCCTTCCTTTTCTAGTGCCGCCTTTGGCAGTCTTTTCCTCATAGTAGAAGTGTCTTCAAGCATCCAATTGATGAAGTTCTATGGTGGAGGATGCTTTGGACCTTCCTTCTGTTGCTCTCTTGCCTGCTTCCTGAGGGGCACCACCAGAAGATGCTGCTCACGTCACAGGCTCCCCCATCTTGCTGTCACTGAAAGGAAACTGCCAGTGGCAAACTCCATAGTATAGATGGTGAGCACTCCTGCCTGTGTGGACACCTCACAGGTAGGAGCACAGAAAGAGCTGGCAGTGGCAGTGGCTCTGGGATTTTGATGTCTTCCAGCCATGTCGCTGGGTTTCTTAATCTGCTACCTCTCTCTTCTTGCCCCACTTTCCAACCAGACCTTTCCTAGCAAACTCCCTTGTAAACTGGCCTCTTTGCTGCTCCTTGGTCCCAAAAGCTTCCATTTCCCCTGCTAACCCGCTTCCTCTCTCCAAGTTTATGGTGAAGGAAGGTGAGAGAGAGTTTTCCAGATAAATTACCTAGCAAACTCCGCCTCGAACTTCCCTCTCACTCTGGACTCTAGTTAAGCAAGGAGCACAAGAACTGGTCTAATTGCTGTGTTTTAGCTACTTACACTAAATAGATGTAGATTAGGTACTCTTAATTAAAGAAAGAACTTACCTTAAGGGCTCCTCTTTAAAGAATGGGGGGCAAACTGACCTGTGAACTAACTTAAAAAAAAACATTATTTCTATATATAAATAGATAAATACATATATATAACTGTACCTCTAACACAGTGGTTCCCAAACTGTAGGTCACAACCCCAAATGGGCTTGAAACATCAGCGGGATGGGGTGGCAGGAGTGGGGGGGCTATGGGTTGGGAGTGAGGGGTCATGCTGAGGAATGGGGCCATAAATGGGATCATGTTAAGGAAAAGTTTGGGAAGCACTGCTCTGACAACCTGTCTTGTGACTGCTATGGTTCACTTGACAGTTCAAAACACTTTTACAAGTTACACCATTCTTAGTCTTGTTACAAAGACTGTACTGTGCAGTGTGCACACCCATCACCATCACATTGAAACCTGCAAACTGACTTATGAACTGTTTGCAAACTGCCCTGTTTGCTGCCCTCTAGTCACGCAGAGTCTCATTGTATACCCTCCTGGGCCTTGTTAAGACTTTTGTCAGACACAGGTAGCAGTCACCCAGCTTGCTGCACTCCCAACTCCTTAGAGCACATGCCCAAACATACAGGCAGCCCCAGCTCACTTTCCTTCCAGGAGTTAGGGTCAGGTGCCTGACTCCTCTTCCCTTTTCTCCTTTCCCTGTTTGCTGCCCCTGTTCACCTTGCTTATCTCTACTGAACTATTCAGTGTACATTAGTTTAACATTTATATTTAAATTATCTTTTATTTAGAACCCTTGCTTTCTGTAAGTGCCTTTGTTACATCCCAAGAAGGAGAGCTGCTGTGCCACTGAACCAGTTAGTTTCCAGTGTACCGCCAGATTTCTTCCAAGGAAGGAATAGTGGATGTGATTTCTGCAAAAAGAAAGCTTGTCTGGTAAAGATCAATTTTCCCCTTTAAGTAGCTTTTGACATTAAAGCAAAGAACTCTCAATACCGTATTTTATGTACTTTTGAAAAAGGGGCTGTTTACTTAAAGTTCTGTATGCATGGGATATGCAGATTGAGGATTGTACTTTGTTATACACAAACATCTGAGAACCTGGGTAGGGTATGTAATGATATAAACATTACAATCTGTGTGCTTGCATAGAACATTGCATAGAAACTAGAAGAGTTTATGCAAGAGCTAGGGGCACAGGAGTGGCTTTTTAAGAACTGTCCTTATGTCTGTTTCTTTTAATTTGTAGAGGTTAAAACTTTCTGAAATATGCAAAGCTAACGTATTGCACCCCTGCTAATATAGTATGTAAATATTCTCATTAAATTTGTGGGGCATATTTCACCATTTTGACATATAGCAGTACTATAGTAGGCATCACAAGGAGCGATCTATATCTGCAGAAATTATGAGGCAGTTATATTTCAGACATAACATCGTTCTTTGTAAAAAAAAGTTCTCACTCTCTCTAGGCTAAAACATCACAGCCACCTGTGAAGTTTATTATGGTACATTAAAAACTGCAGTTGAAAGGTATTTCTTCTTTCCTTTTATTTTTGTTAACTTATGGAGGAAGAAATAATTTCAGTTCACTTTAGGAATCGGTCCCTTTCCTTTGCTCCTGTTTTTCCTAAATTAGTCTTTGGAACAATACAGGCTCAATTATAGTGAAGTAGTATCATGCATTTTGAGCTTGTGGAGTCCACAGACCATGTAATTCTCTATATTTCCTCCCCCTTCCTTGCATCTCACTTTTTGACAATGTCATTCTGCTGGAGCTGTGCTAGAAAACCTTGCAAGCTTGCATGTGCGTGTGTGTGTGTGTGTGTGTGTCCACACATGCTGCATGCAAAATCCTACACTTTGTTTAGTCTGCAGAACCTCTTCTGTTAGCTAATGCTCCAGGCTCTTCAAAGGGGTAGTGAGAGAGTAGCACTAGTAAGTACCTAAGGCAGAAAACAAACAAGGGCTTTATCACTGGTCTTTAACTCCTATCAAAAGGGGAGTGAGGGACAAGTCATTTACACATGAGGCTTGAATGAAAATTAGCATGGATTAGTCATAGTTGTCCCAGGCATCCTGTTATCTCAGTTCAGAGGTACTTATAGTAGGGAATGGGGTACTTTACCTCCAGGATCCCCAAATAAAAGACTTCTGAGGGAGAGAAGAGGAGGAGGAAAAATCCTGGGTCTGTTTTTAGCCAAAGGGAATTACACTTGAGGTGTGTCAGGAGTAGTGTCTGTCTCTTTTCCCAGTGGACAAGCTGCCAGGCTGGGCAGTTCACGCATGGAGGAATGATGTTCTATAGCCTGTTCCAAAAAGGTAAATTGCAACAAATTGAAATGATTTGGAGAAACAAGTGGGTTAAATCTGAGCAGCTTCCTTGTTTGGTAGTAAATTGGCGGAAGAGTGGTTGATGTTGAATTTACTTAACACTAGATTTACCCTTCTGTGGCCCCTGGCAGAGATCGGAGCATTTATCCTCCACTTTGCACAGGCTGGAAGGAAACAGGCTGGCTCCCATCTTAGTTCTGAATTACTTCATTGCTGAAAAATCACATATCCATTCAAAGGCATGAAATATAAATGTATATTGTTACGTGCAAATGCTTTGCACAAGTACATTTACAGGATGCATTTGCTATGTTCTTCAAACAAGTAGTGTCATTAGCTATTTCATTCTTGACTTGTCTGTTAGGCTTGGGTCAGAAATTACACATAAACTGATATAAGAGTTTGGAAACAGGTTCAGATCTGTAACACAACAGAAGTATAGTGCACATAAGCCCTTCCAAGATTGCTGAAACGGGTTTGAGATGAGCCTGGATGGATGTAATATATTAGACTTAACTGATTTAGATTAAATTGGTTTATTGTACTTCTGACCCAGACCCTCTCGAGATTCATGTAAACACATAGTCCCCCAGTCCCAGGACCCCTGCCAGCCTACGAGGGAAAAACCACCTTTGCCCACGTTTTTCTCCATTAAAAGACAATCCACTTTTAAAGTTTGTTGATCCATTTTTAAAGTTTGTCCCCCTTTTGGGACA
>JAGPOW010003316.1:160312968-160354032 GCA_030014935.1 Caiman crocodilus
TGGTAGCTGGCAGGGAACTGCCTCTGGTCTCAGCTCATGGGCTTTATAAGGGCCAGGCCCTGCCCCCTCTGGTCAGCTGGCTCTCATTAGTTGCCCCAGGAATGCCCAGCTGTGCTGCTTAGTCACTGCTAGGGCTCCTTCCCTAGCAGTTTTCCCCTCTTCAGGCACAGTCACCGGAGTGCCCTGTGACACATGGGTAAAGGCACACTCGACCAGGATGGTATCATGATGGTGCCCAGCTCCAGATCTGGCAACCCTGGTGTGAAGTGCCCACTCTCCACCAGTCCCACCAGGCTGGAATTCCAAAACATGCAGATGTCATGCACGCTGCTCACCCAGCTGGCACTCAGATGGGTGAATGCACAGTGGTGGCCATGATGACCTGCAGGATCACAGAGTGAAATCGTTTGGCTGTAATAGGGGCAGTCCCCATAGGGTGGGCAGGTGACTGGGATGTGGGTCCCATCAAGATCCCAGGACATTTGGTGAATCTCAGTGCATGGGACCCTGCCACCACCAGCAGGATGTCATGGATGTGGAGCACAGTTTGCCCCAGCACATCCTGGAGGTCCCCACCTACCTGCAGGATAGGCTCCCCAGCAGTGGCCTTGCCCATGCTGAACAGGTGTCCAGTGTACCGAAGGCTGGCGGGCATGGCCAGCTTCAGCAGTGCAAAGTTCAGCCAGGTTTTGGTGGGGACAGCCAGGCACATGCCAGTGTCTTGCTGCTTCAGGTTGGGCTGGAACTGCTGAAGCAGGCCCTAGAAGATGACCCAAATCATGATGGAAATGTCCACCCACTGCTTGTTATCCCAGGTCTTCTGGACAATGTGCAGTCAACAGTCCCAGCTGGCATGGCAGACCCCAAAATGGCAGGTCTGGAGATCCAGGAGAGTGATGGTGGCCCTGGTGGAGGCATCATGGAGCCCCTCATCAGTGTCCCTGGCAGTGGCAACTCTGTGGCAGTGGTCCTGGTACAGCACACTGCAGGCAGGCAGGCAGGCAGTCGTTGGTCATGGGGGAGCCAGGTGGGGTGAGATGGCTGTGGGCAAGGCAATGGTTGGCATGGCAGGCTAATGGAAATTGCTGTGGCCAGCAGGATTGTGGAGCACTAGTCATTTCTGGCTGGGCCAGGGGCTGGAGCAGCCATAGCACGGGGAGGCATAATAGCCAAGGATAAAGCTGCCATGTGCTATGGCACACTGCTCCTGGGCAAGGAGGGGGCTGTCTTTTAAAGAGGGCTGCCAGGTGCTGACAGCTGCAGCCGTAGCCTAGAGCTCCCCCCAGTGTCTGTAGGGGTCCATTGTAGAGAACTGGGAGTAAATCTTAATTACAGTATATGTAGACACCTACCCGAAAACCCATACTCCAGTTTAGCTTACACCACAGTAAATTTGGACCAGAGTAAATGCATGTGTAGATGCACCTTACTATAACTTACTTTAATTTTATTTTTAAAAATATTTTTGTCCTGATTTATGTGTATTTGCATAGTGTATCTAGAAACAATTTAATAGGTTAAAATTCAGTCTTACTCTTATATATTGTGGGAGGGGTGTGAGTGGGGTGAGTATGGTGGGGGGTGTGAAGTATGTGGTTGGGGTGGGGGTATATGGGAGGGTGTGGGTGTGGGTACAGTAGGAGTATCTGTTGGGGTTGTGGAAGGACATGGGTGTGTTTGGGAGTATGGTGGGGTTGTGGTTGTGGGTATGGGGGGGTGGGAGTATGGGAGGGCATGGTTCTGTGTTGGAGGTATGCTGGGGGGCTGGGGGTGTGTGTGTGTAGTGAGGGGGGGGTCCTCAGAGTCCCTGGAGAGTGTGAGTCCCTGGAACTGCATGTGGTGGCAGCAAGTGAGGCCACCCACTCCTGGCCCTATAGCACACAGCTCCCTGCGCTCCCACTCTAATCCCCGGCTGTAGGTGGTGGCAGCATGCTGGCCAAGCCCCATCCAGCCCAATAGCACTCCCACCTTAGTTCCCAGCCACACACAGTGGCAGGGTGTGGGGCCAGCTTCACCCAGCCCCACAGCATGCAGCTCGTATGCTCCCATAACAGTCCCCAGCCACAGATGGTGGCAGCGTGCAGGGCCAGCCTTACTTGGACCCGTAACATGCAACTCCTGCTCAAGTTCCTGGCTGCATGTGTCAGCAGCATGCAGGCCCACCCAGCCCAGCCCAATAAGTCTCGTGCCCGAGTCCCTGGCCACACGTGACGGCAGTGTGCAAAGCCAGCCTCAGTCAGTCCCATAGCATGTAGTTTCTGCACTCCTGCAGTATGCGGGGCCAGCCCAGCCCCATACTACACCTTTGCTAACAAATAAAGCTGTCTCCCAGTCTCTCAGTATTTTGAATATCCCTTTTTCTGGCTTTAACAAATGAGTCTTGCCCTACTCATATCCATGCAGAATACTGGTGCAAAGCTCATTTTGCTAGTGTGTTACCCCTCTCTGCATCTCTCCACTGGTTTCCTCTTCAATACCACTTTAAATATAAGATGCTAGGCTTTGCTTTCAAGGGCCTTTACATCCTATGCTCTCTCTGCTCATCATTCCTTATTTAATATTAGGAGGTCATCTTCCAACCAATCAACCTCCAATGCTCACTAGCAACTTTGTGTTTTCTCTTTTATCATCCTCATGCTTAAAAGAAACACTCCTTTCACATCCACAAATCCACCCCATCATTACCTGACACGTCACAAAATAATGGCTCTCTTAAGCTTGTACATTAATCATCAAGAAGCTCAGAGATACCTATTTCAAACCAAAAAATTACCACCAAATAAATAGCTTTCATAACATGGAGAAAGACAAAGTGCAGTCTTTTAAAAAAAATATTTTTGTGTCCAAACAAAAAAAGAGTTAAGGATAATTTCATGTTGCAGCTATACATATAGTCCAATAAAAGATATCACCAAAAATAGGCTCTTTCCTGTTTGAATATTTCCCAGATCATCACAGCAAAGTCGGTTTATACATTGTTGCCATTGAGATTTATTTTGGAGTGGGTGGAGCTTCCCTCCTGCAGGGGCACTGAGTAACCCATCTGCCATCCCGACCCATGAGGTCTGCTACCTCCCAGGCGCTCACATCTGAAATGTAGCAGAGAGGATCCCCAGGCTTGTCCAGCCCTCCAACTACTACCTCATGCTCCTCATCCATGTGGGAACTAATGACATAGCCAGGAGTAATCCAGACTGGGTCATGAGCAACTACAGGGCTCTGGGGGTTGGGCTTAATGGGTTGGAAGCCCAGGTAGTCTTTTCTTCTGTGCTCCCTGTTGCAGACTGCGATCCCAGAAGGGAAGGATGACTCGAGGAAGTGAACCAGCAATTCTGTTGCTGGTGCCACCAAGAAAGCTTTGGATTCCTTGATCACGGCATGTACTTCAGGGAGAGAGAACTGGAAAGGATGGCATTCACTTCACAAAGAAAGGTAGGTTCCTGTTCGCAGCCAGTATGACCAATCTTTTGGATAGGGCTTTAAACTAAGATTGCTGGGGGATGGGGATATACAAATTCAAACATGTCCAGGGACCAACATATAAGTAAGCCCAGTAGAGAGGGACAATGAGAGAACCACTCTTGTGGGAGCTGAGAGAATAGTTCTGCATCAGCAGGACAGGAAGATGAGGGCCTCAGTAGGAGGACTCAGGTACCTATATAATAAAGCCAGGAGCATGGGGAACAAGCAGGATGGGCTAACCCTCCTGCTCTCCAGTGTGCATTATGATCTAGTAGAGATTATGGAGACCTGGTGGTACTCCTGACATGACTGGAGTGTAGTAATAGAGGGTTAAACCCTGCATAGAAGGGACTGGGTGGGGAAAAAAGGGGGAGGCATTACCCTCTTTGTGAAAAAGCACTACATCTTGGAGGCTGACATCAGCTCCAAAAATGGACAGCTTGAAACCCTCTGGGTCAAGGTGCAGGAGGGTTGCAGCGAGAAAAAACTAACTGTAGGTATATACTACAAAATATCAAACAAACTTGATCTGGGGTTCACCCAAGAATTGACTGAGGGTGCATGGTTGTTGTGGCAGACCACCTTTGGGGTGCTCACTACTTTAGGGCTCTCAGAGGCTCTGAGGGGAGCCTGCTTGGAGGAGGAGCAGCAGGGGAAACACCCCCCATGTACTATTTAAATGCAGAAGTGTGGCAGGGCACTGTAGGTGCATGCCACTTTAAAACTGGGGCCAAGCAGCCAGCAAGTATTTAATTGTGGCAGCAATTTTAGAACTCTGGCTGCCCATATAAACAGGGCAGTTCACTGCTGGCAGCTCAGGCAGCAACATTGCCTGGCTGTGAGGCTTCATGTATCATCCTGGAGGTAAGGGTGGAGCTGTAGGGAATGGCTAGGAGGCTTCTGATCCTGGGTATGACCTACAACTGCACCTTGCCAGGGGACTGGGTGGCCTGGTGGGGCTTTCAGTTGTGCAGGAGCCCCCAGGAAATGCCAGGCCAGTTACCACCCCGGTGAAAGGCGAGAAGGGGCGCCTTAACCCAATCCCTCACCTTTGGGTGGGTTTGTGTAACACCGGAGGCAGTTGGGGGCCAGGCATGGCTGTGGCTACCTGAGCCCTGTGGGGTGTGAGACCCTGAGACATCCTGAGGCAGGAGGGTGGGGGCCAGGCACAGCTGTGGCCACCTGAGCCCTGTGTGGGGTGCAAGACCTGGAGGAAAGGTAGTTGGGGCCAGGCAGAGCTACAGCCACCTGAGCCCACCAGGGAGTGAAGCCCCATGGCCCCGAGTGAGTGGGGTAGAGATGTGAAGCCCCAAGTGAGGGGGGTGGTGTGGAGCCCCAAGTGAAGGGAGTAGGCCAAGGTAGATCTTCAGACACCTGAGGCTGAAGTTTGGGCCAGAGGCTGAGTAAAGGGGGCTCAGCCCAAGAGAGAGAGAGACGAGTCCTGACCCCGGTAAGCCTCCATTGCTGGCTGAGTGTAGGTTGAAGTCAAGATCTTAAGTAGCACCATGACCTGCTGCTCCAGGGGGAGAGTGAGAGTCCCCTGTGAGACCCTGGAGCACCAAGCCTGGTGTGAGGTACCCCAGCTCCTGCAACCAGGAAAACAGACCCTCAGAGAGGGTGGGCTAGTGGCAGAGGCCTGAGGTAGGATACCCCTCAACTGGTCAATGCTGGGGACAGGACCAGAATGGTCAAAAGAGCCAGGGGCCCACCGCGAGGGACGCCCAGAGCTGCGGGCCTGGGGTCCCAACTGGCCTTGGAGGTGAGGCCAAGGCCTGTGTGACCGAAGGTCCTAGGGGGACCATGCCCAAGAGGGGAAATAGCCTTAAGGAGCTAGGTAGCCCGAATAGAGGCAGAGTAGCTGCCTGAATGGAGGGATCAAAGAGGGGTCTTGAGTGGAGGATTCTGGAGCTCAGTGTGGGGCAGGTTTGATTAACAGCTGAATGCCATCTGCGAGGCATGGGCTGCAGTGTAGGGAAAGTACGGAGCTGCAGATAGTGCCCCCTGGTGTCGGGGCATGAATGGGCATCTTTCCGCCTTAATTAACATCTTAATTAATTAAGAACAAGGAGTGGCAGGAGAGTCAGTGGGGGGCGTGCCCAAAGGCAAGTGGGGAACTAGTGGCTAGGTGGGGAGTCCCACTTGCCAGTCGTCATGGGTGATTTTGATTATCCAGACATGTCCTGAGAGGAACACTCAGCAAAGTCGGAATGGTTGCAATCCTTCCTGACCTGTGTTGAGGAGCTCTTCCTGACTCAGGAGGTACATGGGCCAACCAGAGGTGATGCTCTGCTAGACTTGGCCCTGGCCAAAGGAGGGGACCTAGTGACCAACTTAAATATAGAGGGAAGTCTGGGTGACATCAACCATGAAACCATCATATTCACTGTCCGATGTAAAGCAGACAAATCAGGTATTGAAGAGGATTGAAGAGTGGTTGTTTCTTAAGGACACGATCCTCGAAGCACAAAGGAAGTGCATTCCCTTGTGGAGAAAAGGTAACAGAGGGCTGAGAAGTTCTCTTGGCTAACCAGGAAAATCACAGTCCTCTTAAGAAAGAAAAAAAAGGCTTATAAATAATGGAAACACTGAGTTGCTCCAAGGAGGACTATTCCACGATTGCCCGTGTTTGCAGGGGACAGATATGAAAGGCTAAAGTGGCGACTGAACTTAGCTAAGTAATGAGAATCAAGGACAACAAGAAGTCCTTCTTTAGGTACATAGGAACAGGAGGAAAACAAATGGGAATGTGGGGCTATTGCTTAACAGCTTGAGAGCTGGTTATTGGCACCCAGGAGAAAACTGAACTCCTGAATGACTACTTCACCTTGTTCTTTCACCAGACCAAGGGGAAAATCATGCCAGGTAGAGTAGAGGATGAGCACTGTGGGAATAATTGCTACTGTTGGAATAGAATTGGTGTATGACCAATTAATAAAATTAGACATATACAGGTCAGCAGGACCAGATGATCTTCATCAGAGTGTGCTGAAGGATCTGGCCAAATTCATTGTGGAACACCTGGCAAAACTCTTCCACAACTCGTGGTGCTCTGGAGAAGCCCCTGAGGACTGGAAGAGGGCCAATGTTATGCATCCATAATAAGGGCAGAAGGGAGAACTTGGGTAATGATAAGCCAATCAGCCTAACTTCCATCCTAGGGAAAATCCTAGAAAAGTTCATCAAGGAGTCTATCTGCGATAAGCTTGCAGAAAGTAAGATTCTGAATGACAGCCAGCACGGCTTCATCGCAGGGAGGTCTTGCCTTACCAGCCTCATCTCCTTCTATGACCAGGTAACTCGCCACCTGGACACAAGAGAGCAGGTTGACATTGTATACCTTGACTTCCAAAAGGCCTTTAATTTAGTATCTGACGATGTCCTCACAAGAAAATTGAAGGATTGTGGGCTTAACTCTGAGACAGTCAGGTGGGTGAGAAATTGGCTGCAGGGTAGGTCCCAGAGAGTCATAGTGAACGGATCTGTGTCATCCTGGCAAGAAGGGGGCAGCAGTGTCCTGCAGGGGTCAGTGCTCATTCCAGTACTTTTCAACATCTTTATTAATGATTTGGATGTGGGGATGAATTGCTCACTGGCCAAGTTTGTGGATGACAACAAGTTATGTGGGAGTGTGGTCATGCTTGAAGATAGGCTACAGTTACAGGCAGACCTAGACAGGCTAACAAGTTGGGTGAATCAGAACCTGATGAAGTTCAATGCTGAGAAATGTAAAGTGCTCCACCTTGGGACAGGCAGCCCCCAACACACCTACTGGCTTGGTGGCACCAAACTGACTAGCACCACGAATGAAAGGGACCTGGGGGTAATAATAAACCACAGTATGAATATGAGCCAGCAGTATGATGCTATAGCCAGTAGGGCAAATAATACTCAATTGATGCATCTCCAGCAAAGCCAAGAAGGTGATTAGTACACTCTACTCAGCACTAGTGAGGCCGCATTTGGAATACTGCGTCCAGTTCTGGGTACCACACTTTAAACAAGGACACTGACAAGCTTGAGAGAGTCCAAAGACGAGCCACCCATATGATCAGTTCTAAAAGGCAAGCTATATGAAGAAAGGCTGAGGGATCTGGGGCTCTTCAGCCTGAGGAAAAGAAGGCTGATAGGGGACCTGGTAGCAGCTTACCACTACACTAGAGGAGTAAATCAAGGGATCAGTGAGCAGCTGTTCACTAGGGCATCCAAGGGAAAAACCAGGAGTTATGTCCACAAACTCCTGGAAGATCAATTCAGGCTCAAAATTAGGAAAAACTTCACAGTCAGGGTGTCCAGACTGTGGAATAAGTTCCCCCCGAGAGGTGTTGCAATCACCTACCCTGGAAATCTTCAGGAGGAGACTAGACAGTCACCTTGCTGGGGTCACCTGACCCCCAGTTATCTTTCCTGCGTGGCACAAGGTGCTGGATCTGATGATTTTCAAAAGACCTTTCCAGTCTTACAATCTATTAATTTTTTTATTGACAGGGGAAAAAGCCTCCAAAGGCCACTTACAGTACTGTATAACCTAAGTATTTTGTTCATTTAATGTATAGTAAAATGGCATTATCTGTGAAACTATAAGAATCATAAGTTTAGGGCTAGAAGGGAACTTGTAGAAAATCTATCCTGTTTGTGATTTTTTAAAAAAAAACTATTTTGTATTTGCAGGTAGGGGAAATAGCCTTTAAAGAGAGAACACCACTGCCGCCCACCACCCTACATTGTCTCTGGTCAGTGTGAAGCTGCCCCCCCACCCTCCCTCTGTGTCCAGCCAGAAACCCTGGTGCCTCAGGTAACCGGCACTTTAGATTACTGGCAGAAAACAAGGCTTTTATTGTACATTCAAAAAACACTACCACAGAATACATTTCAAATAATAACAAAAAAACTTTAATTAGGGATCCTAAGTCATGTAGCGATTGAACAGGAAGACTGTGTTTGAGACTGAAACTCCTTTTCTTGCTTTTGCTACAGGCTCTGAGTAAACAGCTCACTGCACTCTTTAGCAGCCTACATGACACAGTCTTTTCAAAATGGTTTAAAATCTCGAAATAAAAGCTGTGTGTGATTTACTAACCAGTTAAAGTACTTGAAAGATTTAATAGGTGAGAAAATGTGTGTGTGGTCTAGGGGTTCAGTTTCAGGTAATTTGTAAACACCAAAACAGACTTTCATAGCACTTCCAAGAAATCTATTGTGGCTAGAAACCAAAAACAAGAAATTTCAGACAGAACCTGCAGCAATGGGGAACATAACTATTTTTTAGTTAGTTATGTGGTGATTTTTATTCTTTTTGCCTTTTGCTTTTACATCGTTCTGGTTTTGGGGACATTAAGCACATATAATCCTGAAAATAGCTATTTAAGAAAGTAGGCTCAGGTGGCCTTTACCTATACTGTCAAAACTATATTACTAATAGTGTTTGAAACCAAACTTTTAGGAAAAGCTGTATATAGTTATTGTCAGGGTTTTGTGTGTAAATATGTAATAATGACATTTGCATTGTGTAACTTGTTCTTAATATGTATTTTTACATTGATCTGATTTGATATGACCAGTTGTTAATTTAGTATCCCATCTCAGCCTTGGCCAGATCTGCCTGCTTTGAAAGATGATGCTAGATTCTGTAGCAGATATGCATGGAATAATTTGCTCTTCTGACAAGTTTCACCTTGATTGCTAATTACACAGAAATTGGCTTGTATTTTGTTGCTTAATATCCCTTTTCCATAGGTAATTGTAATTATAACAACTCTGGATATTCTTGATATCTATGTAAATATCTGTTCCCCCTTCTAATCCTGCTAAAGTATTGGCCTCAGTGGCGATAAACTGATTATATGTCATATGAAAATGAAAAGAGGAAATAAGAGGAGAGAAAATATATCAAGATCTTTAAAACAAGAATTAGAACAGTCAATGCAATTTAAATGTGAGAGGTTCAAAACTGACCAAAAGACATTCCAAGACAAAAAATAATCTCAAACTTTTCAGCTTGTCTTCACATGAGAGTTTTTCCAGACCTTTAATTATTCTCTTTTCTTCATTTTAACCCCCTTCCAGTTCTGCAAGATCTCTTTTGAGATGAGATTTCCAATAACATGCACACTAATCGTTGAGAGTCCACATTATTGACTTTTGTAAAGCTATTATAATACTTTTGATTGTGATTCTCCATTACATTCCTTATACAGCAAAAATCTTGTTAGCTTTTTGCATGTAGAAAAGAGATTTTCACTGATAATGGTGTCCTGAACTCTCCCGTACTAAAAAAGAGGAGGTTCAGAGTAGCAATCTCATCAACATTCACAATTATGAGTCCTTGACAGTCCCTCAATATGAGGATGGCAATCTTCTAGTCAATAGGTAATTCATCAATTAGTTTAGAGATGACTGAAGACCAATCCAAGATGTGCACTTTTGACTGCAGATGTGGCATATCATTTCAGAAGGAAGGAGTGGATCCTGGTGAATGGGCCATAGTTCTTTCTCTTTGTCTGTCTTACATATTCATCTCCACAGTGAGGCAAGTTTTCTCAAAATGGTTGATGCTTTGTCATATTTTATGACACAACTGGGGACAATTCAGTGCTCACATCTCCCAGGTATTGAAGTTAATATCATATTTCTTCAGACTGGCCTTCAAGGTGTCCTTCAATATTTTCGTATGCCCACCCATAGAGCAGTGACCATAGGTGAGTTGGGAGTACAGGACCTGTTTCAGGAGCCAGTTGTCAGGCACTCTTATGAAATGTCCTGTCCAGTGGAGTTGGTGCTGTATAAACATGGCTTCAAAATCTGGTGACATTTGCTTGAGCCAAAATGCTTGCATTTGTTCTTCAGCCCTCCCAGTTTATATTCAGGATTTTTCACAGACATCAATGATGGTAACATTCCAAGGCTTTCATTTGTTTCTGATATGTTTCAGGTATCCAAGTTTTACACCCATGCAACTGAATAGGGATGACAACAGCCTGGTAGATGAGAAGTTTGGTATGGGTCCTGATATGTAGGGATCATCAAAAAGACAATTTTGGAGATGTCCAAAGGCAGCAGTGGCAAATTTTATTCAGTGCTGAATATCACCATATATGTTTACTTTTTGGGAAAAGTGACTACCCAGGTAGGGGAAATGCTCAACATTCTCCAAGGATTGCCCTCTAATTGTGATATGTTGGGGAGCATCTGGTTAGTTTGGGGTGGTTTGGTAAAATATCTTGGTTTTTGTGGAGTTAATATGAGTACCTGTGAATGTGTTTGTTCACGTTCTAATTTGAATGTGTTGGAGCATACTCAATTAATCAAATCTGCTCCATCTTCTAGATAGAAAACTCTAGTGTTGCCTCACCATCATGTATATTAATCCATTGCGCATTTCAAAATGGCCACAGCAGCACTAAATCTAAACCTCATCAAATGAACTTTAGAAGAAGTGTACCAGAGCCCTTTTGAAATTGGCAGGGTTTTAATACATGTGACAGTTTAGCCGTTTTAAGTAGAGTGGTTGTCTGGGAGCCACTCTAATTAAGACACCCTCCCCCCACGCAGCCCATAAGTCCTAGCATTTTATACACTTCACAGAAGCAGTTCAGTGACCTAGAGTTCTTCATTTGAGCGGACACAATTAACACAATCATCAGCATACAGAAGATCGGTAATGGAGGTGTTGATATCTTGGATTTGGAATGTAACCAGTTAATAAAGCAATACTCATCCATGCAATACTGAATGCTGACTGCAGATGGAAGTCTATCAGCAATAAGATACAGAATAGCTGCAATACAGATGGAAAAAAGTGATGGTGCAATCATGCATTTTTGCTTGACTCCAGTTCTGATAACAAGAAGTCCTTCTTTAGGTACGTAAGGAACAGGAGGAAAACAATGGGAGTGCAGGGCCATTGCTCAATAACTCAGGAGAGCTGGTTACCGGCACCCAAGAGAAAGCTGAACTCCTGAATGATTTCACCAGACCAAGGGGAAAACAATGCCAGGTGGAATACAGGATGAACATGGTAGGAATAATTGTCTTCCTACTATTACCATAGAATTGGTGTATGACCAATTAATAAACATACGTTCTTTAGACATACAGAGTTTAGATTTAGTGCCCCATGGCCATTTTGAAATGCACAGCAGATTAATATACGTGATGGTGAGAGAACACTGGAGTGTTCTATTTAGAAGATGGAAAAACATGGAAGAGGGCCAGTGTGGTCCCCATCTTCAAAAAAGAGAGGAGGGAGGACCAGGCACCTATAGGCCCACTAGTCTTACTTCGATCCTGGGGAAGCTCTTTGATAAATTATCAACGATCACATCTGTGAAGGGCCAGCAGCGGGGATGATGCTCAGGAGTAACCAGCATGGTTTATAGGGGCAGGTCCTGTCAGACCAACCTGATTGCCTTCTACAATCAGGTCACAAAATCATTGGACGCAGGTGTCGTGGTGGATGTAGTCTTTCTGGACTTTAGGAAGGTCTTTGACACTGTCTCCCACCCCATTCTCATTAAAAAGCTAGGTGACTGTGGCACTGATGCCTACACAGTCAGATGAATAGCAAATTGGCTGAGAGGCCGCATTCAAGAGAGTTGTGGTGGATGGGTCATATTTGACCTGGAGAGATGTGAGCAATGTAGTCCCCCAGGGATAGGTCCTTGGGACCCCACTGTTCAATTTCTTTATCAGTGACTTGGACGAGGGGGTGAAAAGTACCCTATTTACATTTGCAGATAACACCAAGATATGGGGTGAGGTAGGCACGCTAGAAGGGAGGGACAGGATACAGCTGGCCCTGGACAGGTTACATGGGTGGGCAAATGAGAATAAGATGGAATTCAATACTGACAAGTGCAGGGTGCTGCACTTGGGCAGTAAGAACCAGCAGCATACCTATAAGCCGGGGAACTCTTTTCTCGAAAGCCCAGTGGCAGAAAGAGATCTTGGAGTCATTATTGATTCCAAGATGAACATGGGCTGCCAATGCAAGGACACAGTCAGCAGGGCTAACTGCACCTTGTTGTGCATCCACAGATGCATCACAAGCAGGGCCAAGGAGGTGATCCTTCTCCTCTCTGCGACACTGATCAGGCTGCAGTTGGAATACTGTGTCCAGTTCTGGGTGCTGCAGTTCAGGAGTGATGTGGGCAGCATTGAGAGGGTCCAAAGGAGGGCCACTCGCATGATCCAGGGACAGCAGGGCAGATCCTACAAGGAAAAGCTTTGAGACCTTAACCTGTTCAGCCTTCACAAGAGAAGGCTGAGGGAGGACCTGGTGGCCATCTATAAACTTGCTGGAGGGACCAGTGGGGAATGGAAGAGACCTTGTTTCCTTAGAGAGTAGGTTCAGACTAGACATTAGAAGGCACTACTTCACAGTCAGGGCAGCTAGGATCTGGAACCAACTTCCAAGGGAAGTAGTGCTGGCTCCTGCCTTGGGGGTGTTTAAGAGAAGATTTGACGATTACTTAACTGGGGTCATTTGAGCCCAGTTTTCTCTCCTACCCAGGGCAGGGGGTCAGACTACAAAATCTGCAAGGTCCTTTTTGACTGTATATCTATGAATCTATACAAGGCAGTGGGGCCAGATCATCTTCATCCAAGAGTGCTGAAGGAGCTGGCCAAAGTCATTGTGGAACCCCTGGCAAAACTCTTCCACAACTTGTGGCACTCTGGAAAAGTCCCTGAGGACTGGAGGCACACCCATAATAAGGGCAGGAGGGAGGACCTGGGTAACTATAAGCCGATCAGCCTAGCTTCCATCCTAGGGAAAATCTTAGAAAAGTTAATCAAGGAGTCTATCTGCAATAAGCTTTCAGAAGGTAAGAATGACAGTCAGTATGGCTTCATCACAGGCAGGTCTTGCCTTACCAACCTCATCTCCTTCTATTACCGGGTAACTTGCCACCTGGACACAAGAGAGTAGGTTGACATTGTATACCTAGACTTCCAAAAGGGCTTTGATATAGTATCCCATGATGTCCTTTTGATAAAATTGGAGGATTGTGGGCTTAACTCTGAGACAGTCAGGTAGCTGAGAAACTGGCTGAAGGATCAGAGCCAGAGATTTGTAGTGAACGGATCTGTGTCATCCTGGCAAGCAGTTGGCAGTGGTGTCCCACAGGGGTCGGATCTTGGTCCAGTTATTTTCAACATCTTTCTTAATGACTTGGATGTTGGGGTGAAGAGCTCACTGGCTAACTTCATGCACAACAGCAAGTTATGGGGAAGTGTGGTTATGTTTGAAGATTCATAGGCATTAGGGGCTGGAAGGGACCTTGTGAGATCATTGAGTCCAGCCCCCTGCCATAGGCAGGAAGTCAGCTGGGATCAAGTGACCCCAGCAAGAAATATATCCAGATGGTTTTTGAAAGAGTCCAGAGTAGGTGTTTGCACCACCTCTGGGGGGAGACTGTTCTAGACCTTAGACACTTGCACCATAAAGAACTTTTTTCTTATGTCTAGTCTAAACTGGCCTTCCTGGAATTTTATGGCTGTTAGACCTGGTTACCCCTTGGGGAGCTCTGGTTAACAGCTATTCTCCCAGGTCCTGATGTACCCCTCTTATATAACTAGGCTGCTACCAAGTCCCCCTGAGCCTTCTGTTTCCAGACTGAAGAGTCCCAAGTCCCTCAGCCTCTCCTTGTACAGCCTGCCCTCCAGGTCTTGGATCGTACAAGTGGCTCTCCTCTGGACTCTCTCAAGCTTTTCTACAACCCTCCTGAAGTGAGGGGGGAGCAAACTGGATGCAGTACTCCAGCTGTGGTCTCACTAAGGCCAAGGAAAGTGGGAGGAACATATCCCTGGTTTTGCTTGAGATGCATCGGTAGATGCACACTGGAGTTTGGTTTGCTTGCCAACCACTGCATTGCATTGGTGACTCGTATTCATCCTGTGGTCAATCAGGACCCCCAAGTCTTTCTCAAGCATGATATTAGTGGTGTAGCACTACCAAGCTTGTAAGTATGTTGAGGGTTCTTGTTACCAAGATACAGCACCTTACACTTCTCAACATTGAAGACCATCTGGTTTTGGTCAGCCCACCTTGAGAACATGTCCAAGTTGGCCTGTATCCCCAGCCTGTCCTACGGTGTGACCACCCTCCCCCATAATTTGGTGTCATCCATGTCAGCTCCCTTGACCAGGGCACATGTTATCTGGCCATAGAAGGAGATGAGTTTGGTCAGGAAAGACCTGCTAGTCACAAAGCCATGTTGGTTGGCCTTCAGAAGCTTGCCTTCTGTTAGTCTGGTGTTGATGGATCCCATCACAATTTTCTCCAGGATTTTTCCAGGGATGGACAGCAGACTGATTGGTCTATAGTTCTCTGGGTCATCCCTGCTCCCTTTCTTGAAGATAGGGACCACATTTGCTCTTTTCTAGTCTTCTAATACCTCACCTGAGAGCCATGAACTTTCAAATATCTTTGCCAAGGGGTGTTCAATGATGTCTACCAGCCCCTTAAAGACTCTAGAGTGCATTCTGTCTGGGCTCATGAATGTCCAGTTTCTCAAGGTATTCCTTCACCTGATCCACATCAATTTTGGGCCTCCCACCTGCTTTCGGGCTAGTTCGTATCCTTTCTGACAGTGTGATCCCCTTGGGAGCATGAAAAACAAGTGTGAAAAAGTCATTTAGGAGATTTGCCTTTTCTTGGGCGTCAGATGTCAGCTGACCCATTTGATCCCTCAGAGGTCCAATGCTATCTTGGTTCATTTTTGACTTCCCACATATCTGAAGAAGGACTTTTTGTTGATAGGCTACACTTGTAGATGGACCTAGACAGGCTAGCAAGTTGGGTGGATCAGAACCTGATGAAGTTCAACATTGAGAAAGTAAAGTACCCCACCTTTGGACGAGCAACTCTCAACACACCTACAGGCTTGGCGGCACCAAACTGACTAGCACCACGAATGAAAGGGACCTGGGGATAATAATAGACCATGGTATGAATATGAGCTGGCAGTGCAATGCTGTAGCCAGTAGGGCAAATAATACTCTGGCATGCATCAATAGATGCATCTCCAGCAAAGCCAAGGAGGTGATTCTTCCTCTCTACTCAGCACTGGTAAGACTGCAGCTGGAGTACTGCGGCCAGTTCTGGGTACCACACTTTAATAAGGACATGGACAAGCTTGAAAGCGTCCAAAGAAGAGCCACCCGTATGATCAGAGTCCTACATGGCAAGCCATATGAGGAAAGGCTGAGGCATCTGGGACTCTTCAGCCTGAGGAAAAGAAGACCTGGTAGCAGCTTACTGCATCAAGGGCTCGGTGAGCAACTGTTCACCAGGGCACCAGAGGGGAAAACAGGAGTAATGGCCACAAACACCTGGAAGACTGATTCAGACTCAACATTAGGAAAAACTTCTTCACAGTCAGGGTGGCCGGACTATGGAATAAGCTCCCCCCAGAGATGGTGCAGTCACCCTGGAAAACTTCAAGAGGAGACTAGACAGCCACCTTGCTGGGGTCACCTGACCCCCAGTTATCTTCCTGCTTGGTGCAGGGGGCAGGACCCAATGAGCTTCCAAGATCCCTTCCAGCCTTACAATTTATGATTAAGAGGTCATTTTCTGAGCCATTACTTAAGATGGTTACTGTCATGTTGTCATGAAGAAATCTGACAATGGTAACAATATTAGCATAAATCCAAATTTCATTTAGATGGATCTTCCATAGGACCTCTCTGATTGAATCAAAGGCCTTCGGTCAGTGAAGACCATGTAAAGATCTTAGCTTTGCTTGGAACATTTTTCCTGTGGCTATATAGCAACAAATAGCATATCTATTGTACCTTTGAGCTGTCTGAAACCTCATTTGAACTCAGGTAGAATCTACTATATCAGAGGAGTGAATGTACTGAGAAGGCAGGTGAGGATCTTCCCAGTTATTGAAAGGAGTGCAGTGCCATAGAAATTGCTGCAACATGATCCATCTCCTTTCTTGAATGTGGTTATGATTTTGGGTCTCAAGGCACTGGGAATCTGTTCATGTTTCCAGAGTTTCAGAATAATGGCACGTAGTTGGAGAGAGCTTTTTTCTTCCATGCTTATAAGCTTTAGCTGGTATTCCATCAAAACCATATGCTTTGTTGTGTTTAGTTTGCTCAATAGCTTTCAAGGCCTCTTGATAGGTTAGTAGGTCTGCAAGGTAGTCCTTAATGGGATATTATGAAATGGCTTCGATGTTATTATCTTTGATATTAGAATCTTTGTTTAGAAGTTCTTGGTTCATCTGCCTATGCAGCCATTGTAGCTTTGGCCCTCGTCTGCCTGCTCCACCATTACTTCTAATATATTTAAAGAATCATTTGTTTCTTTGTACACATTAGATATTTGTTCTTTCAAGTCCATTTTGGCCTTTTACCTCCCTTTAATGTCTTTCATAATGTTTGCTCCTGTCTATTGTCTTTGCTAGTGTTAGCTTTTCAAACTTTGAATGACTTTTCTTTAGTTCAAAAAGCTGTTTGAACCTTGACATTTATCTTGCGGGTTTGGTCCTTTCCTTCCCATTTCCCCTTTTCCAGTAGAATGCATATTTTTTGGAAAAAAAAATTGTTAGTAGTAGTAGCATCCAAGGCACATTAATTTTACTTCCTTTACCTTTAGCTTTAAGAAGTGTTTGACTGACTTCCTAATTTCATTGAAATCTCCTTCTCTAAAAAACTTGTTTAAACAAAAATGAAACAGGGTGGAAGAAGTCTCACACTTTGCTGCTTGCATACGCTGGAGACTTCTTGCATCCCTCCAGTTTCCCTCATAAACTCCTTTAGTACCATCCTTTCTCACTACAAGAACTTGCTGCAACTTCCCTGTCCCCTCCCTACCCCCTCACTTTCCTTGTCATATGGGGCTTGTATGTTCCCCATTCTTTCCCTCTGTTCTGCCTGGGACTCTGTCCTCTGTTTCCTTAGGCCTTCCCATCTTGTTTTTCTTTTCCTCTCTTTCTTTGATCAAACATTTTCAAATGTGTTGTCTATGGGCATAGCTGAGATGGTGGCAGGGAGGGAAGGGAATTGTTTTGCTGGGATATGTTAATGGCTGCAATCAACTGGTTCTTTAATCTGTAGATCTAATGGTTGAAGTGGCTGGCCCTGCTAACCAGATGGCAGGGTTCCTGTGCATCTTCCATTTCTCCCTACCAGTGTTCTGTGATTTTTTTATTATTATTATTATTTTGTTTTCATCGAAATAGGTAGGATTTTGTCCATTGATGTTAGGGCATTCCCTGAAATTAGGGAGTTTGTCAGATGCTATGCAGAAAACTTATTGTGTTGCATTTAAACAGAAATACTAGCAAGATTAGTGTAAGGCTGCACTAACTCACCCAATTGGATAAATGGTGAAAATAGGTTTATACATGTATTTAATTGGGAAATCCAGGCAGCAGCTTTCTCCCTATTATGTTGCCTATACAGGGCTCTTTACATCAAGGGAAAGATTCTCCTCCGGCTAATTTGTTTTGAAGTAAACTCTAATTCAGAGGCATGCTGCATGAACCCTTCGTTGGTCCAACAAATTTAGCCTTTCATTTACAAAAGATTAAATTGCTGGTGTTCTTTTCATGAAAGATGAACTTCCAAAAGTGAACAGATTCTCTGTCTTATTCTCAAGTCTGCAGTGATGGTTCAAATAAACATTCTGAGAGGTGTAAACTGCCCAGGTTCGGTGTAGTGGGTGCTGACTGAGACTTAGTAACAGTGAAAATGTAAACATGAACCATCAATCTGGTATCAGTTTAGCTGCAGTCTCACTTTTCTCTGATACTGTGGTCATAATTATTTTTTTGTCATACTTTAACATACTTCTGGCATATTGAAAAGCTGTTGGAAATGTTTTAAGCTATTCCTTGGTGGCAACCCTTTGGTGAACAACTGGGATTTTTCTGTCAGTTTCCTGTGTATGTTTCATGTGAAACCATTTCCTTCTAGGGACAGAAGATAACATTCTGTGTTATGCAGAGGGTCAGTGAAAGGCTTTGGATTTCACATGAGAGCTTATGTCACTTTTGAAATGTCTATATGGTATGGTACAAAGGAGTGCTGTGCTAAAATGCTGTGTGCTAGCTTTGCATATATTAATTCTTGAGCTTGAAGCAATATAGTTACTTGCATTAGTTTGACAGTGCACACAAGCCAACAACCTCTGTTTGGGAGCTAGTGTGTGCGTCTCAGTACAGCACTGTCTTGTGCTGTCTTATACTAATATTAAGGGTATCAGTAGGATTTAAGTGGTGCCTTGGGTAACCATCTACTTAAAAGTGATCTTCACCATATGTGTGTGCTGCCTCCATGTTGATCTCAGTTCCTCCTGAGCAAAACCAAAACATGTTAGAAGTGCAGGTTTCTTGCAAAGCAGTTGGCGTAAGTTTTCTAAAAATTATATGAGTTTTACACAGTGTTGGAGTACTCCTGCCAGACACAAAGCCGCTTCAGTACAGAGAGTCTTTAAAATTGAAACACGGATTTAATTCTGCGTAGCTCCGGTATTGATTTTTAAAGCTCCATTGAATGTTCTGTTGCCATTATTTTCTAACTGTTAAAATGTTGTTAGGTTTTAATATATTATTATGATTTAATTAAAAAGGTCTCTAGTAATTATTTTTATTTCTCTGTTATGTTGGATTATCCCAAATTAATGGGAAAAAGCACTTCCACATCTATAAAAACTGTTAATATGGGCTGCAAACTGCAGCTCCTAAGGGTGCCCTGTGGTGGAGAAAGAGACAGGAAAGGGATATTTTATTGCAATGAATGTGTGTCTTTTGGGGAAGAGAATGGGTGGGTTTGAGGGATAGCTACAGCCCTACTCTGACAGTGGGAGGTATGGCTTGGGCAGTGGAGGCAGTATGATGGACTCCCCTGAATGTGAGGGATGGGAGCGGGTAGGATGGAAGGGAATAAGTGGGGGTGGGTTTTGTTTCCTTTTACAGAATTGTATGTCTCCTTAGGAAGAGGCAGGGCATGGAAAAGGGGTGGATTGCTTTCGCATGTTGAAGTTTGGAGGGGTTGTTTTGTTGTACCTTCTTATTTTAATATTTAATTCTGTTTCTATATATTTTTTTGTCTTTTGTTGTAACCTGCCGTGAACCTTTTTTTGGGAAGGGTGTCACATAAATCTAGTAAATATACACTCATAAAGATGGTAATCAGATGGATTATTTTATCTATTTAAGATTATTGCCTGAGTATGGGAAGCTGTATAACTCTATGTGGTTTTAGATTTGTTTAATCTTACACAAAATCATAAATTACATGCAACTGTACACAGACACTAGCAGAACTTGTAAATCACTTCTTTTAAAACATTTAAATAAAGATAAAACAATACATCTAATGCAACTTTGTTGTACAATTAAATATGTCAGCACTGGAATTGACTGCATCAGTCATTCAGCTACAATGCCTTTCTAAAATCCAAAAACCAATAGCAGTTATACTTTAAACAAACACTCTGTAATAGTATATCAGAATGCTAACTATACATTAGATGGCAGCTTTACTATATTTTTATTAATGACTGTACCCACACAGTAATTACATTTATAAGCATTTGATCAGAATACTTATAGTTGGGCTAGCAAGGGAGATTCTAGCTATCTCATGCTGGCTGGCTCCAGCAGATTAGTTCACATTAGCTGATCCATTTATCCTACTTCTTTTTTTTCCTCCCTTCTCCAAGTCTCTCATTACATCAATATCTTTTGGGTTCTAGAAACTGGTGATATTCCCAATTCACAAAACCTGCCTACTTTCTTCCTGGAAAACTTCCTCTTAAATCTCTGGAAGCCAGACTCCTAGATGTGCCCCACCACCCCCTGTTACCTGCCTACCAGTCTCCTTGCTATCTCTACAAATGGCCTCTTTCACCTTTCTTCCAAGATTATCTACGGCACCACACTTCATCTTGCCAAAGCATCTTGTCTGTCTTCCTATAATTGTCTGCCTCCCTGTCCTTCAAATCATGGAACCCTGGAATTGTCATTCTGGCAGCGAAGATAATAAAATATCCCATCACCTATTGCCTAATTATATATATTTCATAATTCCTGTACTCAGGAAGTGACAAAGTTAAAGTCAATGCACAAGATGTGACACTTCCTCCTTCCATGTGTGTAAAATTAGTAGTAACATGATTATATGCTGTTTAATACATTCATTTGATAATTGTGTAGTAAATCAATACTTGTATTACTGTAATGCCTGGTCCTAGTCATGCATTAGGGACTACTTGGGCTGCCTGTTGCACAATCAGAAAACAGAGATGGTCCTTGACTCCACAATCTAAAATCTAATAAAGAAGGACACAGCTGATAGATACAGATAGAAGATACAGGAGCACAAAAAACAGTAAAAGGGTGTTGGTTAGCAGGATAGGGAGTGGTCAAAACAGTACCAGCAGCTTGATTGTTTTTAGGTATTTGGTAGACATCACAGCAAAGTAGAGTTTCAAGGAAGGATTTGAAAGAGAACTATAAAGAGGCTTTGCAAAACCTTACAGGGTGTTTCTCAAAAGCAAGAAAGAATGGGAGAAAACACAAAGATGCAAATTTAAGGAGGGTGGTGAAGATGGGTACTTGAATAAGAGTGAGGTGAGGGAAGGGATGGGCAAAAAAAGATGCATTTCTGGAAGCTGTAAATTAGCCAGAGTGTTTAAGCTCCAGACATACAACTTCACCAAGTTAATTCTATCTGTGATTCATAAGAAGTCAGGTCAGATGATCAAATTGTCCTTCAAGACTTAACTGTTAGAAATTTGGTTTCATTATGAATATTCAGAAAAGCAGTTGACTTCTGGATTCTGAAAATGAACTGGCAGGTGGGGTAGCACTGGTTAATAACTTCCTTGAAAGTAAAGGAAAGCAGCTTATGTTTGTGTGATGTGGTATTGAGAAAGCAGCCAGCAGAGGAATACATAGGGTTGGGTGAGAGTGATCTTTGCAGCAGCATTATACATAGATTGAAGTAGAATGAGATTGCATTTGTCAGGACCAAAAAGAAGGATGTAGTAATCATGATGCAAAATGTTGAAAGCCTGGGTAAGAGTTTTAGCTCTCTGGATGGACAGGGAAGACTATCTTAAAACTAATATGTAGAATGTATGTTCAAGATTTAGGGAGAACTAGGATTTGAGGACCTAGTATGAGGTCAGACTTGAAAATGATGCTCAACTTATGAACAAGAGAAGGTGTTGTTCACAGTGATGTGAGTGTATACATCATCTTGTATAATGTATCATTCTGAAATAGACAGAGTTCATTGAAGTCATTTGTATTAAAAAGTTTGCATTAAACCTTTAAAACTATACTAAAGCATAGACAGGCAAGGTTCTTTGAGTAGATGTGATATCTTTTATTAGACCAACTGGGTAGTTGGAAAAAAGTTCTTGGTAAGCTTTCGGGCACAGTCACCCTTCTTCAGGCATAGGGAGGTGTTAACTCTCTGTTAAAAGCAGAGACCTCCCTATGCCTGAAGAAGGGTGACTGCACCCAAATAACTTTTTTCCAACTACAGTACTCAGTTGGTCTAACAAAAGATATCACATCTACTCAAAGAACCTTGCCTGCCTATGTCCTTAGACTAACACAGCTATGACCAAAAACCCAGCATACTAAAGTATAATCATCTAATCCAGGCGTGTTCAACCCCCAGCCTGCAACACCCTGTTATTTGGTTCACAGGGCTCCCCACATGTCCAGAAATTTGGCAGTGGGAGAGCAGTGGCACTGGTGTGAGGAAAGGGCAGGGACAGCATCAGGCCCCACAGCCCAATCCTGGCAACTGGATAAGTGGGAAGGGGTGGCTTTGGACCTAATCCTTGTGTGGGTGGCTGGTTTGTGGTGTTAGAGGGGTATGATTAGCTTGAAGTAGGTTGTTTTTGCAGTCTGCTGTGATAGCACTGCTATTTATGGTCAGTTTACAAAAAAATGTACAGACCAAGTTTGCTTTACAATTAAATTACAGTCCGTTCTAAGTCACAATGCAGGCTACTTCTTTAATGGATCTAACTAATTTGCTTCTTTGTTCTGGTCCACCCTGATCAGTTCGCAGTTTCCCCTAGTATAAGGAAGTTGTTGGTTTAGCCATGAAGGCAACATAGCCAACTGCTATGCTAACTGTCCCTTGTGCTCTGCCATAGACGGGTATGTCTAAGTTAACAGGATATATTTCTGGCCTTGAATTCACTGTCCCTCAAAGGGAATATGGTTCTAGTTAGCAGGTATAAATTATAACAGTCTCTTGGCTTCTCTAACTTAGAGGGCTGAAGCAATCTGAAAATCTGAAATCAGAGTGGCATAATCTGAAAATACAATGTTTCTATTTGTATTGTGTAACTACTATTAAAATATATAGATAAACTTGAAATCTGTAGTGTGGAAGCATAAATTCATAGTTTCATAGTTGGTAGGGTTGGAAGGGACCTGAACAGATCATCAAGTCCACCCCCTGCCATGGCAGGAAGAAGTACTGGGGTCAAATGACCCCGATGAGGTGTTCATCTAGCCTCCTCTTCAAGACCCCCAGGGTAGAAGCTAGCACCACTTCTCTTGGAAGTTGGTTCCAGATCCTAGCCTCCCTGACAGTGAAGTAGTGCCTCCTGATGTCTAGCCTGAATCTACCCTCTGCTAGCTTGTGGCCGTTATTTCTAGTCACTCCTGGTAGCGCTCGGGGGAACAGGGACTCTCCCAATGTCTGCTGGTCCCCTCTGACTAGTTTGTAACAGGCCACTAGATCTCCCCTCAGCCTTCTCTTGTGGAGGCTGAACAGGTTCAGGTCCTGTAGCCTCTCATCATAGGGCCTGCCCTGCTGCCCCGATCACGCGAATGGCCCTCTGACCCTTCTCCATGTTGTCCACATCCCTCCTGCAGCTCCCAGACAGAACTGGACGCAGAACTCTAACTGCGGCCTGACCAGTGTCGCATAGAAGGGGAGGATCACCTCTGAGCCGTATTACTTTAATAAGAAAGCAAAGAAATACTGTTAATTACCAGTATGTGTATACTGATTGAAGTACTAACTATGTGGTACAGCTAATGAGAAAGAGAACTTAAAATGGTGTTTTATTCTGGAATGTGACTTTTGAAACTAGTTCCATGTTTACTACCTTTCAGTAATTTCATATTGTTCAGGGATCAAGCTACAACATAGTGTAGTCACACACAAAACTCTGTAGGGAAGGTATTTTATATCACTCTATACTTGTCAGTAAAATATTTTATTCTACCTAGATACTTGCTGCTAGGAACCATAATGAGGCTGGGGCCAGGACTCTATAATTATGTTGCTCTTCACCCAGCATATAAGCAGTATTATATCTGTCACCTGAGGAAAAATAATGGCAAATACTTTCCCTGCCATTTTCCCCCACCATTCAGTAGCAACCGGAATTTAGCCCTAGAACTGTCTTAAATAAATAATCAACTTAATAATAATTAACACTGGCCACTATCCCTCAAATATAATTTAATGAGTTCTTTATGATACATAGTGTTCTGAGGGGCATGTAATGTTCTACTACAAAAACTGTGTTAATTTGGAAATAAGGGAGCTGAGACTCATTCTGAACTAACACAGACACTAATATACAACAAAGAATAGGTTCAAGTTTCTTTTGTGAATTTTAGGAATCATTTCTTTCTTAGGTATTTCAATTGATGTTCCAACATATAACCATATATGGATATGGTTTCCAACACATATATCCAGGTCTATCTACTGCACTGTCAATGTTAAGCACTAGACTTACTATTTTACTATCTGTTCACATTCGACTAAAGCTTTGAAATAGTATAAAATCCAAGATTTGAAATTTGACCTTCATCAGTATTCAAAAAATAAGTCTATTTTCTATTGCCTTTCAGATACTCAGGTATACAAATGTATGCATTAGAGTAAAAATTTGAAAGCATTATATTAATACATTCCACGCTCACCTGGTGTGAGCCTACCAGTTTGCAGAAGAAAAAGAAACCAGAGGTCACTGGTTCTATTTATCAGATTTTTAGCCAAGAGAATGTCTGTTACTTTTACATTCATTATGTTAATTGCTTTGTTCCATGCTGCTTTGTAAAGATATAACTGCATGGTGATTGGAAGGCAGTAATTGTGGATGTATCTACACTAACTTTAACCAAGTTAGCTTGGGGTTAAGTACAGACATTCAAAAAGCCTGAGTCTAAATTGAATCAGTCTTTGCAGGTTAGTCTAGCCTGTGCAGATTGAACCGATAGCCAAATGAACAGACATTCACTTTTGATTCTGCAAATGCAGCCACATGCCTGCAAGTGTCTCAGGCTAGAAGCTGGGGGCCATTAGAGTGAGCTCTCCTCTCCCTTCAGCAATGGGCAGAAGGTTGGAGGGAAGCTGAACTGGGAGGGGGGCAGGGGGGAAGTGTGACCAGGCCCCGACAGGCCGCTCAGTATGACTGGGGAGAGGTTTAAACCCCCACCCGGACATGCAGGGACCCCAGCTGGGGCGTACCTGGAAGGAGAAGCTGCCTTTTGTAGGCTTGTCCTGAGCAGCAGGGGGGGTGGGGAGGGCAACCAGCCAGCAGCCCAGGAAGTGCCTCAGGCAAAGGAGGGAGGAGAGGGAGAGGAACTAAACCACCTTGCCTCCCATCTCCCAGCAGCATGGGACCCCAGCCAGGTTCTGCTTGGCTTTTCCCCCCTGCTCATGGCTCAGCACAGCCTGGGACTCCCAGTTCCCCCTTGCCAGCCAGGGGGCTATCCCACTGTGCCTTCCCAGCCCAGGATGGGAGTTTCTCTTGGGGCAGTCTAGGAGCAAATTCAAGATTGGAGGGAGAGACGAGAGTGAAACTGGCCCCAAGCCCAGGTGGGGACATACACAGAGCAGAGGATGAAGGACTCATCCCGTATTGCCAGTCCAACTCCATGCCACTGCCCAGTCAGCAGCTACCCATGCATACTGGGCCAGGCTGTCATGGAGCCACAGCCAGCTGGGAAGGACCCTGTCCCCACGGCCCAGCCCAGGCTGGCTCCACTATTTGCCTGCCTCACCCGGGGCTGAGCGGAGCTAGACTGTGGGTGCTGCTGAGGGTGAGCGTGGAGCGGCCAGCCCAGGCTGGGCCACAGGGGCCCTTCCCAGCCAGCTCCATGCAGCTGCATGACAGCCCAGCCCAGCCTGGGCATGGGGCACTGGGAGCAATCTGGGTGCACAGCTCTTGCAGCCCCAGCCCAAACCACAATGAGCTGCAAGGACTGTACCCTCGTTGCCCAGCCCAGTCCAGGTGCTTTGTTCCCACCCTCAGCAGCACCCATGAGCTGGCCCAGCTAAACCCCACAGGCCCAGCCCCAGCCTCAGCCCCGGGTGAGACAGGTGGATGGTGGGGCCGTGCCAGCTGGCTCTGGCAATGCCCTCCACCCATTGGTGGTGTGTAGGGGGTTCATGCGGGTGTATGCACACCCCCTAAGATTGGCAGTGCACTCCCTGTGAAAAGCACCACTGACACTTCTGGTGACATCTGCAGGTGGTTGCCGTTTGCCAACCCTACCCCACCTCACCGCCAACACCACTGGCCATGTCTGCAGGCGGTTCCCGATTACCACTGGCTACTGCCAACGCTGCTGGCACTGCCACCCCCACAACTGCCTGTGGAAGCTCCCCACTTGGCCTGCCCCTGCCACCAACACCACCGCAGCTACCTGCAGAAGCTCCTTGCTCACCACTGCCATGCCCCTGCCACTGCCTGTGGGTGGTCACTGTGCCCTCTAGCCTCTGGGGCTGGGGTCATGTTGTTTATGCCCCCACCCCTTCTGCTAGAGTGGCAATGAAGGCAGGGGACCCTGACAAGGGCTTGTCTGTCCCAACCAGGCAGCTCCCAGCTGCAGTCCCTAGGGGGGAGAGGGAAGGGGGGCGGAAACCCATGCCATACCACCTTAGGGGGCCATTCTGGCTGGTGTCTGGTCATGCCCCCGCCCCTGTTCTGGCTAAAGAGCAGAGGGGTGGGGCCAGCCCTGGTCTCTGGAGCAGACAGCCCAGCCCAACCCAGGGCTGAAAAGCATGCTGGGATGCTAGAGGACTCTGGTTTAACTTAATCAAGGAATAGGTCTGGTATAGAAGTTCCATAAATCGGTTTGACCCTAATCAGTTAAGATAAACCTGGTTGAATGCAGTATCATACTTAAACCATTTTTGGCCACTTTTAAACTGGTTTATGTAAACTGAATTTCTGTTCTGTTACAGGTTTAAACTGGTTTCCTATCACTTAAACCAGTTTGTTTGTAACTTCTGTCCCTAGTCCAGATGTGTAGAAGTGTATTAGCAGTCTGGATTGCAGCATTTGGACCTAAATTTCATTTTGCTTGAGTCTATTTTATTATCTTGTAAAATGGCATTGCCTCTTTGAGTTTAACTAATCCTGCTTTAGTATCATTAATCTCTGTATGCTCAGGATATTATCAGATAGTTATTATGAATACTGTTTTTGAAGTCAAAGTAATCATATATATTGTTATTGTCCAATTCAAGCAACATTTAAAGGTGTTTGTAGATTTTTTATATGTATCTTGTATGTGGAATATATATTGTGTGATGTTATTTTCTTAGTGGTATATTATTAAGAAAAACTTGCAATAAAAATGTATTTGTAATATCCACCAAATAAATACAGATATTGAGGCTTACTGGCTTTCAGTGCATTCTTGTTGCTTCTCCTTTCATAAAAAATTATGCATGCTGTATTTCGTAAGTGAGAGTGAAGATACTTTTGTTTTGTTAATCTAATCTATACCTTTTTGTTTATCCTGAGTGCTATTCTCTGTATTAATTAGTGTAACTGATTTGGAATTTGGAGTGGAGGAAAGTTTTATTACTGATTAAAAATAAATTCTGAGTGGAAATTATAAAGGTAGATAGGATGAATATTTAGTATTTCTATCGTATAGAATAAAAAATAAAATATTTGCTGATATAGGACAAAAATAGGATAAGTGATTAAAAAATTTCAGAACATTTTAAAATAAGAGTAGATTGCATAGTATTGAAAGTTTATAATATATACGTAATTAATTCTGATGTGAATGATCACTGTGGCATCCAGGAGCTTCACAAATTTTTTATTAATGTGTTTCCATATTTCCAGAATATGGAAGTAAGAAGTAATAGAGCTCTAGTTGTCCCTTTTTATGATGGGGAAACTGAGCCACATAGCGAAGCACTGGCAGAGCTAACTTTAGTTTCTCAGACCTGCTGACTAAACACACCTGTTTTTGTTCCTGCAGACCAAACTGCTTAACTGAAATACTGAAGAGCCAGAACTCCCATTATCTTCCATTGCATTTGAGCGCTCAGTTTTTGTCTTTATTACACCCTCACATGCTGAAGTAGGACATCAGAAAATGCGGAACACACAGTTGGTGGCCATCTGCCAAAATGCTGGTTTAAGCGACTTGCTCATATTAACTCTGTGGCAAAGGCAGGGCCAAAACTGAGTTTTCCTGTGTGGCATCCAACTGCCTTAACCACATGGCCATTGTTCTCTTCCTGTAGTTGTCTGTCATCTTCTCTATATACCTTCAAACTTCTAGAGAAAATAACTCTACAGAATTCTTTATTTCCCTGAATACTTTATATCCTGTGCACCAAATGAGACACGAGTCCTGAGGGAAAATATAAACTGCAAGAGGACTGAACCTTAATTGTGCCATTTCCTCATCATGGATGCTTGTCTTTATAACCAAATAATTTTGTTTTAATGCATTTTAAGTGCCGGAGTTGCAGTATTAGACATCCCGAGCTAGACTCTGGAGGGTTTTTTTTTCTCCTAGGGTCTGTAATGGGACTCTGTTCACTTGTTCTGTAGAGAATTATTTACTGAGTCATGGAATATTACAAAATTGTATTTTTTGTTAATATTTTTATCTTGAATATGTGTAGGCCATCAAATTAGGTACTTGGCCAGTGATTTTCTAAAAAGACTTACACTTGTCTCCAGGCTATATTCTTCAGTGTATACCAGTATTTGCACAGGCAGAGTAGAAAAATAAACTGTTCCATAAATAACAACACATTTGATCATCCAGAACAATAGCTATTAAGAAAAATTTCAGTTGAAAACACAGTTCCATTAAAATCAGTTTCACAAATTCTTGTCATTTTCTACCAAACATTTTTTTGGAGAAAGAAAAGAAAGTTCTAATAATAGTGGAGCACTGTGCTTTCACATTATTGGACTGGGATATAAAATAAAAACAAAAATAAAGAACTCTCATATACAAAATTTAAAATATCACTATTCAAACAAACATCAATCAAAAAGGTTTTTTTTTTAAATTTTGAAATTACTGGGTTTTGGTCCAATTCAAATAAAAGCACTTTCATAGAGTTTAATAAGACCAAAACTAGATGTCATTTGATTTGACATCTCATATATAATCAGCCCTCAAATGTCTCTTGTTTATTCCTATATTGATCACAGTAACCTTGTTGCTATTCAACCTTATTTGTTATCTTCAGGGATCCTGGTTTTCTCTGATTTAAAAAAAAATCCCCCATTTTCAGTTTAAAAAAAGTAACCTGAACTCCACATTTTTCCGTGATTAAAATGAAATACCTTTTATATATAGGGGATTTTTTTATCAGCAAAAACTGGGATCCTGGTTATCTTTGATTCACTTTCAGATAACCCAGTTTAGGGACTGGCCCCAAAATAGGAATATATAGGTAAAATTTAATTTATAAGAGGTCAGACTAGATCATCTGACATTCCTTGTGTCCTTAAACTCTATTTTGCTTCATTCTGAATCAATACAACACTCTACTTTATAGATTTTCAAACAAAAAGCTTCATTCTTTTTCAGAGCTGCCATTCATACTTAAGGTTTTTTTTGTTGATATTTTTATTGGACTAACTGTTGGTTTAGTAAAAGATATCACGAAAAAAACCTTGCTTCTCACACATTTCTTGAACCATCGTAGTAGCTACAATAACACTCCAACCCTTTCTCTATTAGATTATTTTCCCTCATGAGAGTTCTTTTACAGTGTAATCGCTCAGTTGATCAACTAAACAGATTGAGCTCTACAAGTTTCATTGGACATCATTTTCTCCCACTCTTAAATGATTTTTGGTGCTTTTCTGCACGCTCCAATTTTTCAATATTTCTTTAAAATGTGCTAATTCAGTATCTATTTTCCCATTATTTTGCCCCACATTGATTTCAGGCAAACCATTCTGTAGTTTACCCAGTCATCCTTCTGAATATAGGTTTTCAACTTTTAGTCTTCTCAGTTTTTTTTCTGTATTTCAGGGTTTATTACAAGTAAGCATCAGTGTACAAATAAGTACAGAGATCTCCTCAGCCAGTTCTGCAAGAACTGTTGGGTACAAGTTATATGGACTTGGTGATTTAAAAATATTAGTTAAAGCTTGGAAGGTACATTATCCTCATATGATACAAACATATAATTTTCCTTCATTTCAGTTATACTGTACTAATAGTTATTGTATATTTATGTCCAGAAGTTGGCAACCTTTTTGGGCAGAGTGCCAAAACCCCCTGCAACCCTGATTTGTAAGCCGTTGGTGTGCCAGGGGTGGACAGCAGGGAGAGCTGCAAGGGACCTGATCAGTGCTGTGGTAATGCAGCCCCAGCCCCTTCCCTGCTATCTAACTTGAGGCATGCGTACACCATCACTATCAATGAACTGAGCCAGGTCTCCACAGACCCACAGCTGGCCTGGGCTCTTAGCCATGACAAGTAACAATAAGGATGATCAAGCCCCTTATGCCTCCTGCACCATCTGCCCCAAGGCACATAAATACCTTCACATGCCACTCTGGCATGTATGCTGGGGGTTGCCAACCCTTGCTTATGCCTTTTATGCATCTTTATTAAGAATTTTACTATCTTATTTTTGCTGAAATTTCCTTTGTTTCTGATGATACTTAAACTCTATTGTCTTTAGTCCTGCTAATGATGGATTTTTATATGATATCTTTAGCTTTCCTTATTAGTTTCTACATTTCATCATGTCTGATTTACATGGATTGCTACTTCTTTCGTCACCAACCTTTCTTTTTTTTAATAAAAAAAACAAACAAACCCTGACCTTACTTTGCCGATGATGAACCAGAATGGATTTTTAGGTGAACTTCTGGTGCGTCTTTATTATGAAATTTGTAAAGGCGTTTGGCCATACAGTAAATACTTTTCGAGTTTCTTTCACAATTTTTCCATCCAATGTTTGTTCTTCCAGTCAGCTTTGTTCATTTCTGAAAGCATTGGAAAATGAGCCCTTTTGAGCTAAGCACAGACTATCAAAAAGCCTGAGGCTGAGTCTATTCAGTCTTCTCAGGTTAGTAAGCTGTCTAGATTGAATTGATAAGCAAGTGAACAGACATTCATTCTGATTCCGGAAATGCAGCCACATGCCTGCAGTGGTTCAAGCCAGAAGCCAGGGTGCAGTAGAGCATGCCTTCCTGCTTGGCTGTAGCAGACAGCTTGAGCAAAGGCTAACTCACCTACCTTGCAAAAGCAGGGATGAGGGTTGTGGGGGAGGTGCAAAGCATCCTTGGATGCTGGGGGAGTGTGAGTTAACTTGAATCGGGGGGAGGGATCTGGGACAGAAGTTCAATAAAGGCATTTAACCTAAATCCGTTATGTCTGATTCTACATCCATCCAAGTTTCTTAAACTGATTTTGACCATTTTGAAAACAGTTTATGTGCACTGAAATTCTGTTGTGTTACAAATCTGAACCAGCTTCTGATCAGTTATAACAGTTTATGTGCAATTTCTGTCCTTAGCCTTGAAGCCCCCAATATATATTACTTGTCATATTTGAAAGTTTATCTAGTCATAGAAACTGGTCCTTAAGCAACTATGAAACTGTCCACTATCTACTGACAAATTAATCTGTATCCATCATACTAGCTTTCAAAATAATTGCCTGTGTCAAACATGGTATCTTCTGTATTCTATAATTACATTTATAATTTTTAGAAATTCCTGTGACATTTTATTCTTGATTATATGGGACGACCAGTACACATGCTTCACAAACTGAAGTCCCACATTGTACATATTTTCCCCTCACACATTACAGACAGTTATATAGGGAGTAACTCATTCTCTTCTCTAGCTTGATTTGGTATCCATAACAACCCCCCACCAAGACCCTTTTGGGCTTTGGTAGTTAGCACAAGAGGATATATGCATTCAAGCTTCTACAATTCTGAGTTAGCAGTAACTCTAAACATGTAATGTGATCTTTAATTCAAATTGTCACTCCAGTCTTTTATTTGCTCTATCCTTCCTGAACAGGTTATAACCAGAGATGTAAACATTTTAATCATGCAAATCACCCACCAGGTTTCACTAACACCAATTATAGCCAATTTTGTCTAATCAATGATAATTTCCTCCTTCTTCTCCCTCCCTCTCTCATTACCCACATTTCTAGCAGGGATGAAACGATTAAAAATTCTCTCTGTTCTTTGCTTCATTGGCTCAATTTGTTTACAGCACACTGACTGCATTTGAAAGCTTTTACCTTTTTTAGTATCCTTTCCTTCCATAATTAGCTGAACAATGTCCTGACTTCTCCACCTAGTCTTCATCTGAGAAGGTTAAGCCTAACTGAAAAAATTAGTACCTATGAGATTTAAGCTACCTATTTGGACAGCCCCTGCTCCCATTGGACTCTTGTCTGGTGTTCCACAATGCCAGAACTTTAGCATTAGTTGTACAACTGCAGGTTCAACTCTACTATGCTCTGCCTTCTTTTGCTGGTCAGACTGGAAGAATCCCTGAGAACTGTCCAGATCCCTTCCAAATGGAATTCTTTGAGTCCCATTAGTGCTTTTCAAAGCACTTCAGATCATGATTCTGATATATTAATTACGTGCAATGTCAGAAGTATAATTTAATCAATTTATTGGTCATATGATTTCAAAGCACAGGAATGGTGGGTCATTGTTACTTTGTTGCTGAAATCCACTGACACTATTTTACTTGCATCATTTTTCATTTCAGCACTATATTTACATTTCTGAAATCCTGGAAGAGTTACATAAAGTGTTGTGTTATAGTGGAAGGAATATAATGCAATTTTCCCATGGCAAGTGCTGCTGGGCCCCAGGAGTGGCCATGACCCCCTGGTGGCCATGTAGGTCCTGCTTCCCCTGGCTTCCTGGGTACTCTCCCCTTCTTCCCTCCTGCCATGCATTGATGTAATTGTTTAATTTGAAAAAAGGAAGGCTGCCCAGGGATTCACACACTCGCATAAGTTTAGGGCTGGAAGGGACCTCATGAGATCATCGGGTCTAGTCCCCCTGCTTTGGGCACAAAAGACTGCTGGGGTCAAGTAACCCCAGCAAGGTATGTAGGATCCTAGAGCAAGCCCTTGTTTACTAACAGGCTGCACTCTGACACAGTGATTCTCAACCTTTTTTGTCCCAGGACCCATTTGTAAACATCAATGGCCAGTCCCAATCCAGTGCCCCTCACTCCTGGCCCACTGCCTCCTGTCCCCGGGCCCCAGCCTGCCCAGTGTGTAAGGTATAGGGGCCCCCAAGCAGCCCCTTGCAGGCTTCTCTTTTAAAGGAGAATCCATTTTTAAGGTTTGTTGATCTATTTTTGAAGTTTTTTCATGACCCTTCCATATATTCTTGCAACCCACTTCTGGGTTGTGACACATACTAATCACCTTCCAATTCTCCCTGTAGCCATCTCCATGACTTGTAGATGTTGCCATTCACTCACTCTTCCTTTTTGGGGCCACAGCCTCTGCCCCTTTCCTCTTGCTGGGCCTTTTATCCAAGGCCCATTGTGCTGGTCCTGGTTTCTTGACTCCAGCCACCATGCCTGCTGTGGCTATGGCTCTGCCCTGTTCCCAGGTCCTAAACTGGGCCCTGCTGAGACTTCCTCCTCCCCAGAGCTCCTGGCTGACATCTCCACAACCCTCCTGCCCAGGAGCTCTTTCTTCAGTAGCCTCTAAGGCCAGATTTCCTGCCTTGGCCCAGGCCCTGGGCTTATAGGCTACCTAAGCCCCCCGTCCAATCAGATGACTTTCCTAAGCTGGCTGCAGGAGTACCCCCTACATTGCTGGGCAGCAGCATTTCTTTGCTGCCTCCCTTTTTATAGTTGGTTCCTGCTTGGCCACCTGCGCTCTACCTGCTACAGTCTCTCTCTTAAAGTAACAGGAACCCTAAGCTCCCTGTCACAATTCCCAACAAATCAAGTGAGGGGACAAACAAACAAAAGCCCAAAGAAACTCAAAATAATCCTATGCCAGCAATTTGTACCAATATTGAATAATGACTTTATTTTATTTGTCTTAATTTCTGTAAGGTGCTGAAAGTAAAGGTTGAACAAATTTATCATATGTTTACTAACCCGAGACTTCAACTCTACTAGTAAGACTACACTTGTGTTTCTGTTGCAAGGGATGAAGAAAAGGCCTGAGGGCCTACCTTGATGGCCTGAGGGCTAATATATATATATATAGACCGTGGATTTTCAGGTGCTCATAGGCCACATGCTCACATCAAGGTTTTGGTAATGCTCTTACTCTTTTCTTTCTTGAGCTGTCATAGTATTGACCATTTTTCCAATATTTTTTTTCCATAGCTTATATTCATCCATTGTAGACACTGGATGGCCACAGTTGCCTTTGGATTGGAGTCAGAGGAGTAAAACCCTTTGTGGAGAATGATGCTGAAGCTGGAGGTCTTGGGACCTTTAGAAGCTAGCTTCCATATCAAAACTGGTATTCTGGTATAGGTACTAGGCCTAGGAGCCCATCTACATGGAGGCTGTGGGAGGTACATTAATAATAATAATAATAATAATAATAATAATAATAATAATAATAAATTGTCAGGGTGTCTGCCCTGGGGACCTGCTTTTCCCGCAGTTCTTGCCTGCCACAACTTTTGATCTTCACTAATTTCTGGGGAGGAAGAGTTATTATGCGCTGGTACCCGCAGGAAGGAACATGCTGGCCTGATCTCAGGTTAATGGGACTTTATTGTTTGAAGCCAGGTCTCAATTTCACTATGAACAGCTGGCAAGAGGGGCTGTCACAGGGCACTGAAGTGCCCTGCTCCTAAAGAGGGGAAACTGCCAGGGAAATAGCCCTAACAGGGAATAAGGAGCCCAGTTGTGGGTTGCTAGGACAACCAGGAGGTCAGCTGACTGTAAGGGGCAGGGCCTGGCCCTTATAAACTCTAGGAGCTAAGGCCAGAGGCAGTTTCCTGCCAGCAGCCATCGTGGAAGGAGCTCTCTGCTGTAGAAGAGAGGAGAAGCCTTCTGAAGGAGCAGCACATGATACGGCTGTGGGATGAAGAACCCCGGTAGGCCTGAGTGTTGTTATGGCCGGGTGGCTTCTGGTTAAGTTATAGCCAATGGGCTTGTATTTTGTGTTGCTGTTTATCTCCAGTGGTTTGGGTGAGGCTATTAGGGGTTGGAGGAGGCCTCATAGGGGACTCACAGTAGAGTGGGGACCCCAGCACCAGTGAGGGCACAGCGTTCAGGGTGCATAGACCTCAGCCCCAGAGAGGGGCAGTTAAGAAGCCCCGGAGAAGGGGGCCTTGCTGAGAAGCCCCAGTGTGGATGTGGTGAGCCCTGAGAGAAGGGCGGCATTACAGAGAGCCCTGAGAGAAAGGCGGCATTACAGAGAGAGCCCTGAGAGAGAGACAGGGTTGTCGAGAGCCTAAGTGCCAGAAAGGAAGTGGAGACCGAGAGAGACCAAACAACATCTATTCCAGCTGCGAGGCTTGGGGCATGGTAAAAGGAATGATTGGAGCCACGCATAGCCCATAAGGCTAGGGTGCCCCAGAAGCACCCATTGTAGAGCGGGACCCACAAGGGGTCCAGGAAACCACGGGGTCCGAGTCACCACCCAGTAGTGACCAAGAGGGCATAAGGCAGCCTCCCATACATTTAATCTCCATCAAAGACGTGGCAGGAAAGAATCTGAGGGTGCCCTTGGGTCAACTTGGCACGGGAAAGGGGCCTTGAGGAGATCAGTCCTCCTGCAGGACCCCAGTGTGACAGGGGCCAATTACAAGGATCTGCTAAGGAACTCCTTGGGAATGATCACAGGCTGTAGATTAGCCATTAATTGACTACCAGCTGCTAATTACCTAATTAGCGGTCAGTTAGCCCCAGATTCTGCCCCTGGCCGCGGCTTGAGTTCGTGAGCCGAGCGTAGCTCTCTCCTGAGCTCTCCGCTAGCTCTTCCTTTATCTCTCTCTTTTCCTGCAAATTCCAACCTCTTCGGAACCACCACCTGTCGCTGCTTCCTTTCTTCATTCCCGTGACTCACCATTGGAGCTGGTTCCTCAGGTAAGTGGCAACCTCCCAGGGTGTTGCAATCCCAGTCTCCTGTTACTAGAAGGGATAGGAGTCTCTATCCCTGTTGTTGCCTCTCAGTCTCACCCAAGAAAACTCCTCGTTCCAGCTTCTCACTCAGTGTGCCCTCAGGCGAACCTGGGAGATCTTCTCTGCCTCTTATTCTTCCTTCTGTGTCCTCATTGGCTTCCGAGGCAGGGTGTTTCCCAGTCCCAGCTGCATTACTCCTCGTCAGTTGTTCTCCCTTCTAAGTAACAGAGTCGCAGCTGGGACTCTGTTACAATAATATTATCAGAAAAAAGCAAAGAAACTGGACAGACCAAATGTCAAGGCAAGAAATAATTTCCATTAGTGTAACTTATGAACAATTCACTCATTTGTTGTATATACATTGCACACTGATAAAATGATCTTGGTTTATAGCAAATGGAGAAGAGAAAAAATCTCCTTGCAAAAGATATGCAAACATATCTATAAGCACTTGTATTTCGTTCATTTTATAAAGCAGAGCAGTGTGGATGTATTCTTTATTTTCATTATGGAAACTGATATATTCTTAACATATTTTATACTAGTGAATCTCATGAGAAACAATGTTATTTCCTATCAATTATTTGTACAGCACTTAATAGATGAGAACACTATTCATGATGGTGAATAGTATAAAACTATACTGGTTGGTATAAAACATACCAAGCTATAGAAGCAATGTAATCCCCTCCAGGGCTCAAATGTCAACAAAAATCAGTGCGTTAAAAAACCAAACCAAGCTTGACAAGGAATTTAATTCAGCAACAGCAGTTCCAATCCCAACCCTTATTGCCTGTCCTAGACCCAATGCACTTCCTCCAACTCCCTAAGCCACCCTCTATAGCATCTACTTCCCCTCCCTAGCCACTACCCACTCACCTGTGCTGTGGGTAAAGCTGGTCTTCTCAATCTGTGCCCTACAGATAAAGCTCAGTTCTAGAAAACAAAAATGCACAAGGATGCACTGTACAACTTGAACAGAACCAGTGGAAAAGTTAGCACAAAGCTCATACTTTGTGTTACTATTTTTTGCAGTCTTGCTAAATCTTGCTTATTTGGAAGGAGGCCTTCTTGGAGATTGTTTTTTTGGGTTTTTTTTTCAGGCAAGATATTCTGTCTGTATGTTCTGTTATTTTTTGAATAGGGCACATTTAGAGGAGAAAAATTATTATGGCTATACCTCTGATGAGAAAACAAGAATTGTGTTAGTGCAGCTTACATGCTGGATGGCACAATTGCTTAGGGAAATGGGGTTAAAACATACAATCCTTTTTCTGAATGCATTGCTAGAAAATGCACTGATGCAGGGAGGCTTTCTAAAGTGACAGTGACAGTCAAAAGCACTAGTACTTCCATCTGCAGATCATGTGGCCAGTTGATCTCACTGCAGAGGGAGAGTTGCTCTTATTCTGAGCAGAAACTTCAACTTCTTGATTAGAGACCTTTCTAAATCTGGTATTTTAACCTTGAGTTGGCTTTTGTATTAGACTAAAAGAGTAGGTACCTTTAGCTACATTGTCACAATCTTAATTTTGACCTTGCCTTCCTTATGTACTAGCTCTTTCCTCATTTGGAAGGGATAGAGTAGCAGAAATCATGAATAAGCCCCCCAAAGTTGAGATTAAAACTCCTTCCTTCACCTTATCACTACAGGACAAAATAAGTTCTGGCTGGGAATGTGTGGGTAATAGGCAGCTATTGAATTCTCCACAATCAAATCTGTATAGGACTAGGTAGCAGTGTAGTCAGGGCCTATTTCCAGTGAGTGAGTGCTAGCCTGTACTCAGCTATAAACCAGTGTCTCCTTGGCTTGCCAGTTCAGCATCTTTTTTCATCATAGTTGTGGCAAAAGGAGCTAGCTCATGGCCCAGTAAAGAGACCAGCCTGCTCCTTTGTCTTTGGGCCAACTGCCCACCGCTTTACCTGCCATGCCTTGATGTCCTACTGTTCTGATGTTAATAGGCAGGAGGCTACCCTTCAATCCACTGTGATGTCAAGGGCCAGATGGACACACTCCAACCATCCCTACCCATGTCCCATGCCTTGCAGCTAATACCTCTAGCTTGAGGCCAAACCAAACTCAATGCACAGTTAGGCCTCTTACTTACTGCCCCATTCTGGGCCACACACATACCACCTCTCCTCTCACTGGGGCCTCTTTCATTCCCTCTGCTTTCACTAGGGCTCTCGCACACCACCAGTCACAGGTTTCTCTCATACCACCCTCTTGGGCCATATACACCCCGCCCTTGCTTCCTTTGTGCAACCCCAGAGGGCCATCAGGCTCATCTCTTCTTGCCTTAGCCAGCAGGTATGTAGCCTTTTGGGCCTCTCCTGCAGCCCTCATTTGAACAAATGTTGAGCTATTTGCAGAACTGTGGGCTGACTTTGCCCCCCACACTCCTCCCTGGAGCCCCACCGCTCCGCTCCCTCCCTCCCTCAAACCACACTGCTCTGCCCCTTCCTCCCTCCCTGGGGCACAGGATCAAACACCCTCATAGGCTCAGGTGCCCTCCCTGGCATGCCTGGCCCACAACTCAGGTTAACATACCCCCACTAGGGTGGGGGCAGGGGTTTAGGTACCCCAACCCACCTTACATGGGATGCTGGCATTTAAGCCAGCCTGCCCCACCACAGGTAGGACCACCAGGCCTCCCTATCCCAGCAGGGTGCAGTTTCAGGTCATGTCCAGGACCACTGAGCCCTCCTCCTTCCCCATAGTCTCACTCTTACTTCTAAGATATTCCTAAAGCAGGCACTCCATCAGGCAACATTACTCCTAAGGCTGCTAAACACAAGCTGCTCTGCTCTTATAACAGAGCTCTCCAAAATGGCCACCCTCATCAGACACCTGGCAGCTCCCTGCTCCAGCCCTTAAAGGGATGGAGCACTAAAACTTATCCATCACAATAGTGAACAGATGAAAGAACCAAAGCAAGTGTCTGCTTCCCAGTGCAGTTGACTTTCTTTTTATTTGGCTTGTTTGCATTATCCTACAGATTAATAAGAATTTCCATGGCAATCTTGAAGACTGTGTTTTGGTGGGGGAGGAGGTGGGAGTGAAGTGAATATGCAACCTGCCTCAGGTCTGTGTCTCAGATTCTATTAGTAGAGAGGGGTAGCTGTGTTTTGATTTCTGTTTAACTTCAGGCTATCTGATGAAGTAGACTGTAGCCTCAAAAAGCTCATGCCTCCCTGAACAAATTGGTCTATAAAGTGCCACCCTGTCCGGCTTTCCAATTCCACTGAAACTAGACAATTCCTGTCATCTCTTCTTTTCTTGCATATTCTTTACTTGTTGTCTTGCTCACAAAGACCTTCATTACTGCTTAGACAAAGGAAGAGTCTGAATGGAGGAACAATCCTGAAATAAGTAAAACTCTCTCTTCCTTTTTATTGTAGGGTTTCAATGTAAGCGGGACCTCCTTGTAACTTTTCAGTCAGTCTAAACTATGTAAAAAGACAGTCTTGATTTTTCAGTGTCCCCTGTATCTTAATCCCCTTTTCCATCCCCAAATGTGGGAAATGCAACAACAAACAGACACTTAAAAAAGAAAGAAAAAGATGAAAGTCTAGATCATCTTCTTTGGGAAAGAGAAATATTGCCTTGGATACACCTGATAAAAATCTCTGCTGGTGTGCCTTCAGCAAAGATTTTAAAAGGTGGTAGATAATGTCAAAAAATTCAGAAGAAGCAAGTTGAGCCTTTAGTCTATGATTTCCCTTCTAGTTCAAAGCAGGACTTTTTTGTCCTAATTTTGGTGATAGGATGATGAGAATGTAATCAGCTAGTATATCCAAAAAGGTGCTTGTCAACATTCCACAGCACCTAAAATGATAAAATGTCACATTTATACCGGTAAGGTATTTTAACAAAATTGAACAGTTCATTAACACCAGCTCAATACCATCTGAGAAGTTTTGGCCAAAAGACTCCATGATTTGCAAGACAATAATATTACTAAATAAGAATTTTGAAGCTACTTTAAAAATATCCACTTGTTTTCTCAGACCAGTTATAGCATGAGGCAAAGACAAAAATCATTTAGGATGCATAACTGAAGTCCATGATTGATTAAAGTCTATTTAAATGAGGCCTGGGGTGTGTGAATCGTGCTATTGCTTTTGATACAGCATTTTTAAGGTCCCCATTATCCAGTGCAAAAGACAAGTATGCCTAATGGTTCTGACTATCATACAGATGTAATTCAAAGTAGATTTTGGCTTTTATAAGATTTGTGGAAGCTAGGTCAGGGTACAGGAGAAGGTTACTTTTTAGTAAAGCACTAGAAAGGGCTGTAGCATAGCACATAGAAGAGGAGAAATATGTTACTGCTGCTCTATGAGGTGCTAGAAACTTTATTTGGCAAATAAGTCCTTTCTATTCCTATGCATGAGGCCAGCTGTGGACAGATATTGGACATGGGGACCCAATAGGCCTGGAGCAGAGATATTGGAGGTGAAGGAAACTCTTTACCAGAATCTCTTAAACCACGGTGGCCAACCTGCAGCACAGGGGCCACAAGTGGCACGGGAAGCCTGAGTGTGTGGCATGTGGTAGAACAGGGAAGGGAGAGGTTGCATAGTGGCTGATAGGGCAGGGAGCACAAATCAAAGTAGCAAATTGGGCAGAGAACACAGGAAAAGAAGAAAGCAAAGCAGCAGGTTAGGCAGGCAGTACAAGACTGGGAACAGAAAGCAGAACAGCAGATCAAGCAGGGGAAGGGGATCAGTGTGGTTCTTGGGGAGTGTCACAGAGCGCTCAGGTGCCCTGCTCCTAAGAAGGGAGAAAACTGCTAGGGGAAGAGCCCTAGCAGTGAGTAATGAAGCCAGCTGCTGGTTGCCGGGGCAACCAGAGGAGGTCAGCTGACCAGAAGGGGCAGGGCCTGGCTCCCATATAAAGCCCAGGAGCTGAGGCTGGAGGCAGTTCCCTGCCAGCAGCCCAAGGGGAAGGAGCTCTCTCAGGGAAGAAAGGGGGAGGCTTGACTGCAGGAGCAGTGTTTGTCACTGCTGAGGGATGGAGTATTCCCTGGTAGGCTTGAATGATGTTTTAGCCCAGTGGCTTTAATTTATGTTACAGCCTAGGGGCTTGTGTTTTCATAGTATCATAGTATCTAGGGTCAGAAGGGGCCTAGAACAGGCCATCTAGTCTGACCCCTCGCCAATGGCAGGAACGAGTGCCAGGGTCACAGGACCCCAGCCAAGTACCTATCTAATCTACTCTTAAAGACACCCAAGGTAGGAGCAAGAACCACTTC
>JAGPOW010003316.1:160365910-160407670 GCA_030014935.1 Caiman crocodilus
TTTTTTTTTTTTTTTTAATTCAAGAGCATTATACTGATATATCTCCATAAAATAATTTCCCTTAAGAGTCTAGTTACAGTATATAGAAGTACACCACTTTTTGTACACTGGTGCAAGTATCTCTGCTTATGGTTATAAATGCCAGGGTTTGATTTTAATTCTTGTCCACTTCAACTGCTGTTTGGTTGGAACTTCATATGGAACTGTTGCTATAGGTCCAGTTTTGAAAAACAGATACAAATATCTATTACAAGCCATTTTGATGTGGTTGTTGTTAACAAAAATATATTTAAAACTGTTGTAAAATATTAGACACCCATACTGTAGCCAGTCTGGCATGAGTGGAATATATGGCCCACACTGTCCCTTTTGAAGTCTGCCACTGTTACCTGGTGTCTTTGAACCTGCGTGAAATAGCTTGCATGGGGCTTACTCCTTAAGTGGACCACAGGACTGAATTCAAAAGCACTGCCACAGAGGTTTAGTACCACAGTAAATTTTTATGGCATATTTTAAAAATGAAGCAAACATTGAGAGGAACGAGGAAAGTATGTAGGAATGGAGATTTTTGTGTTGGCAGCTTCTGACATCTGGAAAATCTTCAGGGCATTCTAGTGTTTGTTGCAAGACAGTTCAGTTCATGTAGCATCCACGTTGTTACAACTGTTAAAGACAAGGAAACTTACTATATGCCACTGTGGTATCCTTTGCTCACATCCTTTGCTGACTGCTGATCAGCAGTACATTTGGCATGTGAAATTAACCGTTTCATAGGTCTTGCTAAAAAAAAAAAAAAAAAAAGACTAGCTATTCAGTAGTCCTTGAGTGTAAGGATGTGTTGAGTTCCCAAAGCCAGCATTAAAGTGGTTACTTCCTTCTAATGTATTAGATTTAAAGGTTAATTATACAACTTTTGTGTGGGTTGGGCAAAGCCTTTCAAAGTGCTTTTGAAGGTTTATGATGAAATGTACTACAAACTGTAGTGAAGATTCTACCATCATTTGCTGTCTGTGGTTCAGTAGATTAACCTTTTCAGTTTACAATTAAAATTTTCCTTTTCAGTTCGGCTTTTTTCTTGTTTTGCTCTGAGTTTCGTCCAAAAATCAAAGGTGAATATCCTGGTCTGTCCATTGGAGATGTTGCAAAAAAGCTGGGAGAGATGTGGAACAACACTGCTGCAGATGATAAACAGCCTTATGAAAAGAAGGCTGCTAAACTGAAGGAGAAGTATGAAAAGGTAAACATCAAGGTTAAGTGTTATCTGGTCTCTTCTCATTCAGGTTTTTTTGGCTTTGAAAAGCGTTGCTCTGAACAGATGAATCATTAATCACTGTAAATGACGTTACGTCTTTTTTAAGGCTCAGTAGTGTAGCTCACTCTCCCTCACTCCACTTGCTTAAGTCTTGACTTGAGTCTGCCCTCACCCTTGCCATACTATTACAGTGAATATCAAATGTGTAATTATGGACATGTCAAATATTTTTTCATATAGAGAAAATTATTCTAATTTACATGTCCATGTGAGACTTTTGATACTGAAGAACTGCTGTGTTGCACGTTTTCTGTTTTCATTCATCTATATTTCAAATCTTTTTGATATTTTAGTAGATACCATTGTCTTAGTATTAAATACAGATAGTGGTTCATAGCAGCATCTAAGTGCAGTTTGAAGCACCAATGACATGATAAAAGAGAAATTTATTTTTTTTGTCATGACTATGTACTATATAACTTTCTTCAATATACGTGTCAGTTATCAAAAGTAAATTTTTAGTTTATTCTCCATAGTGTTATGTAAGAGGACAAATGAGAAATGCTAGTATTAGACATGCATTCTCCTGGATTCACTCTGTGCTTTTCATCTTTCCAATAATGAACATGCTATTAACCTGATTTCTTGTGTCATTAAAACTAAATCCTATTTTAATGATTTGAAGCTGTATTGGATGTGGGGATGTAGAGCAGTTCCGGCTGCATGTTGATTTCTAGAGCAAGAATTCCATCCCAAAATAGGTGAAGGGAAAAAGGGATGCGTGACCTGATGTTCTTTATGAAGGAGCAGTGTACTCTCCAAGGAGCAATGTTCTGTGTATTACGGCACACGTGCTATCATTGATTATGTTCCTTTACTAGCGAGTCAAACCACTTCATAGAGTTGTGGCACACTAGTGGGCAAGTGTAACTGGTGGCCCTGTCTAGTTGTAGGGAGGAACTATTTTGCAGATATATTGTAGGATTAGAAGACTTCCTGTGCAGCTCTTCCTGTGCAACTCAAGACATTATTTGGCCTTTAATATGTAAATTATTCATACATAAAACCACATTTCTGTATGATTAAAATGAATAGGAAATTCAGAGCTGAAAGTAAATCTTCCTGGCAGTTATGGTTATGTATCTGAAGCTTTTTTTGGTTTCTAAGAGGATGTTTTAAAAATTACAGAACTGGTAATCGTTAGTTAAAGTTATTTTTTTACTTTACTAATGTCAACCTAGGTTTGATATGCTTACCCCTGTATTTTAAATCTGAAGTTTTAATGTTAAATGTTATTTCTGGAGAAAACATCTGAAGATATGTTTGTAAGTATTCTGCTGATAGAAGGTTGACCTGTTACTGTTACGTCTTTCCAGAATATATGATACATTTTTAGGATATGAAGGAAAGACAGGAATAGCAGTTTAAAAATGTTACATAGAGGAGTATTATCAAGTTTTAAGCCATTTGCCCCAAGGCACTAATCTATAGGATAATATCTTATAGAGTTATTAGAGAGCATTTCTGTTCCCTAGTCGTCATAGTCTATAAAACCAGAGGGTCCAATTGTTTTTATGACTTATTCCATTGGCAATCACTTCAGTTTGACTAATTTTTGAAGAACTAAGTTTTTTGCATTGTGAGCCAATACAGTACATTTATTGCATGCAGAAGGTGGCACTGTCTACCCTTTAATTACACTTCTTGTACCTTTTTGTTTTAATAAACTTCAGTTAGGCAGAATTCTATATAATTGTTTTTCACTGAGGCATAACATTGCAAATATTAAACCACATCACTGTTTTGGATGGCTGATTATAATTTTGTGTGTGTCCTAAGAAGTTTGTGTGCATTTCTTTGAAGATGTCGAGATGAGTGGCTACATTTTATCTACAAATTCATAAGGGTCAATTGAAAGTCCAGCAGAACTCTTGTCTGGTTAAACAATAAGACCTGTTTCCCATTTTTTCATCTTCTAAGGATATTGCTGCATACCGGGCCAAAGGAAAGACTGATACAGGCAAAAAGGTAGTTGCCAAGGCTGAGAAGAGCAAGAAAAAGAAGGAGGAGGAGGAAGACGAAGACGAGGATGAAGACGAAGAGGAGGATGAAGAGGAGGAGGAGGAGGAGGAAGAGGATGATGATGATGATGAATAAGTCTCTTTTAGAGCAATTTCTTTCTTGTCTATAAAGCATTTAACCCCCCTGTACACAACTCACTCCTTTTAAAGAAAAAAATTGAAATGTAAGGCTGTGTAAGATTTGTTTTTAAACTGTACAGTGTCTCTTTTTTTGTATAGTTAACACACTACCGAATGTGTCTTTAGATATCCCTGTCCTTAGTGGTATTTCAATGGCCACTAACCTTGCCTGGTACAGTGTGGGGGTTGTAAATTGGCATGGAAGTTAAAGCAGGTTCTTGTTGGTGCACAGCACAAATTAGTTATATATGGGGATGTAGTTCATTTTTCATCTTCAGTTGTCTCTGATGCATCATAAAAATAATTGTTGTTCTGTTAACTGAATACCACTCTGTAATTGAAAAAAAGAAAAAAAAAGTTGCAGCTGTTTTGACATTCTGAAGGCTTCTAAGTAAATACAATTTTTTATTAGTATTGTTGTCATTTTAATAGGTGCCCTTGAAAAATCATAATTTTTCTTTTTTGAGGGGAACTCATCTTTGCTTTAAGTATGCCCATTTGGGATCACGTGAATATTACAGTTTTCATCTTTTCATATAACCAGCTGATAAACAAAGCTTTGATCTGCATACCCTGCATAATCATGATAGGGTAGGAAAAGAAATATACAGGCATATGTTAAAAAAAATATTCTTCCGTAACTGGAAACAAAAAAAAAATTCAATCTCAACAAACTGATATTTGCTCAGATTTTTGTGAAATATAATAATCTATTGAGTTGCATAAGTTTACCAGTCTTGGAGAGTTGAGAAGTATAGAGTTCAATTTTACAGCACGGAATACTTCCAATAAATAATATGCTGTTAAAAAATTCTGTCCTAGAAGGACTAATAAGGTGTCCACCCATCCTGGTGTGGAGGGAATTTACATATGTGACTCCATTACTATGTAATGAAAGTTGTATTTGTAAATCTCTGAACACCTGAGATGAGCATACCCCTAAAATGTATGAAGATAAAAATATAAAATTACCATTTTAATTTTCTGTGACACCATGTCTAGTGATGGCCACGGGCTTTATACCATGAAACTCTCCTGGTAGAAAATGGCCCAAAAGAAAGGATTTTACTTTCTAAGGTTTCTATAAATGGTACCATTATTATTTGTTAAATCTATGTAAATTCATATTTGTATTCTTAAAATTCTAGTTTTAGCCCTTTAAAAAAGTTGTATATTGTCTCAAATTGAAAATGAGATAAGATGTATTTTTCCTGTTAGGTTTTATACCGCACTCTTGATGTCTGCCCATTTATAAGTTAAATATAGCTGTATGGAAAAGTACATTTTATTAAATTTTGCATTAAAAAGCGAAATGTTTAACCAGTATACCAACAACGTCTAATTTGATCAAATATAGTTCTCTTCCAAAACCAAAGTGAGGTCTTTTTGCATATTCAGTAAAACTTCAAGTGCTGGCAACTGTAACTATTTTCACAATATACCTGCTTACCAGTTTGGGGGACAATTTGGCAATTTTGTGGTTATAAAAATTATGGTTCTCTTAAGTGCCAGTGTTTAAAAATAGCATTCTTGTAATTTTACACGCTTTTGTGATGGAGTATTGTTTTGTTATACAATTTTGACTTTCAGATTCTTATTTCAATTTGCATTTGTTTATGTATAACTTCAGGAGAAATACTGAACACCTGAATCCTGGATGATACTAATAAACTAATAATTGCAGAGGTTTTAAATATTTAGTTAAATGACTCGGTTAATATCCTAAGGGTTTTTTATTTTCAGGTTCATTTGTATACTTGTTTTGAATTCTAAACAAAAAAGCCATTGCAATAAAAGACCTCTTTATGGAGAGCAGGGGAGTAAGGGGCTCATTTAAATATGTGATCAGACTGTTCACTCAAATTAACATAACTTATTAAAAACAAATTGCAGGTCATTCCTTCCTTGGACTATACTTAACAGGATCCTGGTTTCTTGGATCTGTTTCAGTGCCTGACTTTGAACAAAGCTTAAACTCAGAGTGGTCAATCAGTTTTGGAAGGTGGCTGGCTGTTTGAGAGGGATCATATTTATCCTTTTCTCTATTATCAGTTCCTTGACTTATAGGAAAACTGTAAGGTCAGATACAAATATGTACCACCAAGGCTGAGGAAGGTAAGTGATGTTACCTTTGCTACATTTTTGAAAAAACAACTTTTTCTTCAAGGGTAGGTCGCTAGAGGTTAATCCACTGAAGCTCCAGAGATCTCTGAGCGAAATTCTGCAATCAAGTATATATCAGCAGCTTTTAAGATCAAGTCAAATTGTTCTTCCGTACCTAAGGGAAAATTTTGGTTTTTACTTTTACTACATGCAGAGCCTTCGTTTTTTGTGTCCTTGAGTGACAAGGTATTTAGTAGAATTCAGAGATTCATTGAAATTAGACAGGCCCTTGCCATAAATGCTGCTCTTATGGTCTTGAATTTGCAACTTTTACGCAGTCAACCGTGCCTTTTACGGTCCATGCCACCACAGCTACTACTGCATACAGTGGAGATATCAGTGAAAATGTTTGTTGAGGTAATTATAAGAATGAATTTGCAGGGAAAAATGCCTCCCAGTCTAAAATACTAACTCTGTTCTAAGGTGCAGCATGTTTCTAGGAAAGTTACATAGCATTGGGAAGGATCTCACATCACTGAGGCCAGCCCCCTGCTTTTGCAAATTATATATTGTAACCTGTTCATACGGACCCAAATCAATTCTAAGTCAAACCTGGCTGTATATTCCAAGACTTGTCATGTTGGGCCACTCATCAATTGACACTTGTTTCTATGTGCCTTAATTGATTTTAAAAGTTTGTATTAAGATCACAGCCATTTAGGCACAGGTCTTCACAAGAGAACTAGACAATATTGTGGTAAAAAAAGGTAAATGTTTTAACCTTCAGATAAAAACTTAAATTTTGAAAGGATTTTGCTAACTACTTGCAGGTAAGAATTGCAGTGGAAAGAACGTCAGTTTTGGAAGTAAGGAGTAACTGGTTAAAGTATAGTATGGGTCTCTAGTGGTTAGCACTTGTCCTGTCACAAAGGTGAAGGTGCTACCACTGATTTTCAAGTTGGTCTACATCAGTTGTACAAATTCCAAATTCCATTCTATTGGTTTAATCAACCATGCTAATGTATTGTGTAGATTTAACCAAATCAGCCTTTTCTTTTTATACAGAAGCCCTTAGAAACTTGAAGTAACAGGTATCAAGTGGCTCAAAAGATGTCTGCAACTTAATTAGGATAAATACTAAGCTGGGACTGAGCCCATCTTAATAGCTTTTTTAATGTAACAGGCCCATCATGAGCATGATGGCTTGAGGCTGAGTAGAAATTAGTCTCTTAAAGTTCACAAAGCTGGGTAGCTAAATCCTAGCAAGAGGATAACCAGGAGAGACTGGAATGAAATGTAACAGCTGTTTTTGTGACTGACAAGCAGAGCTTGAGAAATTTCCCTTATTTTTACTATTCTCATCTGTTGTCCTGCCATTCACTTGTCCTGTGCCTTCTGAAAAGTAAAAAATCCATTTATATAATATGTATATTATCAATGCAACAATGTAAAAATTCAAAACCTGCATGTGTTAAGTTTTGCACATTCTTGTTAGATACTTGTCAATCATTTGACCACCTAGAGAAGAGATCTGATGAGAATTCAACAAATAGTTTTTCTGACCAATACTAGTTACACCATCTTTTGCTTGTTACATTCTTTTCTGTCCTGACTTCAGACCATACTTGTTTTTATAATGGAAAGGGTGTCTTTTCTGAATCAGTTAATGAAAATTCTCTTAAAAGGTATTGGATATTTTGTTTTTATGAAACATTATATTGTGGGAGGCTTTGTAGGCTTGTCTACATAGAAGTTATTCTTGGATAAAAGTTTTACTTTGCTTCATATGTAAGCAGAGGACTCCGCTTTAAGGCAAACCTGAAAAGGGCACTTAGGACAAGTTTCAGAGAGGCACATTCCCATAGAAGGGGGTTTCAAATAATTTTTTTTCCTGTACAGTCAATTAGAGCGTGGTAGATGCCTCCAAAAGGTGACCTCCAAAATCTTGCAGGTGAAGTAGCAACCCACTTAGAACTAGCCAGTAGGACATTCTAAGTATGGGGAGGGAGAGGTCTAATCACTCTGGAGTTTCCTAATCACTGGAATTTAGGTGCTTCCTTTCATTTGAGGACCACTCTACTGTCTATTGAGGGTATGTGCTAAGTTCAACTCTGGCTGCTTGCAGATGTTAAAAAAAAAAAAAAGCAACACCCCCCCCCCGCCGCAAATGCTTTACGTGAGGAAGCAATACATTACTTTGATCTAGTTCCTCTGTGTCTCTATAGATTGGGCACTTCAGTGGGGCTTTTATCTAAAAGCTTTTAGATAAAAACACCAAAAAAGCCCCATTAAAGCATCTGACATACAGATGTTGGGTGAGCTGGGCCCAACTAGCATGCTGCCTCTTCTGGGCATGCACTGGGCTTGGTGTGGGAGTGCACCAGGCTTAAAGTAAAGTGCTATTTTTGTTTTTGGGTTTTGTTTGTTTAAATATTTGCAAGCAGCCTTTGTAATATAGCCAATGCTGGTGATGCTGCTTACCTTTTGCATAATAGGCAACTCACCCAGGAAGTGGGAGACCTGAGACATGCTGCTACCAAATTTACTATCTCCCACAAAAGTACTGTAACCCCTTGGCTGTGGAGTAGTCAGAATGAGTGGGGGGAATGGAAATGGACATGTGTCATTTGCAGAAGCTGAGCTACACAACTAGGATCAACAATAATACGAAGTGCATAAACAGTCCAGAAATTTTTCTCCTGTCCCCTCAGCCAAATGCCATCATCACTAGCTTAAAGAGTAAGGCTTATTTGGTTTTGGCCCCAGGTTGCTTATTGTGACATTACTACCATCCCCCACCCATGCTTCTGAGTGGAAGAAGCAACGAGTGAAAGAATACTTTTGGTACTTATTAGATAGATATGCTCTGAGCATACCCACCAAGCTCCTCTGGAGACTTGGGTAGAAGTTAGAGGTTACTGTACCTGGTATGTGGACTGTGATACTGTTTGGGTAGGAACTGGGCACCTTGCTCCTTAAAGTTCAGACAACTTTTGTGCTTTACACAGAAGCCTAAGTTTTAGGTGCTTTAGGGTCTTTGAAGTCTATGATGTGGCACCTAATGAATTTTCTGGATTACTGTTTTGGGGCTTAGGTGCCTAGAATGCCTTTCTGGATCTTGCCTTTATTCTGGAACAAGAATGTCCATGTATGGAGTTACTTCACAGTTGTTACTCTGCTTTACATTCACACCCAACTTTGTTTTGGAATCACTTGGGTGAAGACAAGGTGTCAGACTTCCTTGTATCTGATACTTGAGTAATAAAGTACAGAAAGAAATGGTGCTTGTCAAGGGTTTTGTGGAACTGGAATACCGTTTTATGGCTCTCTAACATACGTTATGTGGCAACTTTTCTTTTGATGGCATGTTTTTAGGTGAAACATATAGCATTATTTCACATGAAAAATAGAATTTAAGAGTGAAGGTCAGGTACTTCCTATGATCCTTTTGTGCCATTAAACATATTATTGGGTTCCACTTAGGTATCACCCACTTTTGAAACTCATCTTACAGGAAAGATTGCTATTAAATGCGACCTGCAAAGGGGGAGCTCTCCTTTTTGTTTCTTTATGATATGTAAAAAGATGTGAGCTCTAAAATAAACATCTCTCTGGGTTTTTGTTTTGTTTTGTTTGTTTTTAATTAGAAAATCCAGCCTCATCTCAAATAGAGATCTGGAAGGCTATTGCAATGGCATCTCAAAGAACTAAGATGATTACAGGTGAGCAACAGAAATGGGAAGAGGTTTCTAATTGTATTTATTTAAGACCTTGTTTATATCTGTATTTCACTGAAATAATTAGGACTAGGTAAAGGAAACCTATCCTAACAATTCAACACTTTAATCGATTAAGATGTTAAAAACTCGTTATCACTAAGACCTCCAGCAAAACCATAAGAGATCAAAATTTATGATTTTAATGTTTAAACATTTTCAAACTTAAACAGCAGGAAACATGAGACACAATTCAAATATCCTCTTTATAAAAATGCTATTTTAAGTGAGAGGTTATAGAAGGGAGGTCTTCTAGTGCTAACGGGTGTCTGGGTAAAATATATTTGATACCATGGCAAATGAATTGTAAGAAATCTTTGACATCTGGATTGAAAGAAATTGGATTAGATATTATGTCACTTTTATTTTTAACATTGTAGGATAGAAATTCTGATGTGATTGTCCATCCATGCAGGAGTGGCTTGCAAAATGTGTATGCAGCTGAAGCCCTCAACATGGCAGAGGTGGATTCTTGTCTAGCTAAATCCCATTAAGAAAATGGCCTGAAGACTAGGACTGTTGCATTTCCCTGCTGATCTAAGAGGAAGGTAAGTACAAATCCACTTGATCAGCACCTTTCTCATTAAGTAATAGTGCTTTTAGGAACAGACAGATGTCATGTTTATACCAAGAGAATTGCTGTTCTCAAGTCAAAATTGCCAGCCTACAGTCAATTCATTCAGTTTTACCATGAGGAAACATGCCCCCTTCAGGAAAATGATCTTCCAGGTTGACACCTGGAAAATCACCCCTATGAGTGCCATCTCCCACTCTAATTCTCTTTATTAGAATGAACACCTGTCTGCTTGACTCCTCCCTGGTCAGGAGTTGAGCAGCAGCTTCCCCTGTGTCTTCCTCATTCTGGGGAACTCTGATCTGAGCAAGGCTGAGAGGCATTTCAACTCCTTCCAATCACAGGAGTTAAGCTGCTGCTGCATACTACCCACCCTCACCCCCTCCAGCTTTCCAGAGACTGCAGGGATCCCAGGGAGCAAGGAGCATTGCCTCTGCTCCCCTTGCCTCCCATAGCCCAGGAAAGGAGCGGAGGAGATTCCACACACTGATCCCCACCCATTCCCAAGACCAGGAAAACCACAGTCTAGGTAACAGGCAGGGAGCATTGTGTCACTGCTCTATTTCTCCCCAAACATACCCTTTGTCAACAGTCTTTTATGCTTTCTCCTGACGTTGCCTTTTTAAATACCATAGGTCATTAATATCCAGGAAGTTCCTTACAGAAAAACTGACTTAATAGGCGAAAGAAGAAATTTTGGATGGATTTTCAAACTTCTTTGTTTTCCCTACTAAGAAATGTCTTTTATTATGCTAGTAGCATTCCTGTCAGAAGAGAGAAATCAGATGATTTTGAACCTCCTTAGTGGCACACAAATCTGAGTATATTGTTCTTATCCACAGATGTGGGTCAGGAATAATTTTTGTAGAAAGCGAGATACAATAATTTTATATCTAACATTGAAGGAATAGTTCAAGAAAGGGTGTTAGTTGTGTGGAGACATCATTGAGCTGGTTGCAGTATGGATCACTACTGGCTGATATAGTGCCTTCTCTTCTATAACAGTTATTTTGTCATCTTCTGGGAAATAGCTTCCAGCCCAAAGGATCCTCAAATACTATTCTCTGGTCATTGGACTGAGAAACTAAAAGGATCAAACCAGTAGTCAAAATTGTGAGACTCCATTCTTTTGGAGCAAGGGAGGCTCTTACCTTGAGAATCGCTTTGAAAGGCTCCAGGCTTGTCTTAAGGCTGTCTATAGCAGGTAGGGGGATTGATTAAGATTTATAGCATAAACAAATGCAGTTCTTTATGATAACTGGAAACTTTTTGTGAATTGGATAATCCACTTCAAAAGTGATGGAATTAATTTTAAAGATGCATTAACTCAGAAAAACAGTTTGTGTGCAACCACCTGCAATTTGGATTCAGTTTTCTGCGGCTGGCAGGTTTTCCACTGTTAACCTGCCCTGTAGTGCCTCACACCTGGGTCAGCCTGTTTGTTTACCTGAGTGCCCCTTCTATCGCTTTAGGATCAAGTTAAATGACTATTTCCTTTCCATTTACATGCTGACATATAGCCAGCTGCATGAAATTTGTGATTCCGTACTCACATGCCCATCTCAAATACGGCAGGCATGCTTGTGCATCTGGATAGGCCAGTGCACAGATCATTAAATGAGTTTCTTTTGTTTGTTTCCAGGGTCTCTCTAAGTGACATTAATATTCTGAAAATATTTGCACCTTTGCCACCCACCCATTAGTAAGCTCTATTACTTTCACAGATGTTACGCCATCAGGGTATGGTTGAACATCACTTTTGAATCTGTGTTCAGTAAAAGGCTTCATGAGGAAGTAAAGGGTCAGGTGGGCCTTCCAGAATGACTTTAGGAACACTTCCATTAACTGTTCATGTCCACAAAGGTCTGAGGCATAATTGTTCTCTTTCTCATTGATACTTAGACCACAGCCTTCTCCAGTCCACTCCAGGTCCTGGAATACCAGGGAAAAACCTGGAAAATACCTCCTCTTGCTGAACTCTGAATCATGTATGGCAGGGACAAAGAATAGGCACAATAATCCCAGCAATAGCACCAACACAATCTGGGAGTCCTAGTTGTGAACACTCAACAATGAATTATGCAGTACCAATCTTCATGTCCCAGGGCATCAGCACCCACTTTATGGCATCGTAAACATCCATGACAATAACTTTGACAAACAATCTAGTAGCACCTATCCTGTGAGCAGTCAGGAGCATCAAACTTCCAGATGGCAACAGCTTCCCTTTATTGACAGGAGCTATCACATTGGTCTACTGCCACTGAAGCTCAAAGGCTGAGTTCTGCACAGATCTTGAGGGAATGATCTCTAGTAATTTTGCCACAACTACTGGTCATCCTAGATTTACTTTACTATCTTTTCCTACTAGTCACTGATAGTTTTCCAAGTCCATACACAGTGCCCTGAGTGAAGTTGCATGCTCTTACTGCATGTGAATAAACTCCAGAGCTTATTGCTTCGGAGTTTATTGCTCCCAAGCATGCCATTTGAACATGCACCCTGGAGCAATTAATTCCAGAACAATACACTCCAGAGTGTATTTACGTACAGCATGTGGAACCAAGTTGGAGCAGCCTCAGCTGGCAGGGGCCCTGAGGCTCAACCTGCCAGCCTAGAGCTGCCACCCCACCTCAGTGTGTTGTGGAAGGGCTGCCTGGGGCATGAGGGGACTTCAGTGCAGGACTAGCCAGCAGACAGCCCCTGTACTGAAGCACCCTCGTGCCCCAGCCAGCCCCTCCAGCATCCACACATGCACTGCTGTGTAGTTTTTTACTCCAAAGCAGGATAGTACTTGTATTTACAAATGCTATCCTGCTGCAGAGTAAATTAATTTACTACAGCTTAATAACGGTTCATGGGTAGATGCTGAGACATTTAGTGCACAGCTAATTAGTCAACTGTGCAGTAAGCATCTTGTGTAGACGTGCCCCAAAAAGTAGTCAGGCAGAAGTAGTCACTTCATTTCATCCCCTTTTTCCTTTACTCAGATCAACCTGACAGCACAGCAACTGACTCCCTCTACCAGAAAGTTTGTGGTTCTCTTTTCTTTTAGGCAGAAATAGCCCAGCCAGGGACCTCTGCAGTCTAGGCAGGAGGTAGCAGCTGTTGCTTGCCAGGGCAACTGGGTAAATGAGGCAATTAGCAGACGCTGCAAGCAGCCTGCTAACTGGAAGTGGGTAAAGCCCCGCAAGGTTGTAAGCCTTGGGCTTGGGCTGGCAAGGGTTAGGAGCTGTTCAGGGACAATGGACTGCTTGTTTTGCTGCCTGCAGGAACATTCAGGCTCAGGGAACTCACAAGGAGCCCAGGCTGGGAGGTGCACCAGTGCAAGGGGTGAAGGAAGGGTTGCCCTCTTACTGTTGTTTGTGTTTCTGTTATGCCCCAGGGGCTTATGGTTTATGTTACTGTTTATACCAGCAGTTTGGGTTGGGGCTGTTAAGGGGTGGTTTACAGAGGCCTCATTAGTGCCCAAGGGGCATGTGATTGCTTTGAGCTCTGCCAGGGCCAGGCTTAAGTCTTGAAGTGACTATTGAGCCTGGAGCACCAGTGCTACATTAAGGCCACAGGGCCAAACAGGGGCCTAGCACTCGAGAGGGGCTCAGCAAGCTGGGAGCCAGGGACACACCAAGATGGAGGCAGAGGCTTGGTGGCCAGAAGGGATAAATGTGAGCTAGTGCCTCAAAGCTAGATCTGATACAGTGGGCCCAGGCTAGCAGACCTAGCTAGTGTAAAGGGTAAAAGGTCAAAGCCCCACAGAGTGACTATAGTAACACCCACGAGACTTGGGGCATGGTGTAGGAGAGGATTTGAAGCCACGCATTTAGCTCCTAAAGCTTGAGGTGCTCTGCAGCAGCATAGTTATTGAGTGAGACCCAGAGAGGGGCCTGAGAACCAGTGAGGCCCAGTAGGGTGCTGGGGAACCCTAGCGGGTTCAGATGAACTGGAGCCATGCAAGGGCCCATGAGCAGCCTCCCTATTTATTATCATTATACCATCAAGGCACAGCAGAAAAGATGGGAAGGTGACCTAGGGGTTGAGTGGGCCATGTTCACTTCTGGACTCCCAACATGTTACACTCCCCAAAAAAGTCATCTAGCTACACAACTTCAAGTACAAGTTCAGTGGACTTTGTGCATTTTAATGATTGCATGACTAAAAGTGGTATATAGTAGAATTCTATGGAAACTGATATCAAGTTAGATATAATGATGACTTGCAAAAGGTATATGAACCATGGAACACCAGGAGAGGAATCATGGAAATAGTTACCTTGACTTCCAAATTCAAGACTTACAATGAATTCTGCTACCTATCACACAATGCACTCTAAAAACACATCTACAATGTTAAATCCCCAACAGTGAGAAAGTATTCTGCAATATTCCTACCTCAAATACTATGTGCTTATTTCAGTAGTATACTCAGTGTCATGTGGACACAATGTTTGAAAGAGTAATCAATTAAAACTAGCAGTTTAGATACAGTTAGTTTGAACTGGTTATTATGGAAAAGGTTACACACAAAAATAGTCCGCAATAACTTCCCATGTAGAAAAGTCTTTAGCTAAGAACAGTTCTGAATGTTTTTGGGCAGACTTTAATAATACTGAAACATTGCTTCAGAGGAGAAACAAGATGAGCTATATTCAGGATGTTTGCACTGGTTTGCTCCCTTCTTTGCCAAAGGATGGATGAGTATTTCACACATTATACATGCCTGGGATCACAAAAATGTCCGCATCACCCAAGCTCTGCTAAGAGTTGATGATTGCTGGACTGGTCACCACCTGATCCACTTGGTAATGCCACTCAAACTGGATCCCAAACAATAGCTGCAGCATAAGCAATGCCGATGGAAGATAAACACTGAAGGACTTATGGACCCAAGTAAATGAGACCTCTTCTACAGCGCCTTGATGAAAAACTGGTGAATTCCAATCAACAAGCATAGGAGAATGTCAGCAGCATGTGGGGTGCCCTCAAGGCCACCATCATCAGTGCTTGTGAAGAAACGCTTGGATTCTCTACCAGAAAACATCAAGACTGGTTTGTTGATAATTACCAAGAGATCCAAGAGTTGATTTATTAGAAGCACAAGGCCTTTTGTGCTTGGAAAAACCACACAACTCCAAGCAAAAGAAATTGAATCTTAACAAGCTAAGGCAGAGGTCCAAAGGCAGATGTGCAATATGAAGAACAAATGGTGGGAAGATGAGGCTAAGGAGAATCAACATCTCTCTGACATCCATGATATGTGCAGTTTCTTTGGTGACATCAAAGCCATCTATGGTCCAAACACTCAGACACCAACCCCCTTGAGACCTAAAGATGGAGGAGTCCTGATTAAAGGGAAGGGGATCCATCAATACCCATTGGGAGGAGCATTTTGAAGACCTTGTCAATCAAGACTCTGCTGTTGAGGAAATTGTTCTTAAATCCATCCTGCGACACTTGGTCAAAGATGATCTCAGAATCCTTCTAACCCTTGATGAGGTGAAGAAAGCCATCGAGCAGATAAAGACCAACAAGGCATCTGGAGCGGATGGAATCATCACTGAAATCTTCAAAAAGAGGAGAGGAGCTCATATTACAGCTTCATGCCCTCATCTGAAAGATCTGGAATGATGAGGAAATCCCAGGAGACCTCAGGGATACCCTGATTGTGACAATCTTCAAGAAAAGAGACAAGTCCAATTCAGGAAACTACAGAAGAATTGCCTTTCTGTCCACCACAGGAAAGATCACTGCAGGAATCCTCCTAAACTGTCTCCTTCCACTTGCTGAAGAGCTCCTCCCACAATCTCAGTGTGGGTTTAGGCCATCAGGAGGCACAACTGACATGATCTTCATGGCTAGTCAGCTGCAGGAGAAATGCTGGGAATGACATAAGCCTCTCTATATGGCCTTTCTTGACCTTACAAAAGCTTTTGACTCTGTCAGCTGAGAAGTGATGTGGAGAATCCTTCTGAAGTATGGATGCCCACTGAAATTTGTAACTATTCTCTGCCTGCTCCATGATGATATATGAGTGGGGGTTCACACTAATGACTCTATCACAGATCCCTTTGAGGTTAAAACAAAGTTAAGCAAGGCTGTGCCATTGCTCAAACACTGCTTAATACTCCTTGTCCCAATGCTACACTAACCACCAACAAACTTCCAGCCAGATTGGAGCTAAACTACTCAATGAATGGTAAGCTGTTTAACCTCAGCCAACTCTGAGCTAAAACTAAGATCACCCCGACCTCATTGGGCTCCAGTACACTAATGATGCTATGGTGTGTGCTCACTCAAATGCAGACCTTCAGGCAATCATTGACGTCTTTACTGAGGCATGCAAGAAAATGGGACTGACATTTAACATTCAGAAGGCTAAGGTCATCCACCAACAAGCTGCTAATGAACAGTCTCCAGCTCTGGTAATCCAAATTCAAGGTGAGACTCTGGGGAATGTTGAGTATTTTACATATCTCAGAAGCCATTTCTTGCAGAAGGCTGACATCAACAAAGAAATCCAACATCACTTCAAATGTGCAAGCGCAGCATTTGGACACCCAAAGAAATGGGTGTTTGAAGATTGCAACATCAGATCTGAAACCAAGCTCATGGTTTATCCAGCAGTTGTGATCCCCACCTTGCTGTACAGAACTGAGACATGGACAATGTACCAGAGACATCTAATGTTGCTGGAGAGGTCCTATCAATGCTGCCTGAGAAAGATCCTCCGAATCCAGTGGGAAGGTAGATGCACCAATGTTGGCATCTTTCTGCAAGCAAACACCACGAGTATTGAGGCTACGATCATTCAATATCAGCATCTTTGGGTTAGCCTTGTCATCCAAATAGATGTCTGTCTGTAGGCTCCTGAAGCAGGTTTTTTGTCCCAACTCAGTCAAAGTGTATGCCCAAGAGGAGGTCAGAGAAAGTGCTTCAAGGACATCCTCAGGGCTCACTTAAAAAAAAGCAGCTCATGGAAGCCCAGGACCATCCCAAATGGAAGAAGACTCTGTTGCAGGGATCTCAGCATCTTAAAACCTCACAACAACAATAACAATAGGAGATGGAAAATTGGGAATGGAATGGGCTCCCACGGGAGGTGGTGTTCTTCCCTACCCTGGGAGTCTTCAAGAGGAGGTTGGATATGCATCTAGCTGGGGTCATCTAGACCCAGCACTCTTTCCTGCCTATGCAGGGGGTTGGACTCGATGATCTATTGAGGCAAATCAAGAATCCAGCACCATCCACCCCACATGGAAGCACCTGTCCAAGTAACAATAACATCTTTGGTCCCAAATAGGCCTCATCAGTCATCTTCAGACACACAGATAACACAATCAGGGAAGAAAATTTTAATCTTCAACTGTGAGGGATTGCCGAAGAAGAAAATTTTACAACTGCAACACCCCCATATTGAAGGATTTGTTAACAGCAGTTTCTGATATGGCAGAAGAAGACATCAGAATTTGAACCTCCCAAACTATTCTTTTATTAAACAAGAAAATTTGAGCCTGCCTATAGCCTGATGTTAACAGCACTCATCCAGAAGAGGGGAGTCTTGGTTTCTGGTCCAAACATCCAGGCCTATCCCTGTATTTTACATGAAAAAGTCATTGGATAAAAAGTGCAGACTGTCCTGGGAGCAGAATGCAGGATTTATGCATCCCAAATGGGAAACAAGTGATCTGGGCTTCCAAGTCACACTCCCTCTTGAATGCTTTCTCTCTACTACTTAAAAAAAATTCTGGACTGTAGCATAACTTCAGAAGGAGTGAACTGTGCCTAGCCTCTGTGGCAGACCAGTAGGGGGTGCTGAACCACCCGCCTCACTGTGCCTAACCACCTTCCAGGCTCCGAGTCCCTCCCTAGGGACGCCTTACGTCTGGCTGAGCCCCTTCCTGGAGCACACCTGTTAACCCTGGGGGTAATGCCACCACCACCCAGGGTCTGGACTGATCCTGGCTCTTTGTCCCCTGGGAAACAGAGGCCTAGTAGCCCTTGCAGGTACTTGACCCACTTAAAGGACTTGGGGTGCTTCCCTTAGTCTGAAGCACAAATAGTGGTCTCCCTTAGTCAGCCGAACCAAGGAGACCCCACAGCATAATCTACACCCTCTCCCAATAAGTCTCCCATGCTAGGTACAAAAGATAAATTTATTGGTTACAAGGAGTAGGTTTGGGATAAGGTACAGGGTAGAGCAATAGCAGAGAAATTCCATAGAGCAAACAGGGTGGCTGGGTAGCCTTTCATCACACATCTGAGTTCCTGCAAGCTATATATCTAATTAGCTCTCAGGTAGCTTACTCACAAGTATCATCCAGAGGCAGGTGGAGATTCCCTCTGGAAGCAGGCAGTTCATTGACCATGAGTTTTAAGAGAGAGAGCAAGTTTCAGATAATCCAACTTCTGAGTTTTCATCATGGTTACTGCTCCTCCTCCTGGGCAGTTTTTAGCTTATATAGACCTTATGACCTCATTTACCTGGTCCAATGGAGGCCAGCAACTGTTGGTTGCCAGCCAACCGATTTGAAATGCATCACTAGTTGCCAGGTAGACTGGCAGGGTCTCTAGGCCCCTCCCAGTCAGGTTGCCATTGTTTAGAACAATAGCCTCTAACCAGGTATGTGATACCAATCAAATAGGTAGAGGGAGGAGGTTTCTTCCCTTGCTCAGGAATGTATCCAGCTCAGGTTATAACTCAGGATTACATGAAGAGATGGGGCAGAAGGAATCTGCCCTTTGCAGTGACCATGTTAACCAAATAGTCATGTAGCAGAGTTTTTGAGGAGAAACAGAGGTGGCATTCTGCCACACCCTCCAACTAACATATAGCTTGATAATCAGGGCATTCTCCTGGAAAATGTGGGCAACTGCTTTAAATAGCTTATTTTATATAATAGGATGGGCATAAACAGTTCTTGCTTGTATTTTAAACGAAAAGAGCAAGCTGTGCTTTGTTTCTTGAAAGGAAAAAAGTAGGTGTCTACCTCTGGGGAAAAAAACCCCAGCTATGCATTCCAAGTTTCATAGATTTCATAGACACTAGGGCTGGAAGGGACCCTGAAAGATCATCAGTCCAGCCCCCTGCCCCAAGGGTAGGAAGTCGGTTAGGGAAAAGGATCCCAGCAAGATAAGCATCCAAATGTTTCTTCAAAGAGTCCAGAGAAGGTGCCTGCACCACCTCTGGAGGGAGTCTATTCTAGGTCTTGAGGTTCTCAGACAGTAAAGACATTTTTTTTCCCAAGGTGGCGTATATTACATTGGTTGGTATTGAATGTCATCAGGTTTGTATCTGCCTACTTTTTGACCCTATCTAAGTCAGCCTGGATCACCAGCCTATCCTCGGGTATCCCAAAGTTTGTTGTCATCAGAGAATTTGGCCAGTATGCTTCTGAGACCACTGTCCACATCATTGGTAAATACATTACAGAGAACAGGTCCAAGAATGGAGTTTTGGGGGACGCCACTGGTCACAGAGTGCCATAATGATTCACTTCTTTCAACTACTCTCTGGGTCTGACCTCAGAGCCAATTCCGCAGCCACTGGACTGTGATGTAGCCAAGACCACAGTTAGCCAATTTTTCCATGAAGAGATCATGGGACACCAGATCAAAGGCTTTTTTAAAGTCCAGATGTATGATCCAATCATAGTTTCATAGTTGGTAGGGTCAGAAGGGACCTGAGAAGATCATCTAGTCTGACCACCTGCCATGGCAGGAAAGAGTACTGGGGTCAAACGACCCCGGCCAGATGTTTGCCCGGACTCCTTTTAAAGAGCCCCAGGGTAGGAGCCAGCACCACTTCTTTTGGAAGTTGGTTCCAGGTCTTAGCCACCCTGACAGTGAAATAGCGCCTGAAACTACCCTCCACTAGCTTGTGTCCATTGTTTCTTGTAACTCCCAGGATTGCTTAGGGGGAACAGGGACTCTCCCAATGTTGCTGGTCCCCCTTGACTAGTTTGTAGACTGCCACCAGATCCCCTCACTCTTCTCTTTTGGAGGCTGAACAGGTTCAGGTCCCTCAGCCTCTCCTTGTAGGGCCTGCCCTGCTGACCCCTGATCATGCGGGTGTCCCTCCTTTGGATCTTCTCCATGCTGCCCACATCTCTCCTGAAGTGCGGTGCCCAGAACTGGATGCAGTACTCCAATTGCAGCCTGACCAGTGTCGCATTGAATGGGAGGATCACCTCCTTGGACCTGCTTGAGATGCATCTGTGGATGCACGACAAAGTATAGTTGGCCTTCCTGACCGTGTCCCCACACTGTTGGCAGATGTTCATTGTGGCATCAGTGATGACTCCAAGATCCTTTTCTGTCTCAACACTAGCGAGAAGGGAGTTCCCCAGCCTGTAGGTGTGCTGCTGATTCTTCCTCTCCAGGTGCATTACCCTGCACTTGTCAGTGTTGAAACCCATCCTGTTCTCTTTGGCCCATGCCTGTAACCTCTCTAGATCCTCTTGCAGCCTGTTCCTTCCTACTAGTGTACACACTCCCCCCCCACATCTTAGTGTCATCTGTGAACTTGAGCAGGGTGCTTTCTACCCCCTCGCTCAAGTCACTGATGAAGATGTTGAATAGTATGGGACTGAGGACCGAGTCCTGGGGAACCCCACTGCCCACATCCCTCCAGGGTGAATAAGACCCGTCCACCACCACCCTCTGGGGGAGGCCCTTCATCCAGTTAGTAACCCATCTGACCATGTAGGCATCAACACCACTGTCTCCTAGTTTCTTAATTAGAATGGGGTAAGAGACTGTGTCAAAGGCCTTCCTGAAGTCCAGAAAGACTATATCCACTATGACAAGGACTTGATGACCTGGTTGTAGAAGGCCACCAGGTTGGTTTGACAAGACCTGCCCCTAATGAACCCATGCTGGTTGCCCCTGAGCATAACCTCCCCTGCTGGCCCTTCCTGGACATGCGCCAGGATAATTTTTTTGAAAAGCTTCTCTAGAACTGAGTTAAGACTCGCGGGCCTATAGTTTTCTTGGTCCTCCTTCCTCCCTTTTTTGAAGATGGGGACCACATTGGACCTTTTTAGTCCTCTGGCACGTCGCCCAAGCACCATGAGTGCTCATAGAGCTGTGCTAGAGGTCCCACAATGACCCCTGCTAGTTCCTTCAGCACTCTGGGGTGGAGATCATCAGGACCTGCAGATTTAAATACATCTAGTCCCTCCAGAAGTTCCCTGACAAGGTCCGTGTCCAGGTGATGTGTCATCTGGTCATAGAAGGAGATGAGATTGGTCAGGCAAGACCTACCCACAACAAACCTGTGCTGGCTGTCCTTCAGGATGTTGCCATCAGCTAGTTTGTCAAGAATGGGCTCTTTGATAATTTGATAATTTTTTCCAGTATCTTACTGAGGATTGAGGTCAAGCTGATTGCCCTGTAGTTCCCTGGATCTACTTTCCTCCCTTTCTTAAAGATGGGCACCACGTTGGCTGGCTTTTTTCCAATCTTCAGGTACTTCATCTGAGCATGATGAGTTTTTTAATATTTTTGCCAATGGTTGGGCTATGACATCTGCCAGCTCCTTAAGTACTCTGGGATGTAATCTGTCAGGACCCGCTGACTTGAAAGTGTCCAGCCTCTCAAGGTGTTCCTTTATAAGGTCTACGTGGACGCTCGGTTTAAATTTCACCTCACCCTGGCCGTCCCGCATCACGTTAGGCAGGGTGGTCCCTTTGGGCTGATGAATAAGCAATGCAAGGTACCCATTAAGCAGGATGGCTTTTTCTTGTGTGTCAGTTATTAGTTATCCCACTTGGTTTAGCAGAGGTCAATGTTATCCTTGCTTTTCTTCCGACTCCCCACATATCTGAAAAAGGGATTTTTATTGTCCTTGATATGCGTAGCCATATGGAGTTTGGCTGCAGCCTTGGCTTTCCTGGGTCGCTCCCTACTAGTATGGATCAGTGCAGAATACTCCTCCTTGGTGGTGATTCCAGTCTTCCATCCTTTATAAGCCTCTCTTTTTAGGCGTAGGGGGTCTATGAGTTCTTGGCTGAGCCAAGGGGGTTTCTGTGCCCTTTTGCTACCCTTCCTCTGAGAGTTGGTAAAGGTCTATCCCGCAGCTTCAACTGAAGGGTAGGAGGGGGAGTGGAGGGAGATTTTAGGGCTTAGCACTTCCTTATTGGCTGGCTCTAGGCATCTATGGGATGACTTTAGGTGATTGTGTTCAGCTTGCTGGCTATTTTGGAACCCATTTTGAAGTGTATAACTTTTCCTATGCCTTGCTTAATTTTCTGGATTTCAGTGTGGCAGCCAGGCATCAAACCTTTAGCTCCTTAAGTCCTTCTTGGATCTAGCTCTTAACCTCTCTGGGTACATTTTCATTGCAGAATTCTGCCCCTAACTTACCTCCTATCCATGTAGAAAAACCTAATACAATGGTGCTTAGGATCATGTATCTGGATTCTTCTGGCTAAGGTCCCAGACAGATTTTCATGTGGCCTACTAACCTGCTACTTTACAGTGCAATTGTAGATTAAACCAGTAAAGTGCTGACAGTTCTCTAATGCCTTCCTAGAATTCCTTCTGTGTTGGCCAGGATCAGCAAGTTCTCCCACAATTCACTGAAAAAGAATCACAGATCAGCTCATCTTACTGTAGCACAAAGAACTACATGAAGTCCTAGCAACATACACAGGTGAGTGCAGCAGCAGTGAGCACACACTAACTTCTCTGTGTCTTCTGTCATCTGGCTGACCGACGTGAGTGGCTGCATGAACTGTACAGTGAAGATAGACCTTTGGGGTCCCAGTTACTCTAAAAAGGGCACAATAATAGTACACTATTTTACCAGAATGATGTGAGGATGGTATACATTAAAGATCATGAGGTCCTTGGATGCTATAAGAATAGTGCTTATATTACCTTGGGTAGATGCTAGCAGATTTAGCCATGTACATCAGAAGCAGAATTGGTCTTGTCTATATAAGCAATTCCTTAGTAATACTACATGTAGACACAGAGTGTCCACAGATAGAGTTAATCAAGAATAACTCTGTGTTATGAGTAGAAAAACCCTAACTCTTCCTACTAAGTCCATAAGAGTTTTGCTAACTGATGTCATTGACAGCATAACTAGGTCTTGGTATTGACAGATACAAATTTAATAAAAGTACTGCATGTTAGAAAATATTGAACATTCTCTTCAAAACTAATTCAGATCATAATGTCACTTTGGCATTTTTCATATGAAAGTCTCAATACTTTTTCTTTGAGTCCCATGTTTCTTGTTAGGCAGTATTTTCCATCTGAATCATTTACTATGTCTTCAGAGTACAATAGAGTTGTGATTTTTTTTTTAAACCATCAACTTGCAGGAAACAAGGTCTCTGAATAAAAAGGAGGCTCTTAATAAAACTTCCCCTTTACTCACTATTCCCAGTAGCAGAGCAGAAAAAATATGGTAAGTGAAATAGAGGGTTAATCACATACAGCTTTGAAATATAAATAGATAGACTACGTTTCCCAGAATACTGCTGAGGTCTGTAGTTCTTATCCACTAATAAAAATTCTCAAGGCATTGACATGTTTTGTTTCTAATGAGACTATTCAAAGAGAAAAAGAAACTAGCCAGAAATTTTTAAGCAGCATATGGGAGCTTGTAGGAAAAATGTGCATATGTTCAACTTCCTTGAAAATGGTGTTCAGTCTAGCCTGATATTAATACTGTTTACTAACTGGCCTCCGGCTTACTAAGCAACAACTTTTTTGTATGCTTTGTGTTTAAAATATTTTCATAATTTTGAGTTGTTCCATAGGGGAATACACATGCTATGAAAATACTCTAGAAATAAATTACTGAGGCTTCATTACTAATTTTTTCATGCAAGTAGTCTCCTAAAAAAACATGCCTGGTTCGACTTTTCCAGCAGAAAGTTTATTGCTAATAACTGAAGATGGTTCTAAAGGATAATGTGGACACTCCTTATACATTTCATCTGTAAATACAGACACCTGATCTAAAGGGCTCATATCAGCCTTTGGTAAATTTGATAACTACTTTAAGTTACCATGAAATAAGAAGTGTAGTGTAGGCACACAGGTTGATTTCAAGAGGTCTGTTCTTGAGTGGAGAACAGTGACAAAACATTTGAAACACCTTGTTAGACCTCCAAAAGCCTAAATTAAAGCTATGCTCTGACCTTATGCCAAAGGCAGCCTCCAGTGAACTCAGCTGTAAAAGTGTACTTGGTCACTTGGGCTGTGGAGTCAAAGGCAGTTGGAAATGTCACTGATCATACTACACTTGTCTGTGCAGTTGGTTACTGCAGCAGGGATGGAGCGGGGGAAGGGAGGGCTGTGGCTTGGGATTGAGGGGCAAGGGAAAGGCACAGGCATATCATTGCCTCTCACCCCCCACAGCCCTGCACACATAGGTGTCCTCTTTTTTGAAACTGGAAATATGGTAACTCAAGTGTATGAACTCTTGCTCACTGGCACCACAGCAGCCTAGATCTAAGCACTTGGAGTGTCATTAAAAAAGAAAATTTATTTTAAAAATTCTTTTTGAGAGTTACATTAATGGTGTTTTTGTTTGTTTGTGATTTGGCGATTCACACAACTGAGGAAAGGAACTAGATAAATTGGTTTCACTTTCAGTTCCTCATCTGTTAGTATAACACTGCAGGTCTTTTGTTTTTCAAATACCATAAATGTGCTTACAGTTTACAAGAATCTGATATAGTGGAAATGCTGAAAATCTTGACAGCTATTTTATTGACATTATGTTAATTTTTTTTTCAAACTTAAATGCTGGGCATGAATTACCTGATTGTGGTGTTCATTTTTGAAAGAACAGACAGAGAGAAGTATAGACTATAGATCATACATTAAAATGTAACAAATTCATATGTGCACTTAGTTGAATGCAAGAGACACTACATGCATATATTTGATGACTGCTCTACTTTTAGCTCTGTGGAAACTGTTTTCATATATGCTCACTTCATGAGAGAGTTTACTCTCATTCTGCAGAGATCCTTGGTTCCTTCTAATAACCTGTTTTCTTTTACTCTTCTTCGGCCCTTTGATTTTTATCTTCCTCCTCTTTATTTTCCTTTCCACATTTCAAACATGGTATCTTTAATTTGCTGACAGTAAAGACCATGTAATCAGCTGGTGTAAATTGACATAGCTCTGCTGAATTGGGCCACAGTAATGATTTACACCATCTGAGGATCTGTGTTGAAATAGCTTGTCTCTGCTGTCCTCTGACTCACTGCCTGTTCCACTATTAATACAATTTATTCACCAGAACATTTGGTGCCTCTGAGTAATTTATATCCAGAAGCTTATTTTTCTGTGGAAAAGGAGAGAAGGAAGAAGGAGCACTCTCAGGAGTTTCTGTTTGCAGTAGCTATAAGAATGCTTTTCTAAGGAGATAGTTTACTAGTTATTGGACTAAAATACAGTACTACTACTATTTTGAGCTAAGGTTGACTTGTGACCTGAAAGTTTTGTCATAGCTTTACCAGCAGGTAGGTAACATTAGAGAAATTTTCAAATACAGGTGGGGGATGGAGAAACCCAAGGGCCCAGTGTTCTTTATCATTTAGCCATAATCAATGGTTTTAAGATTATAAGGATGCAGGAGCGGGGATTGACATTTTCCTGTTTGTTTGTACAGTGTTCCACACAGTAGGACTGTGCTTCAGTTGAGACCTGTAGTCTCAGTGATCACTGCAAAATGAGGTTCCCCTTAGGTCCTAGGCACTGCTGAAACTCTCTTTGGCCTGCACTCCTTTCTGTTCCTCTCTTTAAGGTATTGGTGATTAAAGTGTCTAAATAGATGTCTTTGGGGCCACAAAACTACAGAGGAAGGGTGTTATTTTTCCCTTGTTTTAATTATAGCAGTAGATGTCAAGATACTGAAGACTCTCTAAAGTTGGCGTTCCACATCCCTGATCAGTAGGGGAGGCAGCATCCTACTAGTATGAAAATATTTGGCTATTTGGTATTTCTTTGCAATTTTGGTTCCTACACCTCAAAAAGGATGTAGAAGAACTAGAAGAGGTATAAAGAAGGGCAGTAAGGTTGATTAGGAGTACAGAGGGGCTTTTGTGTGAGGAGCAACTAAATAGACTTGGACTTTTGGGTGCCTGTACATGAGTGTGGAAGCTGTTCCGATGCTTTGTAATTACAGCATGTCAGAGCAGACTCAATTAATAGAGTCTGCTAGAGCATGGCAATTTCTGTGCTCCAGCAGCCTTCTGCTCATGTATCAGTGTCCCCATGCTTTAAAATGGTGGTGGGGGCACTTGAACTAAAGCTCATCGCTGCCATTTTGAAGTGTGGGGATGCTGATACATAAAATACTGCTGCACGTTAATTAGAGAGGCTCTCAGAGTTGCTCTAAAGCACAGCCCCTGCAGTGCCCAGCACATGTGTAAAAGTGCTCTTTCAGCATAGAAAAGAGACAGTTGAGGGGGGGGACATGGTAGAGCAGGGGAGGGATGTTAGAAGTTTACTTAGTATTGTATAGTGCAAAGAGAGTAAATATGATTTACTATTTATAGTCTCACAATATTAGAACTAGTGGACATAAAATGAAATTGTGAGGTGGTAGGTTTGAAACTAACAAAAAGAAGTGCTTATTCATACAGCATGTAATTTACTTTTGGATCACATTGCCACAAGACATTGTGGAGACTGGTACCTGAACTCAGTTCTAAAAGGGACCCAACCAGTTCTTTGAGGAAAGATCCATCAGTAGGTATTGAGTATGGTAGTTAGGGGTGCAGCCTTTGAGTCAGAACTTTCTAAACCTCTGAATTGTGGAAATTGTAATGGGAAAGGAGCAAGGTGTGGAAAATTCTGACACATTACCTGGGTTATAGATAAATTTGCAGGTTGGCTGCTAATAAAAGAGGCAAAAGATGGGTCTACAGCCTGACCTTTTATTACTTATGCCTTAACAACACAAAAACAGTTATCCCAAAGTCTATTTGGCTACTCATGACAGCACAACAAATTCTTACCTATATTGGCTGGGAAGATTTAAGTGTAGGGAGGCAGATGGCATGCAGACTGGCAGCAGATCTTGAATTCTCCAAATTCTGAATTCTCCAAATTTCCCTCCAGTTTATATCCAATATTTCTAGATGGCTGTACCCATCTCTGCTCAAACAGGAGTTCGCGCCGCCTTTGCCCGGGCCCGAGATCTCGTATGCTCTGGTTTTCCTAATGCGTCCCGGATTTTACCCTAACTGGTGTCAAGGGGAACCCCCGAACTCACCAGCCATGACTTGGATGACACCGTCCCTTGTGGTGTCCCCCGGTGCTGGCGCATCTCTCCGCGGGTAATCTCGGGGCTCTGTCCTACCCTACACCCCGGCCATTCGCCACCTTAGGGTCTTCCTACTATGGCCTCTACTCCGTCTTGCCTCAATCCACCGGCCATCCAGAGTGGTCTTCAGGCTGGGCGCACCCCCAATAGGGGCGCCAACCTGACCCTTCCTTCCTCGGGATGCGGCGGGCCTCTCCACCGCTTCTACCAGCTACGTTATGGTTCCCCACACCGTTGGCTCCGTGGTGTGAGGGCCAGTCGGCCCCTTTCCCGACCCTCTCAGCCCACTCTTGGGCCCTATCGCTGGTGTAGCCGCTGGTCCCTCTCCACTGACCTGGGGCTTGCCGGCTCTGCTGCCGGCTCTGCTGCCGGCTGCGTCCCTACTTACAATGCTGGCTCTTCCCCTCGTGCTGCTCTCCGCTTCTTTGCTGTGTCGCTCGCAGCCTCTCTTAGTTCTCTCCCTCTCTGTCCCGCACTCGGCAGGTGGCGGCTGATCTTCTGCTTGCTGGGGCTCTACGTTCCAGCTCTCTCCTTCCAGCCACCCCATTGCCTCTGCAGGGCCGCCTTTTGTTTCTCCCGGCAGGTGTGCCCTGCCCCTGCTGCTCAGCCGCAGCCGGATAAATGCCCAGTTGATGGCCCATGCCAGCGTTCCTGGAGTGTGGACTTTCCTCGACTCCTCCGGCCCTGTGGGAGGTAAGCGGGACCCTTTGCCTCTGCGAGGGTCTCCCGGCATCCCCTCTCCCCTGGGACAATGGCTTATTATGCTAATAAATGTTTTCTGATTTGTTTTACTTAAACTTTTCTGTTTTATTGAAACTTTGGGGACTTCATTGAACCAGATCTCTTGTGGACTTGGAAAGTATCAATTGGGATTTATGTTCTTGTGAAAGTTACCCTTCTGAAAGGAAGGATTCTTTGTCTTCTTCCCTTCACCATTTGTAGAATGCTGTTCAACACTGTTCTATTTCTTCTTTACCTTAGTGACCTTAATAACCAATGTATGGTCTTCACTGACAAGCCATAGAGTCATAGAGAGGTATGGCTGGAAAGGACTTCCAAAGGTCTAGTCTAATCCCTTGCCTAAGGCCGTATGATCCCTATCCAAACCATCCTATACATAATCTAAACTCTACATAAAACTACCATCAACTCTGACACAACACAGAACTAACACTCTTACCTCCCACAGGTAAAGCAGAAAAATCATGGCAGCCAACATGCTGCTTCTCTGAAATGTTGTCAGCATATGCTCAAGTTGAACAAACTTTAGTTAAAGCACCCCTGCCACCATTTTGAAATGCAGGATGCTGAATACATGAGACACTGTGGACATTTTGATTACAGTGGCTCCCAAGAGCCAATTTAACTAAAATGCAACTCCATCCCCACCCTGGAGCCATGTGTACATCAAATGTCTGTCGATTGCTTCCTTTGCTTTGCTGGCCTAGCTAGTTGTCAGCCCACAAAGATTCATTCTATGATCACCCGGAGACAGGCTTTGGGACCTTCTGCTTTGGCCACATTTCTGCAACTTGGCCTAAACCCACTGAAAATGGCCAAGGCTGGCAATACATACCCTGTTTACCTTCTCCCGCAGCATCCACTCTGTCCCACTATATGAGAAAGCATACTAAGCTAAATAGACCTATGGGGTGACCTAGTAAATGGCATTTCTTATGTTTTTAAACTTTAAAAGTATACAAAGGGCCTAATCATGCAAGTATGCACATACATAAGTAACGTTATTTGCATACTTTTTTCTAGGATCCAGCTGAAAGTTTGTATTTAATATAGTTTTTCCAATTATATTCATCAATGAATTAATCTATTGAGTATGCTGCAGCACACTAAGTTTTAATAGAATTATACTGACGTTGTAAAAAGTGCCTTCCCATTGTTATACTGTTTCTGTATATTTGCATTGGCGTGCATTGTACAGTATTATGAACTAAAAGGAGCCATTATTATGTCAATAGAAGACATGGAATACATTGTAATGTAGAGAAACATGTTATGACCTCAGTGGGACTGGCTGGAAAATATATGGATACTTTAAAAAAAAAAACAAAACCAAAAAACCAGACAGATGTAGAAGTCAAGAGCAGTTAAGTGCAGTGGCTTTTAAAAATTATTTTTCCTATAAACTTGTGTTCTTCAAGAAAATAAAATATGTTAGCATTGTGACTAAAGGCCAGTTTACAAAATCATGCCCTTCTATTCTTTCCAGAAAGGAGTGAATTTCACAGTAAAAAAAAGTTTATTCTTCTATGTCTATAAAATAGTGCATTTTGATGGAACAGTTAGTGCTTAGCAAAGATACTGGGAACAGCTTTGCTTTACTTCTGGATTCAGCTGGGAGTTGTTTCCAGCTCTGTACTGAGCAAATATTAAATAACATGAATGCACTGCTTTGTTAATGGTTAGAAGCAGTTCCATAATTATTGTTGCACAGATATTTACACTTAAATGATGACCTAAATCCCTTTTGTTTCACACTCTTGATTTAATATATTCTCTGAAGTTAGGATACTCCTTTTTCAGGAAACAATTTAAATTTACAGTAATATTTTTGCAGCCAAAAAATGAGTGAACTTCAGGGAGAAAACATTTGCAATACTGTTTGAAATTTTCAGGATGATTACGTATTTTCAGGCTCCCATAGCTAAAAAATTATGGGCCTCCATCCTGTAAGGGATCCATGCAGGTGGATCACTCGAGGAATCACATGGCTTCTGGCAAGGGTTCTCCTCAAGTGGAGCTTATTGCTGTGTTGGCATCATAACTCCTATAAACTTCAAACAAGTGTATTTGATTAGAAATTTTCTGGAATTTTTTTTTTTTGTAGGGCAGAGGGAAGAGGATGGAGTGTTTCAGTTTTTAAGGAATTTTCTGTTTCCAAAAAATAGGTCAATAGAAACTTTAAAGGAAAAAATATATATATAGTTGCTTTACAAGCTTTTGTTGGTTTTGGTAATGGCCATTTTTATTTCTCCACAGAACTGCATGCTGTTTCTTAAAATAAATTATGTTTAATTTTTTTAGCTTTAAAATAGTACATACTTTTTAAAAAATCCCATTTTGAAGCTAAATGTTTCTGTTTAGAAAAAAAATCTTTGAAAAATTCAAACACAAAAGTGCCAACTCTTACAAAAGCAATAGAATGACAACTTAAATTTATTCAAATTCCTTCAATTATTTGCATTTCTTTAATAGTGCAGGTTTCCACTTGTAACCCTAAATACAGAAATAACTATACCTGATACCTTCAACGGAGAAAACAAAGCCTTTCCTAAACTTCTGCAAGCTATGTCTCTGTCAGGGGAACACACCTAATGGTGTCCTCAATCCTCCACAGGTTCCAGGGTATTAAAGGCCTATCTACTTTCTCTATACCCATTCTGCTCATGGCCTGCTTGTCCCTACGTGAGGTGAGGAATATGCTGTATATTGGGAATTGCTGGACTAATATTACTGTCAAGTCTACTGGCTACTTCCATTATCTATCTCTAGCAACCATTCTTCCTAGCTAAGCTTACTAGATAAAACATAGGTGATGTTAAGGTTCCAAGAACTTGGGCTAGGTTGCAAGAAAGACCAGGAAGATGAAGGGAGTTATATGAAAGGGGAAGAAACGGGACAGAGTAAAGGATTGGTGGAGTCAAGTAGGAAAACAGGTAGAGCAGAGTTGGTGGGAGGGCAGAGGAGTTCTGCAGGGCTCAGGAACAGAAGGTTGAGCCCTGGTGAATTATTGGTCTTTGAAGAGCCCCCATTACTCCTCTCAACTGGTATTCCCAAATGTAGTTCTTAAATGGTATCCCAACTTCAGCAGTCTCCCACTTACTGGTTCCACACACCTATCCCTCATTTCCCACTTCACCTACCATATGCATATCTGCCTGATGGTCATGCTTCCTTATTCAGTTCTATCTGTCCCTTTGCTCTCACTGTCTCTTTCCTGGATCTTATGCTGGCTTTCCTTGGCTTTTCCTATGAAAGGAGCATCACCTAAAGACATGATTCTTCTTACAATGTGAACAGCTGCACAGGAGTAATGCATTTTCTACACGTGTCCAAACAGTGCAACTTACTGTTTTAATCCATCATTTATTTTCTTAAGCCTGTTTTTTCTGAGCCCGCAGCCCAGTGGTAACTCTTCTATTAATAGTAATAAACTAACTAACAGAATGTCACTTTGTTAAATCACTTTTTGGAGACTTATAATTTAAACAAATAAATCGTGGCATAAACTTACAAAAATAGTGAAAATCTATTTGAATAGAAATACAAAAATGTGTCCCTATTACATTGATTATTTATTGTACATATGGTGGGATTTACATACAGCGCACGCATCTTAATCTCCATCTGTATGTTATAGTCTTCTGGAGTTTTGTTTCTATTTAAAAAAGCCAAAAACCCTCATGCCCAGCCATCAGAAATGGACTTTAAATAAAATTGTAACAAAACAGTTTTTATTTTGGATTTTACCTCCTTTTCTTTTAGATGCCTGCCTCCCGAAGTGGAATCCACAGCAAAGAAGTAGGTTCCTATACAAAGCATAGGAAGAGCTATGTCTCTCAGAGCAAGGTTCACAAAATCCAGAACCCTGATTGGGAGTGGCCCCAGGAGATGCACAAAACACCACAAGATTGTTCCCATTGATTTTAAAACTAATATTTTCTAGAGCAATGCCAAGTCAGGGAGGAAATGATGATTCCAGAGTCATCATTAATTTCTGGTCCATTCAGGAGACAACAGCACACTTGGGCTCCACCTCCTTTCTTGAAGCATATTGGTATGTATCAGTTTATACTGGGATTGTTGTTACCAAGATATAACAAATCCAGTCTTTACTTCCAAATCCTCATAGGAGCTTTGAGTAGAATTCCACAAAAAGTTATCAAACACCATGGTAAAATTCCACTATATCTGCCACTTCTGCTTTACCCTGCCATTTTGCAGTTCTGTTAATAGTAACTAGGCAGAATAAGTGAACCACATGTGTAATTTTTTTATGGTGCCTCTTTTGATATATGTGAAAATGTTTGAATTAAATGAAGATTTATCAGAACCTTGGATTTCATGACTTTAAGGTTCAGTTGAGTCCAGATCATATGCTTCTTCTTTAAGACAATGATTAAAATGTTAACAAAGGAATTCAAATACTTGTGTTTGGTTTGTGACATAGATGAAATTCTAAGCTATGGCTGACACTTGTTTACCTAATTTACATTATAATGTCAAAGAAAAGTGTAACATCTGAATGTGTTCTGTATACAATGTTCTGTAATACATATTTATTGTAGTATTGGGTTTTGTTTTTTAAAATGATTATTTAATGTCTAGCAATAAATTGTAACAACAAAATAATAACAAGATTAATAAAAAAATCAAAATTCATGTTACAAATACTTGTTATATATTGCACAGCAAATATGTACTTTTTAAATTCTTTTTTGTGAAAGCAGAGTTGTTGACACATTTCATTTTAACACTTTTTAAAATTGCTTCTGTTCTTAAAAGGGCTTTTAAAATTACAGAATAATACATTCTGTGTACTTCACTGTAGTACATGACTAAATTTGCTCTGTTTGTACATGTGTGGCTTAGGAGGAATTTCAAAGACTTCTGTGAAATTCTGGAGGTACCAGTATGGAAGAGAGCAGAATTTTTGTTGCTAGTTCCTTATATTTTGGGTAAATGAAAATCTTTGTGGGAGTGTGAATGCCTGTTCCGTCACAATAATATGGCATGACTTGGAGTCTTCATATCCCTTAATGCTTCCCTGAAAAATATTTATAGCAAAGCAGTGAGGTTAAAACAGAACAACCCCAATATCATTAAGGCTGTTGACTGGAGTGTGGAATCCTTTCCTTTCTTGTGACAAGATATTTAGCAGAATTCACAGATTTGCTGGAATCCAACAAGGTTACATTACAGGTCTTTCTGCTATAGTTTCAAATGCATGACCTCTAGATTGCCAACCATGTGCCTTAGTGCCTGTTCCACCCCTGCCACTAATAATGTGGAATGAACAGTATTAAGGGAAATAATATATAACCCAAGAGTAACTCCAGCTAGTGTCGATTAAGTAAACAAACAGGTTTATCACAAGATATTAGGCGTTATGCCAGATTCAGTTAGAATAAGACATGTCAAGTATTATAGCATGAAAAGAAACTGAATAAAAAAGTGTATTTGTTTGAACACTGAAAATCCATTTTATTATAAACTCAGACCTCCACATCTGTCCCAGCACCAAAAGATTCTTTTTAAATATCCTCTTTAATTTTATCTAACACCCTGTTCACAGACATACAGCCCGAAAGTATGTACTCCCTTCCTTCATGCACTACCCTTCATTTGTCAGGAAGCCAAATATAGTTCAAATCACATTGACTATGAACTTTATTTAATAAAAATATGTCTAACTTCCTGTTGAAGACTATAATAGGGTACAGAACCTCTCATCTCGTTGCTGCTTCAGACTCGGCCTATGTTGATAATAATCAAGTTACAAACTTTTTAATATGCTGAAGCTTTACAATGCAAGTTATTTTGTATGCCATAGGGTGTGTGGACTGACTAATGCCTTTGAGAAGTGCCTTTAAAGACTTCAGGGTTTTCCTTCCCTTGGAAAGCTTTGACATGCTGTATGGAAATGGGAGCCATAATCTGTCAAAAGAGGCAGGGCTTGGGCTGCTGCAATGCAGCCCTTTAAAGAGATTATTCAGCCAAAAGATAGGGTTAAAAGTGAGCCAGGAGATGGGAACGTCTTAGCCTGAAGGGTGAGCAAAGCTATTCTTGCTCTGATCCTGTCAACATTGTCTCGCCAGCTCAGCAAGGCACTGGAAGGTTGGAGCCCCTGAATTCTAATCTTGGGCAAATTACTTAATCTCTGTATCTCACTTCCATGATCTGTAAAATGGAAGTAGCAATATTTACCTACCTTAAAAGAATGTTGTAAGGATTATTCATTAATGCTGGTATAGTACTTTGAAAATACAGGGCCAGTTCCTGGACTCTGGCTGAAGTGCACATAGTGCATGCTGAGAGGGGGATGTAATGTAAGTCACAACTCAGAATTGCAGTATCCGGGTAAAAGTCCCCAGTGACTGCTCAAGTTTATGCTAACTGCTAACTCCAAGAAGTTACAGCCAGATACAATGTTTATTCCTTTTCTCCTCTACCCACAATCCTGAGGACAGTTGCCTGGAAGCCTCTGGAGTGGCTTCACCACAGAAACATTCATTTACCCTGAGGTGGTTTTTGATGGTTGAGGAGTGGGGAACAGAAGTGCTCCTAAAAAAGAGAAAATGGAAACACTGGCCGTGTCTATATGAGACACTGACTATGCAGTAGTTCATGACTTGCACAGTCAGTGTCATGAAACAGCCGTTCCTTGGCACGACTGCACAGCAACTCCAGCTACTGCGCAGTCATTTAGTGATTGTTTATACGAATACTAAATGACTGTGCGGTCAGTATCTGATGTAAACACAGTCACTATAACTTGCAACTGCTATCCTAAAAGAGATGGACCATAATAGTGTTGTTTAATTAAATGCCAGGTATTATTGTTTCTCAAAAGAAGCCATGGACAGGGAGCAGACACTAGCCTGATTGCTATATAGCATATCCACAGACTAAGAGGCTAGACGGGCTCTTTCTTTCTTGTAACTATAAACCTCAACTAAAATTTGTCAAGACCAAGTTTCCTGGATGCTTTTTAAGATTATGTTCATTGATGAGTGTACCAGTCAAATTTCTGCTTTTGCCCTGTAAACTAGATGAGGTGTATTAATAAGAGAATGTAAAGAAGGAAAAATGTAGTACATTTTGGTCTAGTGTTTAAGTGAGAAGACTCAGAAGGTATTCCATGTTCAGCCACTGATTTGCTGTATAGCCATGGATATGTTATAGTTACTTAGCAATCTTCATTTGGGTACCTATACCCATTGCTAGGCTTCTTAGTCAACTGTTTTTTAGATCAGGTGATGCACACCTGCTAATGCAGATCAACTGAAGGAGATTTTGGACTGTTCCATCAATGTTCTGCCTAATGGATCTAAGAGTGATGGCTTTAGTATGGAATTCAAATTGTAAAAGCTCTCAGATGCCACAGGGCACCTATACGTAAGCAAGCAAGGCTGCTTTGACGCACTATAATTACAGAGTGTCAGAGCAAACTCAACTGTTGAGTCTGCTGGAGCGTGGTAATTGCCACACTCCTGCAAGACTCCAGTGTCTTGTGTGGCAGTGTCCCTATGCTGAAAAATGGCAGTGGGAAACCGTTTTTCAGGATGGAGATGCTGATACACGAGATGCTCTGGCACTTTAATTAGAGCAGATCTTGGAGTCCCCTCCCCCTTACCCACCTCCAGCTCTTGGAGCACATGTATAAATGCCCATGACAATAAGTCAATGCAAGTCCTGGGATAGGTAGGCAGGGTGTTTGACTCCATAGACAGCAGGATTGTGTTTGTAGCTTCTGATGCTAATTTGACAAATATGACATGAATTTCCTGATGCATGAATGGGGGGAGGTCTTTCTTTTCTGGCTGCTGATTGGGTGGGAACACTATTTGAGAGTATTTATTATCCTTTTATTCCAGAATAAGAATATGTAATGCTCTGATAACACCCAATGCCACTGTGAATTTACAGCACTATGAGGGAACTTATATATAAATTAGTATAATAAATGCTTTGTTTCTGAGCCACAAAATCAGCCTTAATTAGCCAGATAATTGAAACATCTCATCATTTTTCCATTTGACAAAAGTGAGTTAGAGAGTTTAAGCCTTTAACCTTGTAATGGGAAAGAAGTATTAATAAACTCTAATACATCTCAAAGTCCAGTAGAAAAGGTTTAATAATTTTTCTTTATGGTTCATGTGTTTATTCAAATGACTTGTAAGATAAACCAGCAGCAAGTATAACTAATACTATACAGAGAGTTAATAATAAAGCACAGTTTATTTAGTGTTACAGCCAAAGCTTAAATAGATAATATGTCAAAGCGTATCCTGTAAAATTCTGATCTGGGTTACACTGGAGAATCTAGAGAAATTTCATTGGAGTCTATGCCTGTTTTGACCTCTCTGAAGGCAAAAGAGTAACACAGAGAGAGTGTCTGAATCTGGCAAAAATGATCCATTTGCTCTGCTGGATGTGTATGGACCTGAGCTTTTTGTGCCCTGTATCATCTTTAAGTTTTTTCTGCTGTCCTTTGCAGAGTGAGTATTAAGTGTGGGTATTCTGGGTTGGTAGCGTTTTACTCTCATTTAGCATTGGTGTCAATGGCTAGAGAAGAGGCCATTTAACTGAGAATGAAAGACTGAATTTAGCCAAAGAACATCAGAGGCTTACTGGCAGTATTCAGTGTGAATGTTTGGAAGGCTGAAACAAATTAAAGGCTCGTAATTTAAAAAGAAATAATTCTAAAGGGTCTTTTGTTTATATTTCACCTGGCCATAAATAACAGAGCACTGATCTTTGACTTAAAGTATCATAATAGTTTTATATTATATGTTTGATGTTTGAAGTCTGTCTGATTTGTAAATTGCATGTAAAAATGTGTTATGTTGTATTTATTAGCTGTAAAAATGATATAAATAGCATCTATGTTTGGTGTTCACAACAATTTAACTATATATTCTAAGTGCAATTTAAGATAAATCCCAGCCAATTTGACAGTGTATTCCTTGGTCAGTTCCACAGCTGTTTAATTAAAATACTGAAGAAGCCATATGAATAAACATGTTTTTAGTAGAGTTACCTACAATATTTTGACTGTGCAGCCCAAATTTCCCCTATCTGGTAGGATATCTTTAATTTTAAATCCCATACAAGTTTGATGTAACTTCAGTTTTATTTGTGTAAATTATTAACATCCAAAACAAAGAATCATGAAACTGAGCATCAAAATTTACACAATAGTTCTGAAGTCCATTACATTTTGAGTTCCTGAATAAATATATTTTAGTATCCCTCATCTTGGAATTTTGTTACATGTTGTACTCCACATTTGGATCTTGCTAGGCAGAGGTACAAAACCTACCAACATGGAACATAACAGTCTCCTGGGTCTGTCCCTGTGGTCTATGCTATGAAACAAGTATACTGTGAAAATTTGGGGTGAACCTATAGAGAGTTTTTTGGACTGATACTAATGGCCAATTTTTAAGGAGCTGTATCAGCTGATACCGATTCGATTCCAATATGCAGCCAAGGCAACTTGGAGACCAGCATTGGGCTAGTAAGTCTGGTGTGGGGAATGAGGCATGGGGGAACAGATTGGGGTCCCCATGGTGAGGGAGGGAGTGGGGCTTAGGCAGATGCTGCTCAGCTGGGGCAAGGTGGAGCAGGGTGTGGGACAGAGCTGCAAGTGGCTCATCTTGGGGGCACGGCTCCTGCCCTATTTGCACCCTGGGAGGACATGGGGAGCGTGTGCCCTCAGATCTGCATGTGGTGAGGTCAGGCTGCCACTGCAGGCTGGGGCTGGGGTGGTGCGAGGCTCCTCCCAGCGAGGGATGGGATGGGTTGGGCTGTGTTTGGGGCAGGTGGGCGGTGGCACTGGGAGTAGGGCTATGGTGGGGGCTGTAGCCACCCCATAACCCCATGTCTAGCACCACTGCTGCCCACCCCAAGCACAGCACAGCACAGCACAGCCCAGCCCCCACCAGGAAGAGACCAGTGCAGCCCCCATCCCCAGCCTGCAGTGGCAGCCTGCCCTCACCTTGCACAGATCCAGGGGCATACACCTGCCATGCCCTCCCAGCATGTGTGCAGGGCAGGAGCCACCCTCTGTGCCCCCCAAATGAGTGCCTGCTCCAGCCCCACTCCGTCCCTCACTACAGGGACCTTGATCTGCATCCCCCCATGTCCCTTCCCTCCCCCCATTTTCCCCCACTCCAGATTTACTAGCCATGGTCTCCAAGCCACCAGGCTGCACTCCTGGCTCTGTGTATGCTGCTTCTGTGCACATGCAAGGGGCATTTATCGGTCATGTTATCAACCACATCAGGTACAAAAAAGCTGATTTCTAATGCTTTCAATTTTCTCTATGTCAGTGCCAATCTGATATGGGACTGATGTATCAGTGCACCTCTAGAAAAAATATTGCATGTTGATTTGTCCAGTTTATCAGTGGTCTATGGGCTAATGGTTGACATCAAAAAATGCCTCCATTCTCAGTTTTCTAACTCCTGATTTCCTGTGTTCAGATATTAGTGATATATAATAGTGCATAACAGTGTTCCTCCAAGATGCTTAGAAACACAGCTTTAATCCAGTGCCCTACAGAGAATCAAGGCAATCCAGTGAATCTTCCCCCTGTACCCAGTTGGATAGATGGCCAAAACATTCCAGTATATTTTAAAATGGCTTCTCCTTTCAATTGCTCAATTTTCTCCTTTATGATTCCATGATTTTCACAAATTCTTATTTTACTGTAGAATCTTCCAGACTAGACCAGATGCAAATCACTAATTAAAAAACAACCAAACACCATACCAAGAAACCTCAGACAAATCCATAAGGGCTCCTTTTTTCCATTATATGAAAGTAAAGGAGGTCTGTTTTTGTTTTTCTTTACAGGTGATATTTAAAATGTGTAGGTATAGCTATCCAGACAGTCTCTGCCCTCATGTGTAAAGTGGAACCATTTGGGGTCCAGGATAAGAGACGAAAAGAATGGTAAGTGCTTGTTGACTATACCCTTGTTGACATTTGGGATATTTAGTGAATTGGTGATAGTATAACCCACTGATCAGAACATGTGGTGTTTCCTTCTGTGTGGACATTGCACTGAGGACTCAAAAGTTCACTGTTAGGTCCCAGCCACAGAGCTTTGCTCCTAAAGCTGAAGTCCTGATGCATCTAGCTGTGGAAAGCCAGTTATCAGCCAAGGAATCTTAGCTTACCTACAGCCAGACCTGTTTTCCTACTGTGCCACTGTTTTCCCACTTGTTTTCACTGGCTTTAATTTACTGTAAAAATGGGAGTCTCTAAAAACACATTTAACCTGTGAACTTCTTTTCTGGTTGGTGGTAGAGGGCTTATACCAATTAGGTCTGAGGTTTTTAAAATATATACATAACTTAAAATCACATCTTCTTGAAAGATTGGTGGGGAATGTAGAAGTGGATGGCAACTTGGGCAGCAGTGACCATGAGATGATAAGAGTTCAAGATCCTGACATAAGGAAAAAAAGGGAGCAGCAGAGTATGGATCCTGGACTTTAGAAAAGCAGACTTTGACTCCCTTAGGGAACTGATGGGCAGGATCCCCTGGGAGGCCAGTCCGAGGGGAAAGGGAGTCCAGGAGATCTGATTATATTTTAAAGAAACCTTCCTGAGGGCTCAGGAACAAACCATCCCAATGTAAAGGAAGAATAGCAAATATGGCAGATGGCCAGTGTAGCTTAGCAGAGAACTCTTGGTGAGCTTAAACACAAAAAAGAAGCTTAGAAGTAGAAGCTTGGACAGGTGACTGACTAGAGAGTAATATAAAAATATTGCTCAGGAATGCAGGGATGAAATCAGGAAGTCCAAGGTGCAGTCAGAGTTACAGCTAGCAAGGGACGTGAAGGGTAAAAAGAAAGTTTTCTACAAGTAAATTAGAAAGTGGGGACTGGGGTGCATGACTTGCAAGGAGAGAGGATAAGGGAACTGGGCTTATTTAGTTTCTGGGCGTATTTATTTCTCTTCTCTGTAGAAGAGAAGACTAAAGGAAGATTTGATACCAGCCTTTAACTACTGGAGAGGTAGCTCCAAAGAGGATGGAGCTAGACTCTTCTCAGTGGTGGCAGATGACAGAATAAGGAGCAATGGTCTCAAGTTGCAACAAGGTAAGTCTAGGTTGGATATGAGGAATAAACTTTCACTAGGAGGGTGGTGAAGCACTAGAACGGGTTACCTACATTTTTTACTTTGCCCTGGCTCTGCTGTTATCTTGGATCTGTGAGTCTGCAGGTCTGACAGACTGTCTGTCTCTGCTAAGTCAGGGAATGGAACCTATAGCTATATCAAGCTAACAAGGGGAGAAGTGCCAAGTTTGAAGAAAGGTAAAAAAAAAAGCAAAAGGATTAAAAAACCCCCAAAGGTGGTATAACAGGGTGCCATCTTCAGCAGCACTTGCCAAGCGCACAAGGACACCCCAGAGTCCCTTATTCCACCTTTCCTCTGGAAACAAGCTCCCCTTCACTCACCTGCCATGTCTTGATGTTCCTTGGATCCTGAAGGGAAGGCTGCCCCAGGGCTTCCCAGTATGATCTATGCTCACCCTCACAAAGGTGAGGAGCTCTTGCCTTAAGGGCTAATTGCATGCTCCAACCTTCCCTTAACAGCCCCATGCCTTGCAGATATTATCTGTGTGCCTCTGTTGGGGCTTCAGCCTACTCAGTTTCTATCCCTTTCTCTTTAGCTAGGCCCACCAGCTTAGACCCACTAAATTGAGTCTGACTGAGGCTTTAACTCTTTAATACAATACCTATTACTGGGCCCCTGGCCCTTGTCTACTGCACCCCTCTAGCACTGGGCTTTCCAGCCCCTTGTGACTTTCGCCCTCTGGACCTGGCCTCTCCAGCCCCTCTGCAGCTGTGCCCCACAGATGCTAAGGAAGTCTTCACCTCCTCTACAGCCTCAACCACAAGCCCCCGGTTTTAAACTATAACATAAATAATAAGTCCTTGGGCTATAAAACAAAATTAAGGGTGACTGTTAGCCTTCTTACTTGCTTTCTTTTCATGGGCTCCCTATCTCAGTGTCTCTACTGCTGGATGCTCTTGCTTGTAGAGCAGCCACAGCTTTGCTTGAAACTTGCTGGATTCTGCCATCTATCTTAATCTTTCCTCCCCAGGCTTGCTTAGACCAGGGCTTATATAGTTCTGGCCCTAGGTCCTCTCACAATCCCCTGATAGGCATAGTCAGCTGACTGGCCTGCCAGCTTGGCCCCTAACCCCTGCACTGCTGGCAGACTGTGCTTTGAAGATTTGAGTCTTAAAGGGGCCATCCTGCCGTCTGATAACAGGGCTAGGGTCTCCTGTTACAGGTGGCAATAACATTTCAAAAGGAAACCAAGGGAGAGGAAAGGGACAGACCGTTTAAAATTTTCCTTGTCATCGCTTTTCAGGTCCTTATTCTGAAGTTCTCTGTTTAATGGTTCCAGGCCAAATTCTCTCCTCAGAGGCACCTGTGCAGCTTAATCATCTTCAGGGTGCCTTGTCTACACATACCTGAGGCTACCTCCATCTCAGGCCATGGTAACACAGTAATTGATGGACATTTTGAAATCCACAGAAAGCATTGTTTCTGGTTCTGGAAATGGACTGAGGTTAAGACAGGGCTGAAATGTTTATTTGTTTCCTGAAATCAGTGCTGAGAAAATGACAGCAATGCACTGTGTGTGGCGGGCCAATAGGGGGTGCTCCCATTTTGAGCCGCCCACCTCCCTGTGCCCGACCACCTTCCAAGCTCCGAGTGCCTCCCTTGGGGTGCCTCGCGTCCGGCCGACCCCTTCCCTGGAGCCCACCCGCTAGCCTGGGGGTACCGCTGC
>JAGPOW010003316.1:160407770-160420837 GCA_030014935.1 Caiman crocodilus
GAAATCCCTGCCCTGAGGGGTTTACCAGCAGCCTCTCAGGCTGGCACAGGGAGAGGTTTCTGGAGAGGGGCACCCAAGGTGGCTTTTCTGCCACACTGTGTATTTGATACACTTTGATGTATTTTAATTCAAAAAGTAAACTGCCGCCATTTTCTCAGCACTGACACACATTTTGCCATTTATACAAATGCATGTGACACAACACGGGATGCTTTCAAAACCACCTGTCACTGCATCACACACGCATCTAAAAATGCCCTTAGTGCCAATCTGTACATATATTCAGAAAGGTAAGATTGGGCAATCTACAATAACCCTGCTTAAAATATGCAACCTGATTTTAGATCAGATCCTGGGAACGTCTGTATGTGGCTGAAGAGAAGCAATAGAGTTCATGGTGCATGGGATTGTAGCATGAGGCATAGCAGATAGCAGAAAGATACTTTGAGGCATATGCATGTATTTAGATTGAAACCTAAAGCTGACTACTCTGGGATTTTACTTGCCTGCACAGCTGTACAGGTACAGAGCCTTAATGTAAATGTGTCTTAGACTAATGGCTGAGACTCCAGTATAGAAAAAACTTTTTTCTAGTTATTGGTCACAATATTATCATCAGCCCATTAATAACAAACACTACTGGTTTGATTTATTTTCTTATGGGGGCTTCAGCTTTTGGGGAGGGAAAGTTGTAGCCAAGTAAAGACTAATATTGACACTCAGAACAACTGTGTTTTAGATAACTTCCTTTCGAAACTATATGCCACACACCAGATGGTGCATCTCTTTCTGCCTTCAGTATGCTCTCATTAATCTGTTTTTAAGAATCCAGCGCATCAGGTTAATCAACATGGGCTGGATTATAGGAAAGATTTTTAGAAGGGAGAGAAAAACGTGATATTCCTGTTCCAGGGTTTTCCCTGAATTTTGGACCCCACAAAGTGGGCAGCAAGCTCAAGATTTCTGTAAGGCCAGAGTCCGTTGTGTGAAGGATGAACAAAACTTTTACAGGATTACATACACGCACACATGTGTGTGCACCCCTCCCCCCCACATAATATTATATATAATCTCTCTCTCTCTCTCAGTCCCTTTGTGGATCTAGCCCTTTGCTTCCCTATTTTCTCAGGTTATATGTGTGTGTGTGTGTTTGTAAATAATAATAATATATATACACACACACACTATACATTACATTATACATTATACACACACATATATATAGTATTGTAGACCCACACAATATTGTGTGTGTGTAATGTATAATGTAATATATAATGTATATGTATGTACACACACATACACATACACATACACCCTCCTGAGAAAATAGGGAAGTAAAGGACTAGATCTACAGAAGGACTTAGAAAATCTCTTACTATGCTAAGGGATGCTTCCGGGAAATAAAGGCATGCATAAAGCAGAAAGGCTTAGTTTTGTTGTAGTACTCATGCCCTTAGGCACCATCTACAAGACTTAAGAGCAAGAAGTATCCTTCTAATCCTAGTACTTGAGGCACTAACCTAGTGTTAGTGGTTAAAATCTCCTTGCTGCTTGAATCGGAGTTAGGACTCAAACCAAGGCCTTTTGCATGGGACATGAAGAGGAGTAGAACCATTGTTTCTGAAAACCCTTGAGAATATAACTCAACCTCACGCAAAATTAAGAAACTAATTTAAAAAATGTCAAAACAAATTGTTCTTCACTCTCTGCTTTTATTTTGGCAGCCCAAAACCATTCACCAAATTTGAATTGAATTTGCTTTTGTCAAACAGAAACTGCACTTCTCTGTGAGTGTCTGTTTGCCAAAAATAATTCACCCAGCCCTACTGTTTTACAGGAGTTGCTTCAGGTCCTTAGAAGTTAATGGAAAGCCACCCACTGGGCATGACTACACAAGACGCTAACTGTCCAGTAGCCTAATTCTATTGTGGAGTAGTGTGTCATGTTAATACGCTACTCCTCAGTACACTACTCGGCAGATAGTATCACTAAAAAGCCATGTGCTGGCACTACTGTGCAGTAATGCCAATTTCTGCTCATTGATTTAGTACTTGGTTATACAAATACTCAATGAGCAAAAACTATGGCACATTAATGAACATGTAGATGTGCCCACTGACTCCATTGGTTTCTGTATAAAGCTCTCAATTTCAGCTTTTCTGCTCAAAGGTGAAGTGTTTCTTTCAGTGGCTCTGCTCTCTTATGCTAGCCAATTCGTTCCTGAACTGCTGTGGCTTTGGGCATCCTGTGCAGGAAGATGATACCACCAGGACAACTTATTGTTGAATTTGTCCTTCTGAAATCGGGTTTGGTTACTGAATCTAATTTCCTGATCTTAGGATTGCTATCTGTTGTCATCAACATCTCCACTTGCTTTGAGGCACAGTAGTACTTCACTGCACTTATTCTGTTAACTGTTGCCTGTTATATCTTAAACATACAGCACCTTGGTTAGGGAAGGAGGAGTTTGACAAACAAAATTATGCCATTTATATTTTATCATCACAAAATAATGGTTCCAGAAGCTTGTCATGTAGTAGCTTCACCCAGTACAACAGCCTGTAAAACAGAAGCTGTATGTTCATTGAGAATGCTCTCCTGGGCATCCAGTTCTGTACTGTGTTCCTCCAGTTTTATGCCATTTTAACTTAATTATGGTCACTAAACTATAAGCCAGCTTCAGTACAGTAAAAATTAACTTCAAAGGGTAAAATAAATTGATTCAGTTTTATTTTTCCTGAAAGCTGATTTATTTCCGAAGTCCATCATGGAGCTTTGTTTAATTCTTTGGTACACAGCAAGCTACTTTAATGTATTCCAGCAACTCTTACATTAGTACAGGAAGTTTCACTTTAAAGTCCAAGCAGCACATTGAGCCTTTCCCAGCAAGTCGGCTGAAGCAGGGGCAGCTCAGCAGCCGAACAAACCCAGGAAGTACAGAATGTGCCATGTGAGTCAGATGTTTCTACTGTAACAACCATATGATCAAAAAGTTTCTCAAACAAAACCATTTGCTGTCAAGACAGGCTGGAGCCAAGACTCTGTGTTTCAAGTATTTAGAGTTGATTTTGCAAATGTCAGGAGGAGTTACTTAGTGCCACCCAGTGTTGGCAGCTAGAAAGAGGAAGGTTAAGTAGGGTTACAACAGACTGTTGCTCAGTTAAACACAGGAAAAAAATACAACCTTGGCACTCGCTTTCTGTGTCAGGGGTGAGCAATTCCATAGGAGCATGAACCAATCAGGAAAATGCTGCTTTCACACAACAGAGCAATGTTTTAGCTGCCTGTTTTTTTGTTGTTTTTTTTTACCTTTGACTTTTATATGAGTTTTCCAACATAGTTTGTTTTGAACAGCTGCAGGCAGATCCTTTAGTCACATGATACGCTGCCACTGAACAAGGCCCACTCTAATCTTACATTGATCTGAAGAGAAGGTTGTACTGGCATTTCTGGTCAGATGTTCAAGGACTTAGAGCAGAAACTGCTGTTTGTAAATGTATTGTTAAGAGACTTCGGCTTCTTCTCCTTATCCCCTCCTAGTATGAACACAGAGCAGCAAAACAATCTCTCCTCCTTCTCTTTACCTCAGCTATTGCTGGTGACCGGCCTGTTCCCCTGAGACCTGTAACACTATATTGGATCTCACTTGTCATTTCAGGCAGGAAAATAAATGCCTTCCCAGTGAGAGATTATTCAATAAGAACAACAACAGCCACCACCTCACTCCTTTCATCCAACATTGCAAAATACCTTACAGAAGTAGTTAAGCATCACAAGCCTAAATGATCAGAGAGGGAAACCAAGGTGCAGAAGTTACATGAACTACTGCCCCATGTCCAAGCAAATCTTTGACAGAGTGTAGAGTAGATGTGAGCTGCTGTTTTGTGCTTCAAAGAGCTGCAGCACAGAATTCACAGGCCAGGTGATATTGTAGTTAAGGTGGCTCTAAATAACCCACCAGTTTCTGGTCTTGTAAGAAGTTCCTCAGGAGGCAGCATGATAATGTGTTTTGCAGTTCCTGTCCTGGGGAAATCCATCCTTTGGTCAGATCCAGAGTTTTTAGAGCTCCTTATTCTCTATTTCAGCTCCTTTACCCAGTAGCAAGGGGCTGAGCCAGGGGTTAGAATTCTCCTTAGATCTGCTCACCATCAGTCCCTTATTCTAAGTATAAGACTCTAAAGGGTATAGGTGAGATGAAAGTGCATTAGTTCATTCTAATGTTAGTATGTGCTGGCGAAGCAGATTAAAGAGTAAATTTAAGTAATTTAAAGATAAAGCCACATTTTGATTCCACTCTGACCCTCTTACTCATGTGTGACCACACACACGTGAGTAAGAGGTTCCACATTGCATGCAGTGACCCCAGAACACATGTGCTCAGTTTTACAAGTAAAAAAATCCTGTTATATTTTCCTAACTGCCAACCCTGCAAATTTCCCCTAGGACTTGGCAGTCCAGCTGGTTCTTTCTGGCTTGCACTTAATCACCAGTAATAAAGATTCTGCAACTGTTATTTATTTATTCCTGGTACAGTAGTGGTCAAATGCACTGGGTGATGAAGAGGCAAGAGAATTTTCAGTACTTCTGCCATTGAGCTGATCAGTTCAGGTCCCGATTCAGAAAGCTGCATACTGAAGTGCATTTCTGAAGAGGGATGTTTACCCAAAACACAAAATAAATAAATGAATAAAAAGGTGGAGGAATAAAAAATAGAGAAGTGTGGTGTTTATGGGGATGAATGGAACTTCACTCACACATATGCACACACCTATTTCCTCAGTTAACTCTCTGTTTTTGGGGGGTTTGTTTAGTTGGTTAATTTGTTACAGGGGTCATAGAAGAAGTAGGTTGTCAGGAGGGGCTTGGATGAGAAGAAACTGGTAGCTTTGTAAACCAGTTCTGGAAGGGTGTTCCATGCCTGGACAGGGCGGCTGCCTGGAAGAAAGTGAGAAGGCAGCTGTGGAAGAAGCTGATAATGCATTTGGCACATTACAATAAATATTTCAACCACCTTTTCATGAACATTTCTCCTTTGTACAGGCTGTTTTTTGAGAACTTCACTTTTTATGTGAAAAAGTTATTATTATCCTTCCTTCCTTTTATTCCTGCCTGTCAGCTTAGCAGCCATTATGGGGCCAAAGGAAGTCTTGCCAGTTATTTGGTTTCTATTGTTTAGTGTTTGCCAAGTGTTCAACTGTAACTCTATGGCTCATATGTACAGCATTTAAGAGTCCAAGGTGGTCACCAAGGGCAGGGATCACTCTTTCCTGTGGACGTGAAACAATCCAGTCCTGTTAATCCTCCGTGATGTCTACACAATGTGGGATAGTGTTAGGGAGTCCCATTCTGAAAACATTCCTTGCCCTGCTCATTTCTGCTGTTTTTTGGTGTTTCTCCAAGACCTACCACCATTCTAATGGCAGCCATAAGACCTTTTCTGGCATTCAGTACACACACAGCAGGAGCAGAGCAGCGCATGTTTTCATGGGACCATTCACTTGCACATTCTGACAGAGTAGATGCGGCCTCAGAGCCTGCTGCAGGGCACCGCAGTCTGTGGAGGGCGCTAAGGCAGTGAGTGAATATGGAGAATCCAGTTTGTGGTGGGAAGGAATTTGGAGTTCTGCTGGCTGTTAAGTTTGACTTGTCTTGCAGGAGCATTTTGGGTCCTACATGTTCCCATCCCTTTATTTTTCTTATACAAATCTAACTAATTAACAATGGAAGGGCCGAAGAGCCCCAAGAGGGGTTGAAATCCTGGTCTAGAAAGGCTGAATGATCATAAAGGAAAAGCCAGTTCCTTCTCAAAGAGCGGTCAGTTTAAATGAAGACACAACAAGCTGAAATAACCAACAAATGGAGTGAGAGGCAAAGAGCGAGGTTAGCAGCAATGGCAACACTAGTTTAGGCAGACGAGCTATGTGCTCATCTTACAGGTCTGAGATTTTTCGAAGGCTGTAAATAAACGAGATATTAATGATGTCACTAATCTTCATTGGCTGCCTGCCCAGCCATGTTCAACTGCCAGGTCATCTGATGTCTCACAGCAGAAGTAGGTCTTGAAGAGGGATCTCTAGAAGGACAGGATTTGCTGCTTGATGGATTAGTTCGGGTATCTCAATCCTCTGAAAGTGCTGCTGTGCGTCTTGTATACACAAAAACCCTTTCAGACACTTGGCAGTATGTCAGAAATAGGTGCTCCAAATGCTTGTTGCTATAGGCTGAAATCCTTGCTGTGTGCCTAGGAAACACGCTGTTATCTGGTAATAAATGACAGAAAGGAAGGTACAAAGTCTTTATTAATTAGTTACAGGAAGAAGGTACACAGCAACTTCTAACTCAGGTACAGAGACTTAGATGCATACTTATCTTTAAGCATGTAATTAAATCACTGAATCTCCATGTGAGGACTACTCTTTTATCAGCTGGGCACATCATACCTTCCCCTGCCTGATGGTGCCTCGCTACTGGTGTCATGAATGCACCATATACTGGTGGCCACCCTCACCTCCCTTTTCTTGTGATCGACAGCTTGCCACTATGCCAGGGGTGCTACTACTTTAATTCAGTGGCAGAACTGCAGTGTCAGTGGCCCCGGTACAGATGCAGCATGTGCCACCAGAAGCAGGTTTTCTGCTGCCAGAGTTACATCAGCTTCCCCAGAATGACAGAAGCTTAGCTAAAAGAAACCAGCTTCTATCAGCAAAGCTGTGTCCACTCAGAGAGGGGGGCGTTGTTAGCAAAGCTACAGCAGATGCAAAGTACAATCTTTTTATACCCCTAGTTGACAGCTATGGCTGCTAAGTCCCTTGTCCCCAGTAGAGACAGAAGATGCGGGGAGAGAGCTGCCAGCTAACTCTGAAAAATAGTAGAAGGTGGGAGCAGAACACATTGCCCCGTAGAAAATGAATCTCCACCTTGGGCATGCTTTTTAGGGTGCTGCTGGACCTTCCCCTCCTGGCTCTAACATTGCCTTCACCAGGAGCAGGACTGGGTAGATGTGACACGACAGAGGAAGCTTAGGAGGGAATTCAGGGTCTTAAGGGAGGAGCAGGGTCTTTAGTGCGTAGAGAGGGAGAGCACAGGCATCTTTATGTCCTCTCAGGGCTCCAGCATGAGTATTTATCAACTACTTTTCTCAAAGGCTGGCTGCAGAGGTGCTCAAGGCATCCCTTTCCTTAACCTCTGCAGGTATGACAGAGCTATTAAAGGGGAAGAACTTACAGAGCTGCTTTTCTTATCTCCAGGAAGCCCCAAAGGGAACAGATTGGTGGGAGTTTTATTTGTTTTTTTTCATTTTTCACATAAGTGCATAGAAAAATCATCATCTTCCACACCTGACTGAAGCTGGCTCCAGGTTGGGGCCTGTCTGTAGGCACTGAGATACATACACTGAGATTGCATACCTTTTCTGAAGTTCAGGGAAGAGGAAGGCTATTTGGTACCAGGAAATCCCCTCTGCATCCAACTGAATTAAGAAAAATAGCTGTATCTAGGCAGAACCAAAGACCAGATCAGACTGGCAGAATGACAGCTTGTCTACTTTAAGATCGCACGATTTGTGAGTGTTGATGTGGGTCTTGCTTTTGGGTAATATGCTATCTAGTTTGTGTTACAAATACACACTATTGTATGCTTTAAAGCAGGGGTATCAAACATAGGGCCTGCGGGCTGCATCTGGTGGGTCACCAGAAGTTGTGGGTATGGCCTGCTGTGGAATTTGGGGCCCTTTGGCCCTGCTGTCCATGATCATTGGTGACAAGCTTGGTCCACAATTATGGTTGCCCTTAGACCCCTCCTGCTGCCAATGGACTCCTTGTCACATCCAGACCTGCTGCCACGGGCCATATCCCTCATTGCTACCAAACTGGCTACTGCTGTGGTGGTCTTGGAGGTTACCCCCCTGCCCCAGGCTGGATCTGGCCCATGAAGAGCCCTGTGGTCTGTATCTAGCTGAGGGCCCCAGGTAAGCTTTACATCCCTGCTTTGTAAGGTTATTTCATGGTTTCTGGTACAGTGTTGCTGAATTTGAGAGTAAGTGGGGTGGAATTCTCAATAGATAAAATGTGAGTGATGTCTTCTCTCTCTCTTGTTTAAATGATGGTCATTCAGAGGTCAGAGCCCATCCTGTGAAATCCCAGTCTGTTAGCTTTATTTATTTCTGTTCTTCAGAACACACTGCAATATTTTTTGCCAGATTGTTTCCCAGCTTCAGGTATTTTTCCTGCAGAATCTGAGAGCAGTGTTGGCCTGCAAAGACTTTTTACTTTGACTAGCCAGGAGGTTGTGACTTTTCCACTCTAATTTAAATCATACAAGTCCTCTCTGATTTTGACGATAATGGCATTAGGTGATATTATGCTGTTGCAATTCATGTTCTTAGGGCTTGTTGTGAACACCCCAGAAGCTCTAACACAGAGCATTTTTCCCATTAGCTGGGTGGGGCAGCTTGTTCTGGACTCAGTGTCTGTGCTCACTTGGCAATATTGACTGCTGAATCTCTTTAAAGCATTGGACAATAGGCAGCTAGTATTTACTTTGGATTCAGCCAGTTAGGGGGACAGTGACTCGATTCAGTGATTCGAATTACTGTCCTGATTCGACTTGGCTGAATCTCCAAATCGGCCAGACCAGGCTCATTCTCTGCCCCTCTCTAAGCCCATCAGTGGCTGCCCCAGCTCCCAGCACTTGTAAAAAAAAAAAAAAAAAAGGCATAAGCCCCCCGACCTACTCCCCCTCCTTTTTCAGCCCCCACAGGGGTCCCGCACAGGCCAGCTCCAGCCCTTTAAGAAAAAAAACCAATCCAAAAAATCCCCGGGACTCTCCGCTGCTGGCAGGAGGCGATCCCCACTGCTCCCCACTGCCCTATGCCACTTGTGGGGGGTCTGCACAAGGCCCTGAAGTCCCAAGGCTGCATCAGGAGCAGTAAGTTTCAGAGCTTTTCTTGTTTTTTTTCTTTTTTTTTAAAGGGCTGGAGCTAGCCCAGGTGGGGCACCTGTGGGGGGGCGGGGCTGGGGGAGCTGGGAGGGTTTGGGGGGCTCATGGCAGGGCCCCCATGCAGTGTGGGGCAGCGGGGATCACCCCCCCTGCCCAGTAGCACCCAGTGAGCACCAGGGCTTTTCTCTAAAGTACCGAGCTGGGGGGGCTGGGGAAGCAGGAGGGTCAGTGGGGCTGGCAGGGTTCCCCCTATGGTCCCCTCCCCCAGCCCTCCTCCTCCACCAGCTGCAGCCATTGGGGACTGCCCGAATCAAAGCTTTTCAAATCTTTTCTGAAGATTCAGAGAGCTTTGAATGGATTCAGACCTTTAAATTGGTCACCTGATTTGATTCGGATTCAGAGATTCAGCCACCAAATCGGGCTACATTTTCTCTGAATCAGATCACCACCTGAAGCTGTGCACAGCCCTGTTGGACAGATCCTTGTTACCTGAGTTGGATCTGGCACTTAGCTAATCGCTCTCTGTTCTGTTATGGAAATTAAGCTGAGTTGTTATGTTCTTGTTGTTTAAGGCTGACATTTCAAGGGCCAGTGGCAGAGCTTTCTCTATGGAGGATCTGTGCCTCTTGTCCTGTCCTGCAGCTTGCCAGAAGTAGAGTTTGACAAATCACTCCTTCTGTCTGATAGCCTGCTTTCTGCATGCCCTTTCACAGCATCTGACCAAGTGAGCTGTTGCTTAGAAAAACTTATGAATCTCCTATTCAGTTAGTTTATAAGGTGCAACCCTATGTGACTCCTTTCTTCAAAGATATGTAAATGGCATTTACTTTGATTGGTGTCAGTTCTTTTTCATCAGAATATCCTCCAGACAGTCTGAGGGCACTGTGGCTGCAGAGGTTTCTGGGTTGCAAGAACAAGCACAACTATTGACTGGTTGCAGGCTGCATTGTCACATGGATCAAATGCTACTATTTACACATCTTTTCTTCAGGGCACCAAACTCCTGTTGAACTTACTCGGGTAACATGTCATGGATAGAGTACAGAAACCTTTACTGAATAGAAAAACACAAGCTCTGGATAGGAAGTGGAGTTTGGTGTTGTGTTTTAAAACTTTATAGCCATAGCTGGGTGATAGGTGCTCAGAAATTCAGCATAGATAACAGGAAAAGAATTAAATCCAGTATAGAAATAGTTGGACACTGGATCCTATAAGAGTGAGTGTGGAATCATCTGCACTAGACATATTCAAAGCTATATTTAAGACACATCTCCTTGGTATGGGTCACAGATACTAAAACCAGACCTACCCTGAAACAGGTAGAAAGTTTCTTTTCAAACCCACGAGTCTGTATTGGGGTTTTTTTTGTCGTTGTTGTTTTGGGCTTTTTTGTTTTGTTTTTAAAGATTTTCCACTGAGTTAGGAAAGGCTTCTCTGGCCTGGCTATTTGCTCCCTACTTCCCATAATTGGCACTTTTGGAAGTATGTCAGCCCCTGTCAGTCATCTAGGCTCCAGTATTTCTGGAAGTGATAATTTAGTGCAGCAGGGAGCAGGCAGGCTAACAATCCTTTGGTTGAAAGGAGGTGTTTGTTAATCACATCTCCAGCAACCCTGGCAGACTTGGTACCATTATTAAACTTGTAATGTCCACCTGTCGACTGTGCCAAGTGGTTGCTGTGATAGGAGTTGTCACTGTCATGGAGTTTTATCATATCAGAGTGAGTTCCATAGCTTGGCTTACTTGTCCTGGTTTTGTGCTGGCCATATTCTGCTCTCTGACCTATCAACGTAAATCAGAAGCAACACTATTAAAGTCAGTGAAGTCACTCCAGAATTATACCATTGCAAATGAGATCAGAATCTGCTTCACTAGGGCAAATTAAGCTACTTTAACTCTGATTTGCTGGTGCATTACCAAATCTTAACTTCAGAACATTTGGGCTAGGGACAGAAGTTACACACAAACCAGTTTAAGTGATCAGAAACTGGTTTAAACCTGTAACAGAATAGTAGTTCAGTGCACATAAACCAGTTTGAAAATGGCTGAAACTGGTTTAGGATAAACCTGGTTGAATGATGTAATATCTGACTTAACTGATCAAGGTCAAACTGGTTTATGGAACTTCTGTCCCAGACCCCTTCCCAGTTTAAGTTAAATCAGAGTCCTGAGCATCTTAGCATGCTCTGCAGCCCTGGGCTGGGCTGGGCTGCACTGTCTGCTAAGAGAGCAGAGCTGGCCCTGCCCCTCTACTCTGTCCAGAGCAGGGGCAAAGGCATGGCCCCCTAGGGTGAAAGGGTAGGGGAACCACAGCTGGGGCCTGCCTGGCTGGGGCGCAGCAGCCCCTGCTAGGGGTACTCAGGCTATGCAGGGGTGAGTGGCAGAGCTGGCGGCTGGGCTGGCAGACCCCAACTATGGTCCCCTGATGGGAGAGGGGAGGGAGGGAGCAATAAACAAACCCCCTCTTTGCCCCTTTTGCCTCAGGTGAGCATGAGGTGAGCAGTGGCGGCAGTGATGCTGGGAGGGGTGGCTAAGAGGGCTAAGTGGCAGCAATGCTAGGTGGTGTTTGGGGGGGGGGCTACAGCCACCCCAAAATTCACTTTAGCTCCCATAGCCATACTCCCAGCACCGCTGCCACTTGCCCCATGCAGACTGCAGCAGTTGTGCCCAACCCACTTCCACCCATAGCGCAGCCTCCTCAGCCCCCGCACTGGGAAGAGGCTTGTGCTCCCCAGGACATTGTAAGAGGGGCTGCTTCCCCTATCAGGATCCCCACCCCCACTCACTGCTCAAGCGACAGGAGCGGGGGCTTGGCCAGATGCTGGCCAGCATGGTCCCACCATGTATCACCCTCCTTGCCCAGCTGGGGCTGGATCTGTAGGGCTGAGCTGGGCTGGCCCAGGGACACTGCAGAGGACAGACATAGAGGGTCCAGACCAAGCCACAGGGGGAGGGCCCTTCTCAGCCCAGTGTGGCTCGGGCTGGGGCCATGGGACCTGTGTACCCCTTTTGCTCCCAGCTCCCTGCGCTGAGGTTGGGCTGGGCTGTCACAGAACCACTGCAGCAGGCAGGACAGTCCCCCTCCTTGTCCTCCCCTGCCATGAGGCTGTTGGGGGCTCAACCCTTCAGTGCCAGCCAGGGGCCAGGTAAGGGTTGCTTTCCCCTTCCCCCTCCAGGCACACCTCTGCAGACCAGGGTGGAGGTTACAACCCCTCCCCAATCATACTCAGGTCTACTGGGGCCTGGCCACCCCCCACCCCCCAGCTCAGCTTCCCTCCAGTCTTCCCTGCCAAAGGGAAGGGAGGCCTTGCTCTGGCACCCTCCCAGCTTCTAGCCTGAGCCACTGCAGGCATGTAGCTGCATTTTGGGAATCAAAACCAAATGTCTATTCGCTTACTTGCCAGTTCAATCTACACAGGTTAGACTAACCTGCAAAGATTCAGTCAATTCAAATCTGGGCTTTTTGAATGTCTATACTTAGCCTTAGGATTTTGGACTTCGGACCAAAGTCCTAAGGCTTAAGTCCAAAGTCCAGACAACCATGCTTCATGACTTCCTGTTCTCTGACGACTGTGCATTATGCGCAGGTTCACAGGCTGACATGCAACAGTCCATGGACCTACTCGTCAGCCTGCGACAACTTCGGATTCACTATCAACACGAAGAAGACCAAAGTGATGTTTCAACCTGTGCCTGGTACACCGTCCCAGGAACCACATATCTTAGTAAAAGGCCAACAACTGTCAATGGTTGACAAATTTGTCTATCTAGGCAGCATGCTTTTCTATGCTGTCTACATCAATGATGAAGTCAATGCAAGACTAGCAAAAGCCAGTGTGACCTTTGTCAGACTCCATAAGTCACTCTGGGACCACAGAGGCATCAGAATGTCAACGAAACTGAAGGCTTACAAAGCCATCATTCTCCCGACTGTCCTATATGCCTGTGAAACCTGGATTGTCTACCAGTATCATGCTAAGAGACTAAACCACTTCCACCTATACTGTCTGCAAAAGATACTAAAGATCTCACCCCATCCTCATTAAAAACATGGGGAGCTGTGGCATTGACCCCTACATGGTTGAGTGGGTCAGAAACTGGCTGACGGGGCGCTCCCAGAGAGTGGTG
>JAGPOW010003316.1:160425214-160435551 GCA_030014935.1 Caiman crocodilus
TAACAACCGGGAAATCTCTAAACCTCACTGATCAAGGGCTAGAAGCCCTGGCCTGAGTTAATCAATGCCGGGGACCAACTTTTGGGCTGAATATCTCCAAATCAACCGCTCCCAGAGCCCTATTCAAAATTCATCAAAGGACTCCCAAACCTGCACGTACATGCGGACGACCCCTAGGACTGACAGATGCTATCCAGTAGCCACCGAGGGGGAAATCCCACAAGGGTCAACGACCCCTGGATTGGGCAAACATGAAAACTGAGGAGTCACCAAAGTCTGCCAAGGACAGATAAAAAGCAGTGAAAAGTGACCCTCAGTGGTGCCCTCTTGATCTCCAACTTGGCCAGCACCCGACCTGTCCAGCCAGAAGGACCAGCCGGCGACCCCCTTCTGGAAGATAACACCACGCTGAAAGAAGCCTCAACGACTGACTCCAGCGCCTGTGGGATAGGTATACCTGACTCTTGTAGCTTGCTACTGTGTGTGTGTGTACATGTGTGTGTGTGTGTGGAAGGACCAGCCCCAAGGTTTATGATTTAACTCATTACAGTGTTTCAGTCTGCCTAATAAACCAGAATTTAAGGATGTTGAGTTGGACATTTGTAGCCAACACTTAGAGAAGTTGCTTGCATGACAATAACCTCTGCCAGAGGCCTCAGTGTCATAGAAGACATATACTGAAATGCTAAAACAGAAAAACCAGGCTGTTCCCCTGAATAGCTAAGGCCACTTCATATGGCTATTTCTTTTCAGTTGCTTCACATTTTCTTTTGAGAAGCTGTATAATGATATTTACTAAAGCTAGTAAATTAACTCACTCCTGGAGCAGTTGCCAATTTTTAAATACAGTGGTATTTAAATCTCAATCAGGCATTTTAATGCTTCTGTCTCATTAAATGGTGAAGTTTAAGTTACCTTGTCATACCAAAACAAGGAGATACCTCCCACTTATGTAGAGCAGTTGTCATGTGGAAGATCTCTGCACTTCCAGCGTTTGAGTAGCTTTGAACATACTGTTAAAAGGAGATGTTTGATTTAATATACAAGGAGACTTTTTATTTAGACTGTCAGTGTAGTTAGAATTTAAAAATATCCTGGCTTAGCTTTAATGAACCCAGAAACACTACAGACTTAGGGGTTTGGCTTTTATGGAAATTAGGTGACTTTTGTTTAGGTTCCTACAAATAGATGTAAATGCTCAACTTTAGGCTTCCCAATTTGAAATAGTAACCTAACTGTTAACAGTGGGCTAATATTTATGGGGTCTTCTTCTAGTGTCTTTACACTGCATTTGAGTATTTTGTTACACATGTTTGTGCTTTGTTTATTGTCTTTTTAGGGTTTTATAGTCTGAGATTTTGTCTGACAATCATTTTGTTTCATAAACTTAGATCAAGAGGCCAGTGCATGCAAAACAGTTCACACATGGACTAAAGATGCTGTTTTTAGCAGAGATATGTTGTTAATAAGCAACTAAATCAATCTAAAAATCATCACCACAACGTGAAATAAGACATGGTGTTGTTTCTTCGTGTTTATTTTGTACCTGTAATTTTAGAATAAAGAATTCAAGAAAAATTGGGAGATCAAGCATTTTGTAATTGTAACTTTTTGCTAGGATGAAGTATATTTGGTCAGATAATATATTATCATAACGCATATGTAGCATCTAGAGTCCAAGTCCTTTACCAAACTTTATAAGTAAATTATACTTGCTGGGTGCACTTAATCTGTTATGAATTGTAGTCATTTCTGGGTTGGGACAAAAAAGAAGCATACAGTGTATACAATTAGTATGCAGGAGTTTAGATACAAGTGAAAAATATTTTTAATAGAAATCACAAGGGAGAATAATGGATAGACTTAACACAGTTTCCCAACTGAACTTTAAAACACTGCACCTAGCAAATTTTCTCTTGAGAAAATGCATTTGATTTTTAATTAAAACGAATGATTAGGACAACAATTCTGTGTCCGGTTTTAAGGATAGCTTATCAAATGTGAATCAATTTGCTCCCAGTGTGCTGCTTTGACAGCAGAACAATACTTCCAGGAGACAGCTCTGGGGCACAGGAAAAACCTCTTAGTTACTGGGTAAAGAGAACTCTGCTGTGCCTGTTTGCAGCAAAGCCTGCTGACCTTGTCCCTGAGTCTGAATGAACTGGTACAGTACACATCACGAAGCACTTAACACCCCTACTGCCATTGTGACCAAACAAAAGAGCTTCTTTCAAACCAGGGCAAGCTGAGAAGCTGACTCTCTTAGAAAGGAATTTGACACAGTAAGGTAGAGCAAACAAGCCTTAGCTGATGGGGCCACAGAGTTACCCTGAGGCAATAGGTAAACGCTTTGGGGCAATTGGCCTAGGGAGAAACTACCTTGCCTTAGAGAGAATTTATGCTCTATGGGGCTGTCCACATATGCAAGCACCTGTGCTTGCAGCAACTCAAATAGAAGTGGTGCAGATTTGAGCTGGGGCTTTTTGCCTTGGTGCATGTGCTTGGACAGGCGCTTTGTTGTGGAGTAAATTGTGCCACTTGGGGCAAAATAACCCTGCCTGGCTCCTCCTGGATCTGCAGCCAGGGGGAGCTAGAGCCTGTGACCAGTCCTGTTCTGACCCCAGCAGCATAAAAAGCTGCCCTGTCCTGGCCCCATTCATACAAAAAGCTGCCCTGGCATGCAGCTCAGGGCAAACCACTCTCAGGAGCTTCTGGGGCCTGGCCAATTGGTACCTGGGGACACTACCCCTTGTGTCAGCTGGACTGATGTAGCAGCATCCCAAATCCATATTCTTCTACAATTAATACAAAAGACCACACTACATATACACATATACACCCCTACAGAAAGAACGAGAGTGAGAGAGAGAGAGACAGTGATCAGTTGGGCAATGCTGTATTGGTATATTTACAACGTTAAAGCAATGTGGAAGCCTACCAGTGTCTCTATCATCATGATAAAATAAATTCTAAATATCTATATGTGTAGATGGGTGCTTTTGGTTTTCTTCACATGTGATGGGTGTGTGAGGTGGGATGTGGTGTTTGCAGGAAGAGAGTGGGAAGGGGTGTGGGGGAAGGCAGGTGGGTGTGTGTAGAGGGATGTGGGCTAGTGTATGGGTAGGTGTGGAGCAATTGCTGGGGGGACTGTGGGTGTGGGGGACCTTGTGGGGGGAGCTGCTCAGGAGAGGTGGGTCCCCTGGCCCCCAAAGGGTGCAGCCCCTCCCCACAGCACATGGAATGCCCTGCCCCATAGGGGCCCAGCTCCTCCCTGGAGGGCCACAGCCTCTATCCGCCACAGGGCCCCAGCCCCCACACCCAGGGTCCCAGCTTCCCCTGGAAGGCCCCACCCCACCCAGCCCAGGGTCCCAGCTCCCCCTGGAGGGCCATAGCTCCCCTGCCCAGGGTCCCAGGCACCCTGGAGGGCCACAGGCCCCCCCACCTAGGGCCTTTAGCATATACCTTTAATAGATATACCTTTAGCAGCAGCAGCAGGGTGCTCAGAGCCATGGCATCAGGACTCAGCATGGCACGTGGGGACCGCGCGCTGGGCCCAACTGGGTCCTGCTGGCCTTGCGGTGTCTCTGCTGCCTGGCAGGGCTGAGCCGGGCCATGGTAACAGGACCCAGAGCAGGATGCAGGGACTGCATGCTGGGCCCAGCTGGGTCTTGGGGCCTCTCTGGGCCTGCCCAGCTGGGCCAGGCCATGATGTCAGGACCTGGAGTGGCAAGTGAGGACTGCATGCTGGGACCTGCCACCCTCGGGGCCTCTCTGCTGCATGGGCAGGCCAGGCCACAGTGGCAGGACCCAGTGTGGCACGCGAGGTCTGCGTGCTGGGCCCAGTTGGGTCCTGCTGCCCTTAGGGCACCTCTGACATCTGGCTGGGCCATTCCCATGGCAGCAGGACCTCGTGCAGCATATGGGGACCGCACGCTATGCCCAGATGGGTCCTGCTGGCCCTGAGGTTGCTCCTGCCCCCTAGCTGGGCCAGACCCATGGGAATGGCCTGGCCAGGTGGCAAAAGGGCCCCAAAGGCAGCAGGACCCGTCTGGGCCTGGCACACAGTCCCCACATGCCACACCAGGTCCTGCCACCAAGGCATAGGGCACGTCCAGACAAGCACAGATGTGCCTCTTTGAGGCAGGGCAAGAGGCATGTGTGGAAATGAAGAAATTAGACCTCTGAATATCCAGGCATCTAAAAAAAAAACATTCCGCAGAAGAGTGGAGCAAGGCATAGTCCCAGACTGTGCACAGAGCCAGCAGGGAGTCAGTCCTCAAAAGAGATGCTCTGGTTTCAGTCAGGGCATCTCTTCAGTGCTCCTGCTGCCCCTGGCCCCTGGCACTGTCCAAGGTAAGTCGGGGTGGGGGGTGGCAGAGGGATGGGGCGGGGGGGAGTGGCAGGGGGTGATGTCCCTGGAGCTGCAGGGGGTAAGGACCTGGCCCAGATCAGCTGTTACAGGCCCTGGGTGTGGGGGCTGCAGCCCTCCAGGGTGAAGCTGGGACCCTGGGCAGGGGCCCTGGGGCCCTGTGGGGGATAGGGGCTGTGGCCCTCCAGGGATCCTGGGCAAGCTGGGACCCTGGGGCAGGGGGCTGGGGCAGGGTGGATCTGGGACCCAGGACAGGGGTGGGGGGGGCCTCAATAGTGCCTGGGACTCTGAGTGGGGGGGATGGGGCACTGTGGGGGGGTACATCCCATGTGCTATGGGGAGGGGCTGCACCCTGTGGGGGCAGGGGACCCACCCCTCCTGAGAAGCCCCCCCACAAGGTCACCCACACCCACAGTCCTCCCAGCAATTGTCCCACACCTACCCATAGACCAACCCACATCCCACCACGCACCCACCTGCCTTCCCCCACACCCCTTCCCACCTCCTTCCCACAAACACCACATCCCCCCCATCACACACCCATCATGTGTGACGAAAACCAAAAGCACACATCTACACATATAGGTATTTAGAATTTATTTTTTATGATGAGAGAGACACTGGTAAGCTTCCACATTGCTTTAACATTGTAAATATACTAATACAGCATTGCCCAACTGATCACTGTCTCTCTCTCTCTCTCTCTGTATAGGGGTGTATACATGTATATGTAGAGCCTTTTGTTTTAATTGTGGAAGATTAGCTCCAGGAGGTCCTGAACCAGGTACAGGTTGTTGAAGATGGAATGTCCAGGCACCATGTACGTCTGGTTGGGGTGGATCATGTCTGTCACCACGGATCACAGGCACAGCGAGATGGCCTTTGCTACTACCTTATAGTCTGTGCAGATGAGGGACATGGGAAACCAATTCCTTAGGTTACGAGGATCTCCCTTCATCGGCAGAAGGGTCAGCACGGCCCTCCGGCATGACAAGGGGAGCTCCCCACTTCCCTTGGATTTGGCCCAGACTGCAGCAAGGTCTGGGTTGAGGATGTCTCGAAAAGCCCAGTAGAACTCTGAGGTCAGCCTGTCGATACCTGGGGCCTTGTTGCCAGGCATCAGGTGGAAGGTGGCCAGAAACTCAGCTGGAGTGAGAGGAGATTCCAGCCAGTCTTGGTCACCCATGCTGACCTGCAGGAGTCCCTCCCACAAGGTCTAACAGGCCTCGGCATCAGTTGGATCCAGGGAGAAGAGCTCTTCATAGCCCCGCACGTGCTGGCACATCTCGCCTGGATCCATGAGGGGGGTGCCGTCATCTGCCAGAAGGCAAGTGATGTACTTCTTGGCCCTCCACCTCCTCTCCAGGGTGTAGAAGAAGCAGAAGCTGTGGTCCATCTCCCGAAGGAGCTGGATGCATAAGTAGACAAATGCACAGCAGGCACGGTGGTCGTCCAGAGCAGGAAGCTCTTCCCGTCTCGCCTGACTCTCTGCAGAGAGACGGGTTGGTTGGGTTGGTGGCCAGGCACCTCTCCAGCTCTAACATTTCCCACTCGAGCTGCTCCTGGACCACCTCCCTTTGCTGGGTGTGCCTCTGAGTGTAGCCGCGGTAAAAAGATGGATGTGCACCTTCCCCACGTCCCACCATCTCTGAGCCGAGGGGAAAGCTGCCTGTTGCTCCCACCATGCCAGTCAGAACTCCCAGAAAGCCTCCCTGAAGCCCACATCCTCCAGCAGGCTGTCATTGAAATGCCAGTAGGCTGACCCCAGATGTCCAGGCCCCAGTGTGGCCTGAGCCCAGACAAGGTGGTGATTGCTGAAAGGGGTCAGCCAGATGCCAGAGGAGTGGGCCTGGGCAAAGTGCGGCAAAGAGATATAAACTTGGTCTAGCCAGGAGTGGCATGCCTGCTCCTCCCCAACCCTCACATAAATGAAGGCAGGGGGTTTGGTGGGGTGACAGGCACACCAGATGTTCACCAGGGAGTAGTCCATCATGATCTCCCCGAGGAGGCCCACAGGAGCCTGGTTCCTCTTCTTGTCTGACTGGTCTTGTGCATCTAGAGTGATGTTAAAGTCCCTGCCAAGGACCGGGCACTCACGAGGGTTGAGGGTGCTGATGTATGTGGCTGCCTGGCAGAAGAAATCCACCAACTCCAGGTCCTTCGCAGGGGCGTACATATTCAGAAGCTTCAGGACCAGCCCCTGCACCTGGACCTGGAGGTGCAGCAGGCGGCCTGGCACCACCTCAACATCCTGGAGAACTTCCAGCTGCAGGCCCAAGGAGAATGGGGTTGCCACCCCAGATGAGGTGGTTGAGAGGTCACTAAAAGAGACCCTGCCTCCCTACTCCAGCTGCCAATTTGGTTTGTTGGCTGGAGTCATCAGGGTCTCCTGCAAGAATACCATAGGGTAACTCCCCTCCTGAAGGAAGGAGAGCACCTGGCACCTCCGGAGACCCTTTCTGCAACTATGGACTTTGAGGGTCATGATCTTAAATGACCTCATGGCTGGCGCAGGGGGGCGGGGGTGTGTGTAGAGTAGACGGTTCAGCAGGGTCCTTATGCATCTCAACGCCTGGTGTGGGGCCTGCTGGTTCACGTAGCGTCCTCCCATATGTATAGAAGGCATCTATGAAACTGTGGGCCCACCTATAGATCCAAGTTTTGCAGCTTTTGGACCCCTTGCCTTCCCCTGCCAGCACCCTCACAATGGCAAGGATACTGTCAAAATCTCCCCAGTGGTCCAAGGCTAGCTGTACCTTGCTGGTGGACTGGTGGGTGTAGTCACAGTCAAGAAATGCAAGTAGCTCATCCCTGGGGACCGCTGGCATTAAGAGGTCGGCAGGCTCCATGGAGTCTGCTGGTTCTTGGATGTCCTCCTCCTGGTCCTGGAGCTCAGAGATCTCTTCTGGCACCATCTGAAACCCCCCAGTTTGCTAAGACCCTGGACTGTGATTGGGATTGGAAGAGCTCTGCAGCCCCTGGGATGGAGAGGAGGGGGGGAGTCCTTCACAAAATGGTGGGGTACAGCTGACACCTGGGGGGGTCAGTGCAGTGTCCCTGATGAGATCAGGCCGTTGATTAGGGGGCACCACCGTGACCCCCTCTGGTGTAGGACTATGGGGCAGGCTGCAATGAGGTTTTCCTGGGAGGGAAGAGACCCACCAAGCACCAGGATCTGGTGTCTGCCTTGGGGTTCTGGGAAAGGGAACTCACTGGGGTGAGCCCTAGGGCCTCTGTATCCCCTAGATCAGAGGGAGGAGGCCCTGCCATTAGGCCTTCCTTTGGGCAGGCCTCAGCCTTGGTGCCCATGGCTTCAGGGGGTAGGCCTTGGTCAGCAGAATTAAGGGCTTCCTCCATGGACTCCTGTTAGGCAGCACTGAAACCTCCTATGTGGAGATCTCCCATTTGATCTTTCCCAGGGCTGGGGTGTCAGGCACAACTGGGGAGGCCCCTGGAGGCTGGGCCTCTCTTTCCCCTTGCGTGGTGATCTTGGGAGGGGAACAGGGGTCCTCTATGTCAGACGGCTCCAGCTGTGCCCCACATCACAGCGACTGCCCTGGGGCATGGCACAGGAAGCAACGCAGGTCCCCCAGTGTATAGAAAATCCTCACCAGGGCCCCCTGATAAGGAATTGCCAGGCACCCCTCAGCCTTCAGCCATGCTCCCACCGCCAGCTGGATCATGACCTGGTGACAGAAAGAGCGCATGTGGTGGAGGCCAGGGTCTTGGCACCCCAGTGAGAGGGCCACCACTGGGGAGATAATTTTCCCTAGGGTTTGGAGCTGGGGGAGCAGGGCCTAACTGGGGATATAGGGAGGGATGGAGCTGAGGACCACCCTGGTCCCCAGCTCTTCTAGAGGCTTGAGGGGGACGTACTCGCTTTCCACCATGAGCCCCCTCTCCACCGCCTTTTGTGCAGTGGCCTCTGAGGCAAGGAAAAAGACCCCCTTGCCATGAAAGTGGGAGGCCACCATGATCTTGGGGGCACCCACTACCTGATCCAGGGCCTGCACCCAGGTCTCAAAGTGCAGGTTCTCCCACTTGGGCAGTTGGCACTTGAGCGCATGCCTGTGGATGAGTGCCAGAAAGGGGGCCCTGCTGCTTGAGCTGGAAGGGCTGGTGGTGGAGGGTCCAGGTCCCCTGGGTTTGGGTCTCCCCACAACTGCCTGTGCATAGTTATGGTTCCCCCCACAGGGGGCCATGTTGGTGGGGCCTGAGCGAGGGCCAGGCTGAGTGGATGTGCTGGCTGGTGTAGTGCACCTGGTTCCTTTCAGGTGCTGGTGGTCTAGACTTCTGGGCAGGACCCTTACCCTTCCCACCCCAGCTGTGGAGGAGGCTGAAGAGAAGCCCTTCTCACTCACCTTGCCCTTGATCCCTGATGATGGGACCAAGGCTGTCCCCCAACTGTGTGTTGATGGCGAACTGGGCAGCAGGCCAGAACAGGGGTGCAGAAGCTTGGGTGCAGTGCGGTGCAGTGGGGGTAGAAGCGTGCAGCAGAAGACCGCCCCCCCCGGGGTGGGGGAGGGCAGCAACAGCAGTAGCAGCCTCCCAAGGCAGGAAGGGGTGTAGACAACTTGATGCCTGAGACTAAGCCAGCAGCTAATAGTAGCCAGAGGCAGGAAAGGGCCTGGCTATCTTCTACCTAGAAGCTCCCGAGACCAAGCCTGCAGCAACCAGCCACAGCAGCAGCAGCAGCCTGGGACAGGAAAGGGCATAGCCAACTTCTTCCCAGAGTCTCCTCCCCCAGAAGCTCCTGAGAGTGAGTAGCCCTGAGCTGCTTGCCAGGGAAGCTTTTTGTATGGATGGGGCCAGGACAGGGCAGCTTTTTATACTGCTGGGGACAGCACAGGGCTGGCCCCAGGCTCTAGCTCCCTCTGGCTGCAGATCCAGGAGGAGCCAGGCAGGGTTATTTTGCCCCAAGTGGCACAATTTGCTCCACAACAAAGTGCATGTCCAAGCACATGAACCAAGGCAAAAAGCCCCAGCTCAAATTTTCACCGCTTCTGTTTGAGCTGCTACAAGCATACGTGTCTGCAGGTGTGGATGAAGGGGACTGGAGTCATCAGAGGCTATGGCAGATTTACCTCAGGTCAAAAGGTTAGATCATTGTGATTGCAACTTTTTCTCCACTCAGTGCAGCTGGGGTTTGCTCAGACTGTCCCATTCAGGCCTCCCTGCCTGAGAGTGCTCAGTGGGTACAGACTGGTTAAACAACACCTGGGAGCCCAGTGCTCCCCTTGGGGAGAAACTATTTCTTTGATGAATTAGTTTGGAGATTAAGGTGATGACGTCAGCCTTCAACTCCATGCGTTACCTTGTTTTCTAACTTATTCCAGGAAATCCTCAAAGCATTTGGTAAAAGATCTATGGATGAAGCTAGGCAAATCTGGCAATGAATGGGAGAAGAAAGGTGTCACAGTGTAACATCTCACCTAATGGTTACATTGGCCATATCATTTGAGAAGATCATCAAAGAACACATCTGTGATGGGCTGGCATCAGGGATGATGCTCAAGGGCAACCAGCACTGTTTCATTAGGGGCAGGTCATGTCAGACCAACCTGATTGCCATTTACGATCAGGTCACAAAAGCATTGCAGGGTGCAGGTGTCGCCGTGGATGTAGTCTTTCTGGAATTCAGCAAGGCCTTTGACACTGTCTCCCACCCCATCCTCATTAAAAATCTAGGCGACTGTGGTATTGATGTCTACACAGTCAGATGGATTGCTAATTGGCTGAAGAGTTGTATTCAGAGGGTGATGGTGGACGGGTCATATTTGACCTGGGGGGAAGTGGGCAGCGGAGTCCCCCAGGGCTCGGTCCTTGGGCCCACGCTGTTCAATTTCTTTATCAGCGGTTTAGATGATGAGGTGAAAAGCAACCTGTTCAAATTTGCTGATGATACCAAAATTTGGGGTGAGGTGGGCACGCTAGTAGGGAGGGAAAGACTGCAGAAAGACCTGGATAG
>JAGPOW010003316.1:160445097-160459405 GCA_030014935.1 Caiman crocodilus
GACATTTTTCCTCCCTAGGTGCAGCACTTTGCATTTCTCCTTGTTGAATTGCATTCTGTTGTTTTCTGCCCATTTGTCCAACCTGTTCAGGTCTGCTTGTAGTTGTTCCCTGCCCTCCGGTGTGTCTACTTCTCCCCACAGTTTTGTGTCATCTGCAAACTTGGACAAAGTACACTTCACTCCCTTGTCCAAGTTGCTGATGAAGACATTGAAGATTATCGGTCCAAGGACTGAGCCCTGCGGGACTCCACTGCCCACACCCTTCCAGGTCGATACCGACCTATCTACTACAACTCTCTGGGTACAACACTCTAGCCAATTCGCCACCCACCGGACTGTGTAGTCATCCAAGTCACAGACTCTTGACTTGTTCACCAGTATGGGGTGAGATACCATATCAAAGGCCTTCCTGAAGTTTAAGTATACGACATCCACATCCACCCCTCCTCCTGTGTCCAGGCGTTTTGTAACCTGGTCATAAAAAGAGACCAGATTAGTCAGGCACGATCTGCCTGCTACGAACCCCTGCTGGCTTCCCCTCAGCATAATTTGTCCTGCCGGGCTTTTGCATATGTGAGCCTTGATAATTTTTTCAAAGACTTTGCCAAGGATGGAGGTGAGACTGACTAGCCTGTAGTTGTTTGGGTCCTCCTTCCTCCTCTTCTTGAAAATGGGGACCACATTGGCCCTTTTCCAGTCCTCTGGGACTTGGCCTGTGCGCCACGAGCGTTCAAATATTCCCGCCAGTGGCTGTGCTATGATGTCGGCCAGTGCCTTCAGTACCCTCGGATGGAGCTCATCTGGGCCTGCTGACTTAAAGGCATCCAGTTCTTCCAAGAGATTCTGCACCATCTCAGGGTCCACACATGGTAGTCTGGCACCTTGCTTCTGCCTCTCTACAACCTCAGTGAGAGAGTTGTCATGCCCCTCTCTTAGGCAGTCATCATGGATTGCTTTGCTATTGCATGTGTGGATTTTGAACTGGCTACTAGGCCTGTGTGAGTTGGCAGTGATCTGATCCATGTTTGGATGGCTGCAATCTGATCCTGGAGCTCCAGACTGGGTTTCTGCCTCGATCCATCTGAAGCAGCTCTGAAGATTCAGAGCCACCTCGGAGATCCAACCATAAGGTATAATGGGGAATCAATTAAATAACTATAACTTTGATGTTTTTTGTACGATTTTGATGAAACTTGCAGGGATGGTAGTGTCTGCTGAGGGCTTGAAACCTGCCAAGTTGAAGAAGATTGGTACAGGGGTTTGGGGGGAACTGTATCCCAAATTCTTGAAAGCCAAACTCATGTCACATCTATGTGTTACATGACAGCAGGGTCAAAACTGCAGGGCTGGTAGCTCTTACTGAGACCACAAAGCCTGCCAAGTTTCAAGAAGATAGGTGCAGCGGTTTGGGGGGAACTGCACCTCAAGCTGCAGGCAAGCAAAGCTTGTCACATGGGTAACCCTGCATGTGTTAAGGTGCAGAGGGGTGACAGCTGCAGAGATGGTGGCCCCTGTTGAGGCCATGAAGCCTGCCAGCTGTGGAAGAGATCGGTGCAGGGGGGTTCTGGGGCCCTGCACCCCTAGCTGCTGACAGACAAAACTTGTGCCATGGGTGCTTGTGCAACTGACTGTCTCTATCTTGGGGCAATTGATTGTTTGTATTGATTCTTTCCTCAGCCTGGTTTTGTAGGTGCTAATATATGGCAATTAACTGGCTACATTAGCTAGATCCTATGTATTGAGCTGGTTCCTGAGTGAATCACAATTGATTGGTACCCAGTAACACAGTAGCTTAGCAGCCAGGCCTGCAGTAGTGTCTCCCACCCCCAAGTCAGAGAGAGTCAGTTGCACGAGCACCCATAGCATGAGTTTTGTCTGTCAGCAGCTAGGGGTGCAGGGCCCCAGAACCCCCCTGCACCGATCTCCTTTACAGCTGGCAGGCTTTGTGGCCGCAGCAGGGACCACCACCCCTGCAGCTGTCACCCCACTGCGCCTTAACACACACAGTGTCACCCATGTCACAAGTTTTGCTTGTCTGCAGCTTGAGATGCAATTCTCACCAAACCCCTGCACCTATCTTCTTGAAACTTGGCAGGCTTTGTGGTCTCAGCAAGACAGTAGTCCTGACCTTCTTACTCTACGCCAGTAAATCACTGAATCAGAGGGGAAAAAAAGTACTGGAAGGGACTGCAGGAGGTCTAACCTCCTTTCTCAAGGCAGGAGCACCTTTGTCCAAGTGTTTGTCTAACCTGTACTAAAATCTCCTTTGTTGCAATTTAAACCCATTAATTGTCCTGTCCCCCCTGAAAACAGAACAATTAATTGTCATCCTCTTTAGTAGCAAACTATTTGCATGTGAAGACTTGTTACCAACTCTTCCTCTTCTGCCTTTTCTACTCCAGATTAAATAATCCCAAATCTTCCATCCTTTCTTTGTATGTCATGTTTTCTGCACCTCTAATCAATATTGTTCTCTTCTCTGGAATCTTTCCAATTTGTTCACGACTTCCTTAAAGTCCTTTGCCCAAACTGGACACAGTATTCCAGGTGAGGTCTTACTAGCGCTGAATAGAGTGGAAGATCAATTGCCCTGATTTGCATGTAACATTCCTGTTAGTACTTCCTGGTATGTTATTAGATTTTTTTGCAACAGTATTTCACTTTTGACTCATATTCAGCTTGTAGTCCACCTTGCCCTGTCCCTGGATCATTTTCTGTAGTACGGCAGTCTAGGCATCTATTCCTTGATTTGCATTTTTGAATTTGATTGTTCTGTCCCATGGTTAGTACTTTGCATTTGTCCTTATTTAATTTCATTCAAATTATTTCAGAAAATTTGTCTAATTTATTACAGTTATTTTGAATCCTAATCTTGTCCTCCAAAGTGTATGCTACCCCATACAATTTGGTGTCACCTACAAATAGTATTAATTGTGCACTCTGTTCCATCCTCCAAGTTATTTGCTGAAGAATTGAACAATACTGGATCCAAGATAGTCCCCTGGGGAATTCCTCCTGATGCCTCCTCCTTTTAGCTAGACACTGAGCCATTTATGGTTACTCTTTCAGCATAACTATTCAACCAGTTATGCACCCAGTTTACAATAGTTTAAATCTGGACTATATTTCATTATCTTACTTATGAGAATTTAACAAATGGCAATGTTTGAAACCATGCTAAATCAAAGTATATCACACTCACTGCTCTCCTCCCATCCATAAAACTAATTATTTTTTCAGAGAAAGAAATCAATTTGGTTAAGCATGATTTGCTCTTGAGAAATCCATTTGGCTATACCTTATTGCCTTACTATCCTCCAAATGTTTAGAAATAGATTCCTTGATGATAATGTTTCAGTATCTTTCTGGATAACAAAATTAGACTGAAGCTTGTAATTGTCTGGGTCTTCATTTCCCCCCTTTTTAAAGATGGGCACTGCATTTGCCTTTTCTAGTCTTTTGGGAACTCACCTGACCTCGGGGAGCTCTCAAAAGACAATAGCCAAAGGCTCTGCAGCTACTTCAGTAATTCCTTGAGTACTAAATCTCAATGGGGCCTACTGATATGAAAATATCCAGCTTGTCTCAGTAATCTCTAAGATGTTCTTTCCCTACTGCAGGTTGGTTATCCACTTCCCTATCCTTACTGCCAACTATGTTTGTCATCTAACTAACTTTTAGAGAAGACTGAAGTAAAAAAGGCATTAAATGCTGCAGCTTTCTCTGCATCATCCATTATTAGATTCCTCTCCTGTTTCATTAAGAAACCTACACTTGCCTTGTTCTTTCTCTGAATATTTGCAGAATGTTTTGTGTTGTTTTTATGTCCTTTGCTTGCTGCATATCAGTTAGTACCTTAGCCTTCCTGATTTTCTCCTTATGTGTCTCTACTACCCTTATATGTTTTACCTAAGTAATATGGCCAAGTTTCCACTTCACATGAGATTTGTTTTTAAGTTTCAAATCATCAAAGAAGTCACAATTTAGCCACCCTTATATTTTGATGCATTTTTATCCTTCCTTTGTGCTAGGATAACATTCTCTTGTGTAGGTTGTCATAGAAAACCTACAACCATCCTGTCAAGAAACTGAACTATTTCCATCTAAGTTGTCTGAGAAAGATAATGAGATTAAGAAAGCAAGATAGAAACCTACATAGTGAAGTTCTCTGGTGAACAAATACACCAAGTATAGGTGTTATGATTATGGAAGTGCAACAAAGATGATCTAGAAATGTAGGTAGGATATTTGACAACTGTTCCCCCAAGAAAATCCTGTATAGTGGACAATACTTTGGTAGATGTTCACATGATGAGTTACAGATAAAATGTAATGATTGTCTAAACACACTGTTGATTCAGTGCTTTATTCAAAACTGAGCAGAAAAAGCCCATGAACACAACAAAAATCCGTGGTGCAAATCCATTGCTGATGCCACAGCTATGAGAACAAGTGTATGAAGAACTTAAGCAGCAAAAACAAAAGTTTCAGCATCAGTTTCTCTCCTAATTGACAACATCCAGTTTGGAACTGTACTTTCCACAAAAAAAAGGGGCTTATCAGCTACCAGAGTACCTATTGCTGAATACCTTTATCATTGGATGAAATGTGGTTGTCTGACTACAATGGACAACAACAACAATGAAGTCATAAGATGATGGTCCCAGCCTCAGAGAGTTTACAAGTTAGCTTATGAGAAGATGTAGATGGTGGGAAAGACAAGCTCAGGGTCTTTCCCACCCAACAAACACACATTTTTTAAAGTGGGCCAAGTTTTATACATGTTTTTGTCAGTCACAACATATGGAAGATGAAAGTACCTGTTGGGCATGGTGACATCCCATTTTTATCTAATTTAATATGAATAGAGTTCTTATGAAAGGAAACAGGCTACCAGTCTAGGACAATGTAGTCTCTTCAGCTGTGAAGTGAGCACAAAGGGGGCCATGATTCTCCATAGCAACCTGTCAAACCTAAGTATAGAGACCACCTCTGAGAGGGAGAGTGTAATTGTGTCTCTGTGCTCATTGGGTGCGTCCCCATGGCCAAGAATATGCATTCCCTGGAGACAACTAGCATTGGCACATATTGGTGCCACTGCTAGTTGTCCCTGGGGAACACCCCTGCACGCACGCTCTGGTGTGTAGCAAGTTGCTCTGAGTGGGATGGGGAGGTTGGGGCCAGCACCTGGGCTGGCCCCAGAAGCCTTACCTGGGGTCCTAGTGGCCTCCCAGGGCTACAGCAATGGTGACCTGGGCATGCAGAGCCTGACCAGCAGCTGGAACTAGAGCTGGAGCAGGTTTCTGGCAGTGCAGACTGCCAACATGTGCACCACCCTACTTTTTTCTAGTGTGGGTTTTTTTGACACTGCAATCTCTGGGTGTCAGAAAATCCCACCATGCTACAAATTAGCAGCAAGGCAAATGCCTGCATGCGTCATGCATGTGTTTTGTGGTGCTGAAGATGGGTTTGCGGCACTGCAAACCATGTGTGCTTGTGGGGATGTGCCCATTCTGTCCTTGGCCTCCATGCTTGTATTGCCACAAGTGATGCCAGTTGGGTGCAGATGTTCTCATCTTCCAAGAATTGGACTGCAACAACGAGTACACTCACAGAATCCATTAGATGGTGGGCAACAGTTTTCAAAAATGCCTATTTGACTTAAGACCCCAAATTCCATTTTCAAAAGATTTAGGCATTAAGGTACCTATAGGTATATCTATACTGCATCTGTGGTGCAAGCCCTACCCCCTGCTCCTGGTCTGCATTCATCATACTTGGAAATAAGGCAGTAAAGCCAACCTAAGGACATATCCTCCTACAGTTGCTTTCAGGCACAACAAAAAGAGAGAGCTTACTACCAGTGGCAGGAGGCATTCCTCAGGCTGCTTGGGATGCTTCTCATCTGATGCTGAGAAGTACTAGTTTTCCTGTTTTACAGATAAAGAAACTGTGATTGTGACTGGCCTTTAATTATGCAAGAGGTCTGTGGAAAAGTCTGAAATAAACTGTAGACCTCCTGAATCCCTGGTCAGTAATGGTACTTCCTAAATTATCTTTTCCATTAGATGGTTAAAAACAAATCATTACCTTCTACTGAATCCAGCAGCCTAGAAAGAAAGGCTACACAGATCATTATCAGTCCTCTGAGATATCAAGTTCCCTCAGAGGCATGGTTTTACTTCTGGTAGCAGGACAATCCTTTTGTACTGTAGCTATACAGTGCTTAGCACAATAGGATCCTGGTGTTTGACTGGAGCTTCCGCATCCTAAAGAAATATAAATAAAACAATATGGGTTAGACACTTAATAGTCTTATTGCAATATAATATCCTCCTACCATAGAATAAGAATAGGTTTTTCCATTGAGGTAAAATGGACACTTTTTGTTATCAAATTAAGAGTCCATACAGAGAATTCAGCAGGAAAGCAGACCTGTATTAGTTTAAATTCACACTATAGCTCATATCAGTGCAACTTTCCCCAGAAGGTGAGCCCTCAGTGACATATCTTGTTGTGTTGAGTTACCATAGCTCAGCTTTGAGGGTGTGCCATTGTGTGTGGAAAAGATGGCACCATTGCTCAGACGCTAGCCAAGGTTGGGAAGAGTTGAATTCAGTTCCTGGTTCAGAAAGAGAGTTGAATCTACTTTGAGTTTTGGGGAAAATAAAGTTAAAACAGGGCTGATATGTTAAACTTATCATGTATGTTTCCTCATTCCAATTGTTTAATAATCATAATTAACTATGAAGGGAAGGTAAATAGTCTCCATTCCATGTATCTTAAGATAATAGGAAGAATGGAGAAATTTCAAACATTGGTAAGGTAATGATTTGTAGAGCAGCACATTACTTAAAACATCAATAAATCTAAGCCAAGAAATACCACTGCAGGCAGCAGTCAAAAACAGTTTTTGGCTCTGCTCTGCAAACAGAAATTTTTATTTGATCAACAATGTTATTGCAACAGAGTTGCTGTTCAGACTCTGGAAGCTGGCTTCTAAATGGACACCTCTTACTGTTGTGAAATGCAGCTTCACAGTGAAGGTGTGGTTTAGTGAAAAGGTAACCTTTGGGAACAGTTTCAGGTTATTCATGATAACAGTGTCAGAATGTTTTAGTTTGTTTCTTTCTATTTGCTTAAACATTTGCATAACATAGCATTATGAAACTAATTTTGAAGGCAGCAAAAATATAGTCCAGTTTTATACTATGAATAGCAGTCATTATGCTCCAGGAAGCAGATTTACTTGACTTTTGGGGAGGGAACCAAAATTTTAATATCAGTGAATGTACTTGATGCCATACACAGGCAAAGACAATTCCTGCCACAGAGATTCGTCTAAAAGATAAACACAGAGAAAACAGAACACAATGGGAAAGAGTGGGAACTGATTTTTTTTTCAATAAAGCTGTTTTAAAAAATGGTGAATGTTTTCAGAACATATCATATTTTGGGGGGTTGTTGAAATGTGAATTTTTGACAACAGTAACCCCATACTGAAATTTGAAGAATTTCAACCAGCTCAATTTTTCCTATTTATATGGAATATTATAAATGACTTGTAGTTATCATTATAGGCTGGCAGCTAAGCAGTCATTTAAAAAAGGGAGAATGGTGGCTATTAAGAGCTAATATGTAGAACTGCCATGTGCAACAAGCTTTATTGGTTCTAGAGAACCCAGAAATGACACTACATATTCTTGAGCACCATCTGCTGGAATTTTATCTATTAGCTAACTATTTACATATACACAAATACATAGCACTTCTGTGGTAGTAGCTTAATGAACTAGAGTATAAAACTTGTTCCAGTTGCAGGGATGGGATTTTTAAAAATGTGCATAAACCCATGTTTTGGAAAAGGAGACAAAGGTATGGAGATAAGGCTCTCTGGAGGAGGAATAGGAGGTAGGTTGTAAGATGCAAGTGTTAAGAAGTAAGCCAAACCAGAGCTGTGTTTGAGGCCTTCAGGTAAAGAGAGGGAGTTTCAAATAATTTCAGCATTAGGAAGTTTTAAAAGGTTAAAAAAGCTTGAAAAGAAGGTTTTGTCTGCCGAAAATCCATTATGTCATTTCAGCCTCCTTAATTCAGACCTAAAGTCATCATGTGTAAAGCAGAGGAACATGCATATATAATTGCATGCGACTTAGTTACATTTTCTCTTGATTTTAGGGAGAGAAGGGGGTCTTGCATTCTAAAGCAGCAGGCTCTTCCTCCTATAGAGCATGACTGACACAAGAACACAATAAAATCAAGCAGCCTGTAAATGCAGAAGTAATTTTTTTGCAGTTTCATGTACTGAAGCCAAAACTGGCAAACTTGTCTCCCAAATTAAGCTCTTAGAATCATATTAAATAAGAAGCCTGCATTTCAGAGGTGCTGAACATTTGCTACTAGTACTGAAGCCAATGTACTTGTAAATACCTTTTTTTAAAAATATTTGTAGTTTTTTGAAAGGAAAAAGATTAGCTTCAGAACTACAGTGAGTAGTTGTAGAAGAATGTAATAGCTCAGAAGATTGGCCCTGGGCTTTAGTGCCTATAGAGCATTGACAGAAGTGACATTTTGTTGCACAATCACCGCCCTGAAAGTGCTCTATAGTCATGATCTAACAGAAGTGTATAGCTTCAGAACACTTTAAAAGTCCTCAATTGTACAACTGTATCCTATGAGGGTTATAGGTGAATACTGTATGAGGGTTCAGGTGAATGTGCTCCAAAGTGGAGCACCTTCATTAACTTGTAATAGTGCCTGCCTGGGAGTGGGGCTGGGCTCATGGAGCTCAGTTCCACCCCTGTGCTGTCTTCAGAATGGGAGGAGGGGAAGAAAGGGGGTAGAGGGGGAGTTTGGTCTTGGGTGTGGATTGGAGCTCCCCCAAGATGCAGCCTCCAGTCCATTCCCCCTCTCCAGTGCAGGCTGGGCAAACCCCAGACTGAGCTCCCTCCCCTTCTCTCCCTTCCCCCCTTCCAACCTGAAGACAACAATAGGGCTGTGGCGGGGGCCAGGGTTAGGGAAGAGAGGCTGTAAACATGCAGCTGGCTCCAAAGTGGAGCTTGATCCCCCCAGACTCAACAGAGAACATCTGTTGGGTCAGGGGGCTGGGTGGGGGGCACTGTAACTCATGGTGCTTCCTGTGAAGTGCCATAAGTTACAGCAGGGAGCTGTACATCTGTTAGTGCTCACAGTTTTCTGAATAACATCCAGTCCATATTGGTACTGATCAAAAGTTACTGCCATCTTAGTGTTAGCCTGCATGCTTATAAGCACACCAAGGGAAATGGTTGTCAAGTTGCTGCCTTCTCAAATAGAGATATGCAGATCATAGCAAAGTGAAAACACTGATGGCTGGGCAAGGTCCTTGCCATCTATTACCTCAGAGCTTTAGGTTTAGGTTGGAAAGAAACAAAACAGAATATCCTTAAGATGAGAACAGGTTTTTTCTAGTTAGAAATATTTATCCTCATGTTCTGTCCTCAGTGTCACATGATCTGGGGCTAGCATTACCAAAAAAAAAATCTATCATTGTCAGATAGCGGGTGCAGTATTTGCTGACTGCAATGGCTAATGGTTCAGTGATATTGGCTTAGCCAGGGATTTAAATTTTGTGCTGGAGTTGTGGCAGTGGAAAAATGGTTTATTGCTGTAAACTGGCACGGGGGGATCAATTATTTTGGGTGGAGGGCCACTTACCTAGTTTTGGCAAGCTGTCAAGGACTGCATGGGTAGCCCCCACCCCCTGGTCACCATCTTGGGACCAATATCCCAATGTCTTGGGACCAGTGTCTCAGGGCCAGAGCCAGCAGGGCCCAAAGTGGGGCACAGTCTGGTAGGGGTCTGTGGAACCATGCTGGGCTGCACCAGCAGGGAGAAGTGGGGAGCTGGCCCAGCTCCATACAGCCCCTGCCGGCCAGAACCCTATACTCCTGCTGCCCTGCTCTGGGCCCTGCTGTCACTGGTCCTAGGACACCGGTGCAAGCCCCGTACTCCCACTGACTCCCACACTCACTCATTCCCAGCAGTCCCTCCCCAGCCCCATAGTACAGGCGGGGGGCAGCGTGCAGCCCCAACCCTCTGCTTGCTGGCAGGGAAGGAGTTGGTGCTGAATGCAGGGAAAAGCAGCTCCTCCCTCGCCCCATGGCCAGTGCTCCCTGCTGTAGCCACTTGTAGCACATGCGGGGCTGTCCTGCACAGGCACAGGCAGCCCCATGCGGGCTGTGAGCAGCTGCAGCAGGAAGCACCGGCCATGGGGTAGGGGAGGAGCTGCTTTTCCCCAGCATTCGGCACCAGCTTGTATCCCACCCTCCACAGCCAGCCTGGGCTCCACACCAGCTCCAGGCTCACTCATCGGGGCCGCGCATGGTGCAGCAGCTGCTCAGTGCAAAGGAAAATGGCCCCCCTGCTTGCCGCGCAGGGTAGGGTTTGCCACCACTGCTTCTGTGCTGCCTAGCATGCGAGCTCAGGGTGGGCAGCAACAGCAAATACTGCCCAGTGTGGCAAATGAGGTGGCTGCTTTCCTCTGTGCCAAGCAGCTGCTGTGCCGTGTACAGCTCCAACAGTGGAGCCCAGAGCCAGCACAGGGCCCAGGCTGGCAGTGGGGGTGGGTTACGAGCTGGTGCTGAGTGCCAAGAGAAAAGTGGCCCCTCACCTGCCCTGTGGCTGGTGCCCCATGCTGCAGCTGCTCGCAGCCCGTGTGGGGCTGCCTGTGCCTGCTGAGGACAACCCCGTGCAGGCTGCGAGCAGCTGCAGCAGGGACCGCCAGCCATGGGACGGGGGAGGGCCACTTTTCTCCATGCTCAGCTTTTCCCCAGGCCCCCCTCCCCCGCTTACCTGAGTTTCCCACGCTGGTGCAGCCAGGGAGCCACATACATTGTCCCAGGCTAGAAGTCCCTGGGGGGGCTTCCAGCTGGGGGGGGGGCAGGGCTGGCTGGGCCCTGCTGTTGTAGGAGCCCACCAGGGCTTCCCCTAGGTCTTACCGCTCCTGGCTTCTGCCATTTTTTACAGGAACCAAGAGCAAATAAATATTAATTTTCTAAATGTTTTGGCCAGATAGAATGGCCTTGTGGGCTGGATTCGGCCCACAGGCCGTATTTTGCTCACTCCTCCTGTAAACCCTATTCTCTGTAGTGGAGAGTCTGGGACTTATGTGGACTAATGGTGTTAGTAGATACTGAAGCCCAGCCAGAACTACAAATGGATCCTTGCAGCCTGTGAATAATGTTAGCACCAGTTAACAAAGGAGGTGGGGAGCAAGGGTACTCAAGGAACATCTCTGTGAGTCCTAGAAGTTTTAAGCTCACAATTGTTATTATAGTATCTGCTTCTTTGTGAATGAAGTCAAGCTGCAGAATGGGTGCACAGAGCAGTTCAATAGATCTCTGGACTTCAGTAAGGTGAGATGTTATCTTCTGTATTACCCCTCTTGGGGTCCCTTACTGACTGCCTTCCTCTTTGCCTTTTCTGGATTGCTCAGTGAGACCATGGGTTATAAGCAGCAATTAGTGAACTAAAATATTGTGTTTAATCATGGAGATTAGAAATGAGCTTTATTAGTTTTGAGAATAGTCCTGAAGTGAAGTGTTGGGTACCTGTGCAGATGAGTTACTTAAAACTGCCTGAGCAAAGCACTGGATAATACCTGGTAGGAAACAATTGCATTGACAGGTAGATGGATTGGTGACCTGATCTCTCCCATTAATAATTTCTATGATATTCTAATACAATGGCTAAGCTCATTCGCTGGATGTTTCTTTCTGTGGCAGTGATCAGAGACTAACAGCAGTCACACCATATCTTTAGACATTAGTCTTAATTCTCCACTGAGATGAATACTGTTAGGATGAATACAGTATGAATACTAAATACACTTCCCTTGCCTCCCATACTACACATTGAAAAACAAGGCAGTGTTTCATTGTTTTGCAACTGTGACATCTTAGAAACTGCTTTAGTCAGATTGCAAAGCAGCTGGAAAAGTCTTTTGGTTTACCTGAGGATTCCCTTCATCTGCCTGAGGTTCTTCTGCCTATAGAGAAATACTCAAATGGGATAGAGATGACATAGCAGTTCTTTTGCCAATATTGAAAAACTCTTATGCCAACACCCATCCTTGTCCCATGAGGCTAAAGCTGATGAAGCACAGCCACAGTGCAGTTGCACCTCACTGATCCCCAGCTGCAGCTAGGCCTCCTTGGGCATTTCCTGGCCAACTGTGGGGCTGGAGAACCATGGAAGTGGTTTAAAGTCATTTTTACTTCTCACTCAGGTCTTGTATCAGTTGCAGGTTACCTGGAAAAAGGACTCCTACTTTAATTTTTTTTTAAATTAAAGTTTACATTCTATAGGAACTGATGAGAGAAGTGTCATAAATGGTGTCCAACCCACTTCTGGTCACACTGACCATTGAAAGACACCATTTAATACAGGCTACAGCTATTGCTAAGTCTTCAGTAAAAAGGAGTTCCCTGACAAACTTACTTAATATTTGTTTACAGCATGGAGGGAGACCTTACACTCGGGGAACCAGTTACAGCATGCTAGTCACCCAACATGATTAACATGTTCAGGGTAGCTAAGAATGAATGATATTCCCAAACTGAACAGCCCTACACAGTCCAATCATGTAACATAGCTGAGGATTCATGGCTTAAACAGGAGTTAACCCTGGGCAGACTGCAAGACCAAACTAGGTGTTAAGCACTTTGGGAGATTATCACATTGAAACTGGATCCTGTTAGGTTTTACAATGTAGACTGGATCTTTAATGTTTGATTGTTGAAACAATTGAAAAACAAGGGGCAAAATGAGTGACACCTGGAAGTTTTATGTAGTTTCCTCTCCATTTCTCTGACTAAATATGCTTGTTCTCAATAGAATCCTGTTCATTTTTAGACAAAATAAGCCATGGCAATACCCTTTAAAACCCATTTAAAAAGGGCTGGAAGGAAGAGTCATCCACTAAAAGAGAAGGTGCATTAAACATAGGTTACCCCGAGGCAGTGGCAAGCTCTACAACTTGCGTAACTAGCCAGGGGAGGGAGTTGCACTGACAAGTTATGCAGGCTTTTACAGCAGCAGGGAATTTGATCCTTCTATTCTAAAACTTAACAAGTAGCAACACCTTAATCACATGCCTAGGTCACATGCTAAAAACAGCTATGCAGAACAGCATATGATAGTGGTTTTTTTGTAATGTAAGATGAGAACTGTGAGTGAAATTGGGGTAGGGTTTGTTACTACCTACCAGAAGGCAAAGTAATGTCTTCACAATCATTTCTGCCTTGGTTTCAGGTTTTTTTTGTTGTTGGGGGTTTTTTTTGGAGCACATGGACTTCTCAAACTGTGTCAGAGCTGCTAGCACTACAGTTCTTTAGGTCCTCACAAGATGACATAGGTGATTGGCTCCAGCACAATATTTATGGTCTTGTCAGATCTCATTATCTGAGTTGGGTTGAGGCAAATTAGACCTTTGGATCACTGCCTGCCAAGACAGTGAGCAGCAGGCTGCAGCATGGCTGGATACATCTGCCCAGATACCTCCAGAGTAAGCCAGCTTGCCTTGCTGAGGAACAAAGATTTCAGTGTCAGGTGTGGGAAGATGGTAACCCCACTGTGGGAAGAAATTCTGGAGGGAAGTCTTTTCAGGGGAGGGGAGCATGTTGTAAAAGAGGAAGGATTATATGGGTGTATTGGGTCTGCACAATGGATTTGGTAACAAGATCCCATTTAACCTTAATGTACAGACTTGCCACAACAGTGCCTGGCTGAGGGACTTCCAACAGATACTCAAGTGCTTTAAGATGCAGTGCTAATGGTTCACAAGTTGTCTTTTCCCCCTTAATCAGTCTTGAGCAAATGCCTCTCCACAGCGTTAGAAGTACCCAGGTTGTCAGGACTTCTTGAATAATAGGTCTGTGAGACAGGTCGTTGCTCGAAGCCACCCTCCACACAGCCTGCACAGCTGCCTCTGGGGTAACTGCCTGCCTTCTTGCCTACCACGTCTTTGATGTTAACCAATTAATTAGCAGGAGGCTGCCCTTGTACTGCGCCCTCTATTAGGGGGAGCGATCTAAGGTTCCTTCCTCCCCCATACCGCAGCCCAAGCCTCACAGATTTCATAGTTCCATAGTAACTAGGGTCAGAAGGGGCCTAGAGCAGGCCATCTAGTCTGACCCTCCACCAATGGCAGGAACGAGTGCTGGGGTCACACGACCCCAGCCAAGTACCTATCCAATCTACTTTTGAAGATGCCCAAGGTAGGAGCAAGAACCACTTCCCTAGGAAGCTGGTTCCACATCCTAGCCACCCT
>JAGPOW010003316.1:160459505-160470619 GCA_030014935.1 Caiman crocodilus
TGGCCAAGGTCTGGAATGGGCTCCCAAGGGAGGTGGTGCTCTCCCCTACCCTGGGGGTCTTCAAGAAGAGGTTAGATAGGCATCTAGCTGGGGTCATCTGAACCGAGCACTCTTTCCAGCCTATGCAGGGGGTTGGACTCGATAATCTGTTGAGGTCCCTTCCGGCCCTAACATCTATGAATCTATGAATAAGCTGAATATGAGCCAGCAGTGTGCCCTTGTTGCCAAGAAGGCTAATGGCATACTGGGCTGCATTGGTAGCTGTGTTTCCAGTAGGTCAAGAGAAGTGATTATTCCACTCTATTCAGGACTGGTGAGTACACATCTGGAGTACTGTGTTCAATTTTGGACCTCCCACTACAGAAAGGATGTGGATAAATTGGAGAGAGTCCAGCGAAGGGTGACAAAAATGGTGAGGGGGCTGGAGGACATGACTTATGAGGAAAGACTGAGGGAACTAGGCCTGTTTAGTCCAGAGAAGATGAAAGAGAGGACTTAATAGCAACCTTCAACTACCTGAAGCGGGTTTTGAAAGATGTTGGAGCTAGACTGTTCTCAGTGGTGGCAAATGACAGAACAAGCAGCAACAGTCTCTAGTTGCAGTAAGGAAAGTTGAGGTTAAATATTAGGAAGAATTTTTTTCACTAGGAGGGTAGTAAAACTCTGGAACAGGATACCTAGAGAGGTAGTGGAGTCTCCATCTTGGAGATTTTCAAGACCTGGCTAGACAAAACTTTGACTGGGGTGATCTAGTTGGGGCTCGTCCTGCTTTGAGCAGGGGGTTGGACCAGAAAACCTCCTGAGATCCCTTTCAATCCTAACTTTCTATGATTTTATGATTCTATGACTGGGAGAGGTGACTGCCAAGGTACGGGAAATGCTCAACGTTTTCTAGGGGTTCTCCACCAATGGTAATTTGTAAGGGGAGAGGAGGGTAGCTTGTGCTGGGGGCAAATGAGATATTTCTGTGTTTGAACATTTTTTTTTTATTTATTTCCTTTTTTTGAAAAAATTATTAAAATTTCTGTGGAAAGCTGATAGTTTTCATGGAAAAATTTAGTCCATCAGAATAGAACTGCTTGGGAAATTTGAAACCAAACAGTTTTTGTCAGAAAAAACTTATCTGTCAAAACTGAAAATTTCCAACAGGATAGAGGCAGTTGGCCAAAACCAGAGATGTTCCATCATTGCAGAGTAGGCAGTGACTAGAGTACTCACTGACATGCAGGAGACCAAGACTCAGTTTCTTACTTAGGCAAGGAACTTCAGATTCAGTTTTCTACATACAAGATATATGCCTAAACTACCAACCAATATTTAGGGGTAGAAAGAGTGGGGAGGCTGGGAAGACACTTAATCCCCCCTGTTGAAAGTGTTTGACTTTGTATTGGTAATTAAATATTTAATAGTCCAGAAAGTCAGTATGACCTACTGTATACCCTCAGCAATTAGGATATATATGGAGAACAGTGGGGTCAAAGAAGCAAGTCCCCTGTCTAATCTCAGATGGAGCATGGACTTGAATCTCAGCCTTTGGCAGCAATAGCTTAGTGCCTTGTTTAGCTAATGGCCGTTTGAGGTACAGAAGTATCTCTCCCTTGTTTTTAAAGAAAAATTCCAAACCTCCTTGAATGTTCAAACTTTCATCCCAATGTCAGCAAGAAAGTTTCTGAAATTTGATATCAAATCACAGGACAGGAGAACCAGGAAAAGCTAGTCAAAAACCCAATTACCCATTGAAAACAGTTTTGATGGCAATGTTTTTACCAGTCCTACTTTAAACTTGAAATATTGCTAACATCAAGATGTAAAGGCCATGCAGAAGTCTGGTAGTGTCTGCGTGACTGCTGTGAAACAAAAAGCAGGAAATGGTTGTGTCATTTTCCATTTTTCTTGGGTATGGGCCTCACCTTTTGCAGTTAGCTCTCTTGAGGTTGGGCCCCTGCTGTAATGCTTGAAATCACCTGAGACTGTCATGGAGATCTCATCTTGTGAAGAAATGACATTAACCTTGTGAAACAAAGTGGACAGCCCTTTAACATCCAGGAATCTGCAGCCAGCTGACTCAGTATGATTATCACAGCAGCTCAGAGTGGTTAGATGTTCCTATAAAAGGGCAGGAGGGAGATGGGTTCCTATAGCAGGCTCCTGTAGTAGGGGCTTTCAAGGGTTATGGCTGAGGACAAGTAGAGGAACAGATTTTGTTGTGGCAATTCCTCTGTAGATTAAAACTGTGCCTAGAAAGAAAATTGGGTGTGTCAACAAATCCTTCTTTTGCTGGAAACACAGACCACCCACTTATACCTTGGTTGTGTCGTCATGATCTCTTGAATTTGAACACTGCTGAACTGAAATCTACTATGTTTGGATCTAGCTTGGTAAACATAAAAAGGCTGATTCTGTTGACTTGATACATGCCAGATCAACACTCGGGATCTCAATATTGTGCTGTTAGAAAGGAGGGCATGAGACAAAATAATATACACACATACAAACTACACAAACACTCTATGGGTTCATACACACATGCACATACACAAACATGCACTTCCGTGGCTGTGTGTTAACACTAGGGGGCATTTAGGGTAATTTAGGCTTAAGGTTACTCAGGGTCATGGTGCTGGTGTTACTTGGGGCCAAGGTGCCCCAGGGTTACTTAGGATTACTTGGGGCTCCAGGGTTACTCAGGGTCACCTGGTGCTGGGATGGAAGTAGGGGAAAAAGCTGGGGTTTTGGAGGTGGCAGAGAGGGAGCGAAGATGGCAGAGAGAGAGAGAGAATGAAGGTCAGAGGGGCAGAAAGCAGAGACTGGAGCTGGGCCAGGAGGTCAGTAAGACAAAACCCAACTCAGGGTTCCAAAATAATAGTTGTATTAAACAGGCAACACTACACAGCCCCATGAAGTTATTGGTTCCCACAGACATGCACAACCCCCCCCCCATACAATGTAAGCAGGAGAGGAAAGGTTTAATGGAGGGATATGAGGTCTAGTTATGCAGTTCAGGTCCCTTGGTTGGGGGAAGAAGGTGGGTGATAGCTACTTACCTCAGGCTGAGAGTTGATCCTTGATGGCCAGTCAGGGTCTTCTCTAGCAACATGTTGTCGAGAGGGAGGTCACTAGCAGGTCCTCTGGGTGGATAGGTGGAGTGGCGTAGTGCTGGTTCAGATGGTGAGGGCATCCCAAAGAGATTACACTCTACCACCCCTTTATAGGAGTGGGCTACCTGTGTCTCCTATTGGAAGAACATGTCCAGGCAAAGACAGCCCTGCTCAGATACATATGTGCAGATCCAGTTGTCCTCATTGTCTGGTGGGACACAATGGTGGGGTTGCTGGTTTCTGTAGGGTCTTTGTCTTCCAAATATTGGGTTCCTGTAGGTTCTTTATCTTTCAAATGGTGGGTTTTGTCTCTATTCCTGGGTGAGGTCTGTGGTTCCTTGTTAAGTCAATGCAAGGCAAGGGTCTGGTTGGTCAGTTGATGATCCGGCTGTTGAGTTGATCGTTCTGCTAGAGGTCTGCTACCATTGAACCTCAAGCACCCTCATTCATTCCCATTCATCCAGGAACCAATTTACATGAGACTGGTTAGACATGAGTCACAGTTACAGCATACTATACAATAAGTTATACCCAGGCAGAGAACACAAGATGGAGACTTGACATACAAAATGGAAACTTGACATTACTTTACAGACACAGGCCTAAATCATATACATTCAAGATAAAACAGTAAAAATCAATACAAACATAATAAGAACATAATATAATACAATATAAAACAGTAAAAATCAATACAAACATAATAGAACACTATTTACAATATAAAAGGGGCTTGTTACTATAAAGAAGTATAAGAACTTATCTTAGTTTACCTAGTACTACTTGTAATCAATTATAAGGGATAGAGAGGGCAGAAAGTCATAAATGGTTGGTGAAGGGGAGGGAAAGTATTTTTAAGTTAAAAAGAGTAAAATTTGGGTGTTTTGCTACAATTCAAACAGGTTCATGTATTATCCCCCACCCCTGTTCACCCAGCTCACTGTTCTAACTTCAGTGCTGGTGCTGACAATGCTCTGTGCCATTGAGTCATAGCTGAACTCAGAAACCCAGCTTTTATCACTGGGGACCTCTTACAAGAAGGTTGCTTGGGTTCAGATTACAAAACATAGAACTAGTGTGTCATGTCTGAGCTAATGGAAAATTAATGGATTCTACCATGACTGCTGTTAGGAGAGTTTCTGTTTTTTCTAGTCCTCTTTAAGCTCTATTTCTCAGATGCTTACTGCTGCACTATTGAGCTATTAAATCTTCTTTGTCTAGCTAGGTGCCTGCAGTTATCAACATCATTCCTTTGCCTGTTCTTATCTTCTTGTCTTTCTATGGTGCCTACCCATAAAGTATCCAAATGCTTTGACTTTCCTCTCTAGCCAAATGGGTCTTTCATGAATTTCCATAGCCTGCCTTCGCTTTGCCATGCACAGTTCCAGCTCTCAGTGCCTCCCACCTGGGATTGCTGGCGGGGGTGGGGGATTGGAGGGAGCCTTAAGGAATTTGCCTAAGGGTTTACAATTCTTTACATTCCATTTATTTCGAAGTACAGGAATTACAACAACTGCATGGCCTTTCACAGTTTTCTCATCCACTTCTTAGCTTGCTTTCTGTTTGAGGGGACAATCTGATTAAGGATTCTTGCCTAGGGCTTAGCTGAGCTCTCAAGCAGCACTAGTATTTCTAGTTTCTTCACAACTACCTGCTCCTATTGGCCAGATAAAACCCATAGTTCCTTCTCTGATGGCCAGAGCCATGCGAGCTGCAGAGGTTACCTGGAATCTGTTGTTTGCTAGTTTTTTTATTTGATGGGATGAGACTGAAACACAGACAAATGGAAGCAGCCCACGTTTCTTCACAGAACTTGTTCTTCAACTTTCCCCTTTTAAGTATTAAATCTCTTCTGCAGACATGGAGATCAATCAGTGCAGCAACAGGCACTTTGAGCTAGTTGGTTCCAGCTGAGGTCAAGCAACCTGCCTGCTAACTAGCCTATCTGATAGGCTATGGCACCCAAAGAGGACAGCACAAACAGCTGATAAGTGCTGAACATTACATCCATGGGCCTGAATCAGTTCCTCAAACCCCTGTTCTCAAATTTCATTCTGACTGGTGGAATTGTGGTCGTGGATCTCTGCCTGGCTCCATTGCTTCTGTCTTTGGTTCCTGCCACTTATTTTGGTGGAAAGCAGGGTAGATTTGTACCTTATAGATTACCAGAAGCAGATGTTCTGATTGCTGGTCTTCTGGTTATTGACTGCTTCCTGATTTCTGTTTCTGGCTCATGAACTGTGTATCCTGCCTGTTAGCCTTGAGTTCAGAGCTCCAACTACCATGTTGGTTACTGCCCTGGGCTCCTGACTTGGTCTTAGGATGGCAGTGTGGGCAGCCCAAATTGGTTTGCTTTCAGACTGCTACTTTTATCGTTGGGATAAGCTACCCATCCTCTGGTCTCTGGCACATCTTCTCTTTCCTTACAAAAGGAGAGGTGCTAGGTACCAAAAATAATAAAGGGCTTGTTAATGCCCAGCATGGCACTGGCAACTAGATGAGAAATGGACTTGAATGTAGCTCTTGTGCAAGCTTAGTAGCCTTGATGTTACCTATTTAATGGATGGTACCTTGTTAACTGTTGAATTAACACGTTTGATTTACCTGCTCAAAATATGGGGTTGTCATACGATGGTACGATGCTCTGCTACACAACTCTGTTGTCTCTTTACATTGGGCATTGAGAGATGCCTTGTGGAAAGGACAGGGAATTTGGAACATAGGTTCAAATTGCCAGTCTTCTGTGATTCCTTTATTGGCATCCATCCATTTTGCTAATGCTATATCAGACTTTGTACTAGGCAGCTGGGGGACCTACCACTGAATACTGTGAGTGTGACAGTCAGGGCTATAGTTATGGAGGTATGTAATGCCATGAAGAGAGTGCTGCTGTACTGTCTCACAGAGCATGGCCGTATATATAGGAGGTTACTAATGGTTCTGTGAATGGACAGTGTTCCTGAACTGGATGGGGTTATTCATGGAATATGTGACTGTTGTGAGGGTTGGAGAAGAGCTGCCCCACATTAGGCCACAGACTATATCAACAGAAACAAGCAGCTGATCACTGTGGAAAGGTCTCAGTATCAATGTGGGGTCATCTGGTAAGGTCAGCAATGCCAGGGCTTCCTTAAAAAAAATCAGACTTTCTTAAAATGAGCAAGGGATCATTTACTTCATGGACTGCAGTGGATGCTAGTGGAGTCACAGTTCCTTTTGAACCTCTTGGAGGCCTAGCTTGGCCCCTGCTTCCCTGGCTTCTGAGTCCTTTTACTTGGGCAAGAGAAAGCATGGGTAAGGTATCAGTGCTTCAGAAGACTGAGGGGCAGGTAGGGGTAGTGTCTTGCAAAAGAGATTCATTTCTCCTTACATACCTGTGTGATAAGTGCTTGCTGTATTTAGAACACCATTTGTGAGAGCAATGGTGGGAATCAGTGGGTTTAGAAGGTGAAAAAATTTGTGAATGCTATGGCAGCTGGAGGGAATATCCTTGCTGTGGTGAGGAGAGAAGAATCAGGGATGCACTGTCCTCTTGCACTGTGGTAAGGAAGCAGTTAAGAGCACTGAGCATGCTAGACACAAGGGAAGAAAAGAATCATTTGTACCCTGACTTTTCTTAGGCATTGGCACAACGTAGGATGAGCAGTTTATGGGGTGAGCTGTACCTTAAAACTCTTCAGGAAAATTATTCCAGAATGAATCTTTTGGGATAGCAAACAACTCATGGCACCTGAAAACCCACTTTTTCTTAACAAAAACAGTTGTCTAAAAATATAGTACAAACTTGTGGCCAGTGGCACTGAGGCCTGGCCAAATACCAGTGCTCACAAACTTGTATAGGTAGGGATCTACCCTATTTCACAAGAAAATGTCACATTTTCTTGTGAAAACCACAAAAAAAAGCACAAATGCACAAAAAATGGCAATCTCCGCAATTTTACCATGGAATCATCAGGAAAAAAAACCTACCCTAAAAATAAAAGTGGGAGCCAGTGGTCCTCAAGGCTCCTGCAGCCTGGCCTCACAGCCCGTGGGAGTGCCCTCTATGTTGTATGCATCTTCTCCTTCCTAGGGCCATGTGTTTCAGGAAGCATCTGTTCTCTGCTTCTGCCCATGTGGTTCTCTGAGACATGTTCAATGACTCTTGGAACAGATCATGGCCCACTGGATTGATGCACTGTCAGTCTTCTTGAAAAGTATAGTGCCTGTCCTTGTACAGGTGCTAAAAGAAACCTGAAGGAGTACAAATACCTACTGTCCCAACAGTTAACTGCTGAGGGTTCCTGAGCTGTGAGGATTAACACACCCATCACTTGCACCTTTGCCACTGAAATGAGTCCCCAGCAAGGCTCTGTAGGTTCAAATTTAGTTTGGGTCTCTGCCCCCAAATTCCCAGCTCCTCTAAGAGCTCAGCAGGACACATGATAAGTCTTCACAGGCTGGATTTGGCCTGCGAGGAGATCTTTTGACACCCCTGGCATAAAGTACGCTTCAAAATCAATAGCGTTTTGTAGTAATTATTCAGACCCCTCCCCCCCCCCCCAACCTGGTATCAAATCTTTAGGGAAGCCTCATAATGTCTATGCATTTTGAACCATGGCTGTAGTCTGACTTGAACCATTTACCTTGAGAAATCTCAAGCTGAAATGCATTAATGCAAATGGGAGCTGAAGTATATTTTCTATTGATCTTTTTTCCCTTCTGTCTGCCTCTTCAATGTACATGCCTTTCATGCAGTGTTTGGGGTTTTTAACCCTCATGGTGCCTACATCTTGAGCAGAGAGAAATAAGGGGGATGGAATGGATGGAACTGAATGGAGGTGAAATAAGAAGCAGCCTAGGAAGTGGTCAATGGAGGCAGCAAATACATCCAATTGTAGGATTTGATACTGGAGGGAAATATAATTATAGGACTCTGACACAAATGCCATTTTGATTATATTATGGAGGTAGCGGGTTAAAGGCAAATTGGTGGTGAGCCTCCTAGCTCTTCCCAACAGGCTGGTACCTGGAAAAAAGCTGTAGACAATTGTATTGTACTACAAACTAGTACAGCTGCTCTCCACAGCATTTTTAGGCTGGCTATCCTCAGAGGTTTGAATGTAACTGTCTGTATGAGGCTCTCATGTAATCTATAAACATACTTGTGTGCCAAGGAAGATGTCCTGGTCAGACCACACAGTATATCTGGGATCAAGTGTGCTTGTCACATTGTCTTGGTGCTTGGAAAACCCTCCATCTTGTCATCTTGGAATGCAGTGCTTAAAAGATCAAATCCAGTTCTTTATAGCCGGAAGGTAACAGCACTGTTATCAGAGGTTTCAGCCTGCTCTTTTGTCTGCAGGTACTTCTGGACTTGCAGTCCAGTCCAAGATCAGTCAAATGCCAGGCTTCTGAAGAAAGCCATGTGGGAGTAGAGGAGACAAGAAGGACATGGCTATGGAGTCACGTGGGAGTGCTGCTCTCTGATATTGAAAAGGTAACCCTGGATACCTGCAAATATCTAAATGTCAAGGTGACATACAGTCAAGATGACCCTAGCACAGTGGGAAGGCACACAGATAAATGTACAACCTGATTCAGGTGGGAAACACTGCAGCAAGCACAGTAGTTAGATGGCCAGAAACATTTGTTAGAAATGTGGGGAAAAAAGCTTGGGTGGTGGTGAGACACTGGAAGGCAAAGGGACTAAAGTTCAGGTGATGCAATACTCCAGTGTAGAGAAAGCTGCAAGAGACCCTGTAATTAAATTAAAAATGGAGGTGGAAAGAGACAAAATATGGTCACCATATCAGAGGCTTCTGGTTCTGTGTCCAAAACTAATGGTTTGTTTATTTTCCATTTATATATAATGCCCTCTTGAAGGATACATCCCAGTAGACAAGGGACAAGGAGACTTTAGAAGTTGACAGTGTTTGTCTTTAAAGTAGTGGCTAAGGCTAAGGCTAAGGCGGTGTGTAGATGAAATGAGAGGTGTGTGTGCATCACACTTTAAAGCAGGCTAAATGCTTTTGTACCGCTTTTATAGCATTGGTGTTTGCATGCCTCGGCAGTGTATTGTGCATGCCAGGGGTGTCAAAGATCTGCTCACAGGCCAAATCCAGCTGCTGTAGGAAATTCAGCAGCATAATGCACCTTAAATGACTTCGGGTGCAGTAAATTAAAACTCTTCCAAGGAGTTTGTTTGCTGTCCCTACAGCCGTGGTGCGAAGCACTGGTCTCCATGCAGGTCAGGGGCTCTACAGGAAGCCCATGCAGGCAGCCTAACAGCAGCCCAGGAAAGTAGGCTCCGCCCAAGGAAAGCGGCAAACCTGATCTTCCCTCCTGCCCCAGAGCCTGCCTGCTTTGCCTGAGGTGTGCGGGGGCCTGGTGCTTCCCTCTATGGCTGCGGTGCCCCCTGGGACCGCCTGAGTGGGGTGCCTGTGGGTGGGTACCGCTGGGGAGGGGGCACTGCTGCCACAGAGGGAAGCACCAGCTCCTTCCTGCAGCCCGGGAAGGAAGCTCACCCTCCCCACCCTGCTGGAGAGGCAGGTAAGTAAGTAGGGTGTGTGCATGACATGGGGGTGTAATCAGCCCTAAACTGAAACGGTGCTTTTTAAAACCCACCACTTCAATTTAGGGCCCCCATTTCATCTATACATGCCCTACGATTTACTTTGTGCTGTTTCAGTAGGTTTCTGTTTTCTGGCCTACTCTGCAGGGATATTTTTACAGTATGAGCTCTCCATTTAAATCCCTTTTTTCTTTCATGTCTAACAAACACTGTTAAATAGAACACAGAAGAAAGTAGACAAGATTATTAAAAATCATTTTAAGCACTTCTGGTTGTCTGAATAAACAGCTCCCTCCAGTTACAACCTCTGTTTTGCTTTTTACAACACTAGTTGCTCTTAAAGTTCCTTAAGGTCATGGAAATAACCTGGTAACAAAAATGCAGGGCTTCTCCTGATTGATTTCAGGGAGTGATGAGCACCCATAGATTTCATAGATTTTTTAAGGTCAGAAGGGAACTTGTAGGTTGTCGAGTCTGATCCCCTGCTCTAGGCAGGAAACAGCACTGGGGTTAAGTAACCCCAGCTAGCTGCTTGTCTAATCTCATCTTGAATACCTCCAAGAAAGGGGAAAGCACCACCTCCCTTGGAAGCTTATTCCATATTTTGGCAACCCTCACCGTAAAGAATTTTTTCCTGATGTCATAGACAGCCAGCCCTTCTATAGCAGATCATGGTTTAGTTGATTCCTTCCATAGAGGCACAGTTGAGAAGTATTTTTTCAGTCAAAAAAGTATAGGGCATGACATGAGACAGCATGAAGTTTAGGAAACAGAGAGAAAGATGGTTTTGTGTGCTCATCTAGGGGCCTCTGTCATGTCTGTTTCCATCTAACTTTTAGGTACTTGCATGAGCCCCACATCTGTACTCTTCCAGCACCTGAGTGAGGTAGGGAGGAATTATGATCCTCATTCTAGAAATGAGGAGCTGAGGTGCAGAGGTGGCACAGGGTTGCCCTTGCAGTCTGTGGCAGAACAGGGAGTTGAACTTGGTCTCAAGTCCCTTGGGTTATAACTTAGTGCAGTTTATCTGCCAGAAGAGGAGAGGATGATCAGCCACTAAGTCAGGTAAGTCGGACGAGCAAATGTGGTGGTAGCTTGGGGGATACACATGGAGAGGGGGAGGCAGCAGTGCACAGCCTTAAATGCTTCTATACAAATGCATGCAGCATGGGAGGTAAGCAGGAGGAGCTGTCTCTCCTGGCAGCTGTGGAAGACCCGGATTTGGTTGGGCTCACGGAAACCTGGTGGGACCCGACCCGTGACTGGGCCATAGGCCTCGATGGCTATGCCCTTTTCAGGAAGGACAGGTTGGGGAAAAGAGGCGGTGGGGTTGCATTCTATGTCAAAGAGCACTTCTTTGCATTGAGTGTCAACTTGGGGGCAACTGAGGACCAGGTGGAAGCGATTTGGGTCAGGCTGCAAGGAGGATGAGGGGAAAGGGACTTAATGGTGGGTGTCTGCTA
>JAGPOW010003316.1:160470719-160484204 GCA_030014935.1 Caiman crocodilus
GGTAACTAGGACCAATGGTCACAAGTTACTGGAGAGCAGGTTTAGGTTGGACATTAGGAGGCACTACTTCACAGTTAGGGTGGCTAGGACGTGGAACGGCTTCCTAGGGAAGTTGTTCTTGCTCCTACCTTGGGTGTCTTTAAGAGTAGATTGGATAGGTACTTGGCTGGGGTCCTGTGACCCTGGCACTGGTTTCTGCCATTGGCGAGGGGTCAGAATAGATTACCTGCTCTAGGCCCCTTCTGACCCTAGATACTATGATACTATGATCTATCCACCGATCCTTCCCAACCTCCTCTTTCAAAATTTGCTTCTTCCCTGTGACCCAAAATTTCAGAAAAGTTTTCAAAGAATGAAAGAATGGCTATATCTCACCACTGCACAACTGCTTTCATGGAGCCCAGTCCCTGAATCTTGCCTACAATTTCTGGAGGAAAAGAAGCTGTAGGGAAGTCTTTGACCTTATGGGCCCTTGTCTTCACTTTGGCTGAGCTTTGGAATAAAGCATACAGCTTGGCAGACATTCTGTTTTCTGGCTGGACAGCAGCTACAGCATCTCTTCCTTGGCTGCCTGTCAGTTAGCAAGAATCACTCCCATAATCACTCCATGAGGCTGTGGCTGGCAAACATCAATTTGGCTGTGAATGGTATGTGCCAGTTGCACTGTATAGCTCTTTCCTAGGAACAGAGGCAAGGGAACAGTTTTGATAGACTGCAGTATCAGTTGTTGAAGGGCAGGCACACTTCTTGAGAAGGAGTAGTCTTTCTCCTAATTAACTGCTGAAATTCAGCTTGCTGCCTATCACTTTGCCGTTGAGCCACTTGCATCTGATCTGACAGGACTACCAATTCAATTGATAACATCCTTGGCTTCTGAAGCTGGAAAATCAGGGACGCTGACTAGCTGGGGATTTCCACTCACATGGAGCATGTAACCAATGTAACTAGCTGCACACTGTCTTCTTTAGAGATGTCTACTAAAGGAAGCATGCTGGAAGCCCTTCTTACTCTCCTGGATGTGTCTGCACTATATGATATCACCAGGGATCTGGGTTTTCAGCTTGCCATGGAAAAAAGCAGTAAAACCTGGATTTTTTCTTTTTAAGGAGTAAAACACAGGAAATGGTGGGTTTCCCCTTGCAGGCTAGCAGAGTTCCAGCCTGCAAGGGGCTGGAGGGAGTGGGAGGAGAGCGATCAGGTGGGGGTGCCATGTGCATGTGCGCACATACAATTTCACATGTCCATCAGGTAGTCTGGAGAACAGCTCCCATGGGTAAGTCTGGCAGAGTGGCGGGGAGTTGGTCAGGGCTAGGGCTGGGGCTGAGGCTGCTGCCCAGCCTGGACAGTGCACGTGGCTTGGAGCCTGGGGCTGGAATATGTGGCTGCAGGGCCTGGATGGGGAGCAAGACGGGCAGCTCATCCAGGGGGGACAGATGGCAGGGGAGGCCTGTCTTCTCGTCACTGCATGCACTCTCAGGAGGGACATAGTGGGAATGTGCCCCCCAGACTTGTGTGCAGGGCTCCCAGCCCTGCTGCTCTCCTTCCAGGGCCTCTATGGTGCAGCAGGGTAGAGCGTGGCGGGTAGGAAAGCTTGTTGTTGACACTGGGAGCTCTGTGCCACCATGGTGAGGCACCCCCTGGCAGGAACGAGGGTGTTGGCACAGACTTGTGCCCTTTGCTGCTGCTGGGTGGGCAGGGGGTGCCTCACCATGGTGGTGCAGAGCTCCCAGTGGCAGCAACGTTCTTCCCTGCCCAGGCTCACTCTGCCCTGCTGCACTGGGTCCCACCCACTGGGCCGCAGAGGCCCCAAAGGGCAGCAGGGCAGGAAGCCTGACCTGCAACAGGCAGCCTGCTTCTGTGCCCCTCAACAGGCTCCTTTCCGGCCATGCCACTCGTGGGGGAGGGAGAGTCGGACTCTGCTCCACTGCTGCCTCACACAGGTGACAGTCAGGGCTCAGGCCTGTTGTGGGCAGCAGGGGGCTGTGGACGTGGGCAGGGCTGGGGGAAGCAGGGAGCTGTAGGTGAGGAGTGAGGAGCACCAGCAGGGCTAGGGGGCTGTGGTTTGGGAGTGAGAGGCAATGGCATGGGCTGGGCCAGTGCCGTAGCAACAAAGTTTGGCGCCTGGGGCAAAGCCCTCAGCGGCAGCCCACCTTGCCCTGCACAAAGATCTGGGGGGCACATGACCCCCCATGCTTGCCTGGGCATGTACACAGCAGCAGGAGCCACCCTTCCCCCATCCCGCACTCCCCACAAATGAGCTGCTCATGGTTCCTTCCCATACCCCGCCCCCGCTGGGCAGCACCTGTTGGCACCCCTTTGCTTTGGTGCTCAGGGCGGTCACCCTGCTTCCCCCTCCCCCCCCCAATTGCTACAGCACTGTGCAGGGCTGCTCAGTACCACAAAGCAGTGGTGAGCAAAAAGGGCAGGGGAAATACCCTTATTTTCCACGGTAAAAAACACAAAATCAAATACCAAAATTTATAGTATTTAGAATGTATTTTATTGTGATTGAGGCACTGGTAGGCTTCCAAATTGCTTTAAAGTTGTAAATATATCAATAAAATATTGTGCTCAACTGATATGTATACTATGTATATTTTTAATCAGCGAATTTGTGATTTTTAAATGAGAAAATCAGGATCCCTGGATACCACTGCCCATGGCCTGCTGGTCTCTCACTTCAGAAACATTTCGGGGGTTAATAGAAAAAGATCTGAAATGGCTCCAGAGAATCTGCCTTGCAAAGTTGCTTGCTGATGCCTTCCCTATAATTTCAGACTGGTGTCTGCTTCCACTCTGAAGCTGAAGACCTTATACTGCCTTCATGGCGCAGGATCCATGGATTCCCCAGTGCTGAGCCCAGTTACCTGGACTAGGTAAGGGGGAGAACATCTTGGCTCCAGTGGCTGAATTCAGACCTGGGTAATATGCTAGAGCAACTATGGGCATGCACTGCAGGGCAACTGGAAGGCTGATACTCAGGGGCAGTTGAGGATGCTCCTGATGCAAAGAAATCTGTGGTCATAAAGCAGCATTGCCTGGTGTGCCTTTCTTCTCCGTGTCTCCTCTTGGGGTGTCTCGGTGGCAAGAATAGAGTGCATAGTCCCTGTATAATCACTCTAGCTGGCACGGTGTGGGATGGCCCTGTCAGCTAAGGGTGGACCAGCTCCTTCCATAACAATCGTGAGATTGGAGTGGGTGGGGATTGGGGTAGTATGTAGTGTAGAATTGGTGCAGTGCAGGATCCAACATGTACCCTGTTTTATTTCTGCAACACAGGACAGAAAACAACAACAGCACTACAAACAAAATTATCATAAGCAGGAGGCATTAGGGAACAATAAACCAGTGAGGGTAAAGGAACAAAAATCAGCTTGCCATGAGGTAAGCAAGGCATTTACGTGGAATCAGGTACTCCATGGCACACACTGCTGTGTATGCTCTGACTCCATTAAAGGTGAGGTATCTTGCCCCATACTGCAGGATTAGAGCATGTAGATAGACCATTACCATAGAACAGCTTATGGGAAGTTTAGTGTCTACATACCAGGGGCAGGCAAAATGTGGCCTGCAGGCTGAATCCAACCTACCAGACACTTTCATCTGGCCCTTAGTGCCCACCAGCTAATTGTACCCTGCCCAGCCTTTCTGCTCATGAGGCATGGGAGTGAGGCACTCATTTATATGCCCCCCACCCCCGCCAACATCCCCTACTGCATCTCACTCCCACCCTCATGGGTGAAAGCGCAGCATCCAGGCGGGGCCACCACTGCTGCTGCTGCAGCCACCAGGGGACCTCCTTGGCTTCCCCAACATCCCACTCTCCCCAGACAGCGGGTAGGGAAGCGGTGGGGGGCAGGAGCTGCAGCTGGGTGGGAGTACAGAGCATGGAGCTGGGGCTGGCAGCAGTGTGGAGCTTGGGTGGGCAGGATGTGGGTGTGAGGGAGGGTGGGGGTGATAGGGACCCTCCCATGCTCACCCTCCATGGTGCAGCAGCAGCGGCAGCAGGCAGGGATGCTTGGGGCACTGGTGCCCAGCACAGGCTCTGGTGTCTGGCAGCATGCGACTCCAGTTGGTACTGCACATTGCAGCGAGTGCAGCTCAGCTGGGCTGCCTCTATTGCCATCACTCCCTGTCACACACACACAGCCCCTGCACTTGTATACCACTGGAGGGAATCTCCCTGCACTGGAGCTGGCTGCCTTCATCACACCCTGCCATATAGGTCCTGGGACTCCTCTCCACTTCCATCAGAGTCCCAGGACCTGTGTGGCAGGGGGCAGTGAAGGCAGTCGGCTCCAGGATAGGGAGCTTCCCTCCAGAGATGCGTGAGTGCAGGGGCTGCGTGTGTGTGGTGGGGAGTGCTGGCGATAGAGGTAGCCCAACCACGCTGCATTCACCAAGATGTGAAGCACCAGCTGGAGTTGTGCACCTCCAGGCACCAGTGCCAAGTCTGGCACAAGCACCCCGAATACCCCACCCTGGTGCTGCTGCTCCTGTGCAATGGAGGGAGTGTGGGGTGATCCTCACACCCCCATACCCTCCCTCACACCCCACAAATGCCACACACCAGCACCCTGCCCCCACAACCCTCCACATATACACCCCCTGACATATCCTATGTCCTCCCACATGCAACATACACCCCCCAACCACACACCCCAATATGCAAGACTAAAAATTAATTTTTGAGTTATTATGCAGTCACTGGTATATAAAGTATGCAAACACAGATCATGACAAAATATGTTTTGTAATAAAAAATATGTTGTAATATATTTTTTACTTTTAGTGTGTGATTTGACTTTTAGTGTATGATTTGGTTTATATCTGGTTCTAATATGTCAGCCCCATCTCTCAAAAGGAGTATTTTTGGGGGGCAAGGGGAGCGATGTCCAGTGACGAAGGTCAGGGGTTAGGGGGTGGGACTTCTGGTCCCCAGATGGAAACCAGGGGGTGGGGCAACTGTGAAGGGGTAGGGTTAACCATGCAGACTAAGAAAGCTTCCCAAACCTAATTAAGTGGCCCTCTACCTGAAATGATCACCTGCCCCTGCTATACACTTATGGGCAGATCTAGACTTCTGAAAAAGGGGTGAAGATGGTGAGTTTCATCATTCCATATAAAATAACACATTCTTCTCCAGCTGAAAATAAACCAGAAGTTTCCTGATATGCCAGGGGCCTTGGGCTGTATTATTCAGTTTAAGATTGAAGCAGAAGCAAAAATAACTTAATTGGAATGAATTAAAAACAATCCATAGGGCTGTGATATAGGATCTTCCTTACCAGGAGCAGCTAACAGATAGCATTGCAGAACAAAGGCTAGCTTGATTGGTGGGACATCAAGCCCATTAAAAAGAAAAGTGGGTTGTTAACACCTGTGGAATGATTTTAGAAGAGATCAGGAAGATTATAATGAGCTATGAAGTCAATTGACTTCCTCAGCACTCCCTGACTAGAAGCCACTGACGGTGGTCGGTTTTAAACTGTGAGTAGAGCAGGAATCAAAGAGGGGTGCAAGTGCACTACTGCACTCCTCCTGTATCTGCCCCTGTATATACCTATGTCCTTACAGCCACATGTTCAAAAGTGTGTGAGCACAACTATATATTGTAAACTGTATAAGCCAGATATAACTTGAACGAGGTAAATGAGAAGAGAGGGAACTGACAGAATCCAGGTATGAGTTATGGGAATTTTACATACAAATGAGTTATGGGAGTTATAAGCACAAATCAAGGCCTATGACTACAGAGAGACTGAGTATGAAAAATCTTAAATACTAGACAAATGGTAAGGGAAACTTGCTGGGGTAAAAAAGGTGTGCCTATAGCCATGAGAATTCAGAGCATGCAGCATTCTGATTATAATGTTCTAGTCAGGGCCCATGTAAAGCACAAGCTGAAATGTTGGCCATTCATACAATCTCAAAATTGTACAAGTTTAAAAAATGTCAGCTTACTTGAAACCTGGATCACTGCATGGGACAATAGGACATTCAAGTCAGGATCAGAAAGGACTGAGCTTTCCACGCAGCTGAAGTAAAGATTGAAAAAGAGGAATTAACATCAAAAATGGGATTTAGATGTGAAAAGCTGAGTGCCTGAACCCATTAACATGACATATCTATGTGTAACTTCAATAGCTTTAGACCTATTCAGCTAGAGAAACCTTCCAACGATTGTGAAATGTAGTGGTCTGTCACAGCAGTGACTGTTGGGGAAAGAAACCTCATTCTGAACATCATCAGGGCATCAGTAATAAATTGAAGAAGATAATCTCAGTGTCTCATAATAGTCCTGTACCTTTCATTGCCCCTAACACAGAACTATCACAACAGCAACAGATCTAGTAGCAGGGCCATATTCAGCACCTTGCATCATGTTGTGGGCACCTTTCACATCTGTATGTATCTTGGGTTTTGGAAAGAGATGCCTGAGCTCTCCATGTGCGAGTGTTCTGCTGATGGGCACCCCAGTTCCCCACTGCTCAGCCTGTTGTGGCAAGCATGTATTCAACTGCTTATTCTCTGTGGCCTCCTGGGGAGAGTGGGAACCCATCAAAGCTATAGCAGCTTAATTTAACAGTCTAGAAAATATTATTTGCATATCCAAATATACATGTAAATGTATCTAATAACAGAGAAATAGGTCTGGAAGGGACGTCTGGAGGTTATTTAGTCCAACCCGCACCCACTGCCAAAGGTGGGACCATCCCTATCCAAACTGTCCTATGCAAATCCATTGTCTTGCCTATTACTAAAACTACACAGACAACCCTGACACAGTTACAAGGTGTAATACCCTAACCTGCCACAGGTAAAGCAAGGGGGTGGGAGAAGCAGGCGATGTCCTGCTGGTATGTGGGTTGTTAAAATACACTCAAGAGAACCAAGAAAGAAGGCAAACCCCCGCCACTGTCCATACCAATCTGACCATGGGGTAAAATTCCTTTCTGATGGCAAATGTGGTAATACATCTGACCCTGAGTTGAAGAGTAAGACCCTCTAGCCAGGAAGCTCTGGGTTTAAGCCTCTGCAGGAGCACTGGTGTGCCCAGTCACAATCCCCAGCCTTGAGTGTAGCCAACACTAAATGCTTCTGAGGAAGTAAAAAACAAACAAACAAACAACCCCCCACAAAACCACAATCCCCACCAATCTCCTGGTACACAAAAGGAGAAAAACTTTCTCCCTGGCTAAATATAGCAATCAGCAAAGCCCAGAAGCATAAGAAATACCTATAGTAGAGGATTGACTTCTACATCATCCCTGATCAATGCTTTGTCCAACCTCTTCTTGAGATTTCACAACTTCCCTAGGCAGTCTACTCCACTGCTTCACTGTTCTAACACACGTTTAAATCAAATACATAAATAAATATGTTTAGTTATAGGTAGGCTCCCCCAAAAAACCCAAGAGGCAATAATTCTAACATACAATAGGTACAAACTGCAGAAAATGGTGAAGAACTAGGAATCCAGGTTTTAAATGCATTTAATCCATGAACAGAGGCATAGTCAGGCATTTTTGTGCCTGGTGCAGATCAACTGCAGAGCACTCCTCTATGTGCTATGACATGATTACTTCCAGTGTATGTAGTGCCCCCCCAGAATGTGAGGGCTTTCAGTGCCAGTGAACCACTGACACCATCCTTGCTACAGTACAGCCTATGAACAATGATATATTCACTCATTCAGTAAATCTATCTGCTTCTTACAGAAGCACCTGAGCTGAAAACTTCAGAGCCTGGCCATAATACTTCTAAAGGCTGGGGATCTTCTGGTTTTAAATGCTGATTTTTGGTAAATTCCATTTGTGCCATATGTATCTATATCAGTCTGCATACACACCCAAATACTTATTCTGTGTTATCTCTCCACTTTGCTCAGAAATATAACAGGCTGCTCTAGTTTGCCCGAAAACCTTCCTTCCTTATCAGATAATGGTACTGCTGATGTTAAGTGTGTTTGCAGACTTGCAGTTGTGGGTAGCTTGTCGTAGTAAAATATAAAGGAGATATGAGTGTTTTGTTCCTGAGAACAGACTAAGGGTGTGATCTGAACTGTCCATGGAAAGGAAACTAATGAAATGTAGGTAAACATTGCCTTGATACAAAACTAACAGTATTTTCTTCCTAGCCAGCATTGTGCTCATGGTAGCTGTTTCTTGATTGGGTGTGACACTGTTTAAAAGCTTTAGGCTATAACAGCATTAAACCATCATATCTGGATATTTTTTCCCCTGCTGTTTCATCCATAAATCTACCTGCTGTTATGGGCAAAGTACAGACAGTCAAAAAGCCTGAGGCTGAATCAATTCAATCTTCACAGGTTAGGCTAAGCTGTGTAGATTGAACTGATATGCAAGTGAACAGACATTCATTTTTTATTCTGGAAATCCAGCCACATGCCTGAAGTGGCCCAGGCCAGAAGCTGAGGGCACAAGAGCATGCCTGCCTGTCAAGCTGGAACAGACAGCTGGGGCCAAGGCTAGCCCGTCCGCCCACCCTGCAAGGAGGGGGTTTGAAAGGGAGTTGCAAATTGTCCTGGTATGCTGGGAGATCAAGAGTTAACTTGAATCTGAAGGAGATCCAAGGCAGAAGTTTGATAAACTGATTTAACCTAAATCAGTTAAGTCTGATACTACTTCCATGTTTATCTTAATCCAGTTTTGGCCATTTTGAAAGTTGTTTATGCACACTGAACTTCTGTTGTGTTACAGATTTGAACCAGTTTCTGATCACTTATACTGATTTATGTGTATATTATACACATTTATATCTAGTTTATTTATATCTAGCTATGGTGGCTGTATGGGCATACTAGACCACAGGACAAAGACTTCCCAGATGAATTTCTAATAAGCCAAAGGATAGATTTGACACAACATGCCCAGTCTTGGACTGTTGGTATTCCAATATTTGTTGTCTTCAGAAAGGCCATAGCTAAATAATTTAGGTGGAATGCAGTGTATTTAATTAATAATTTTTAAATTAATTAAATATAACCTAGATTTTGTGGCTGTGGGTGGGGCCCCTGGTTGGATTTTGTTCCATTGTTGACTTTTAAAAATATTAATGTAAAGTGCTCTCATCTATTTTATAAGCCTTGCATAATATTGACCCAAAGAGACCTGTACAAATTTACCAAAAGGTGACAGGGGAAAATATTTCTGACCAGAATGAGCTTTTCAATGAAGACTGTTAGCACGGAAACAAATAGGGTATGTCTAAGCCAGACATTTACTTATATCTTGTTGGTCCCTGTTTCTTATGCTGTATATTTTGAATTTGGTACCTAAGTCCAGTAAATATTTTCTCAGAGATCATATTCTATAAATTTGTACCCAAATTCCTATTGTACTTAAAATTTCATATGGTAGATATTCATGCTTTAATAGTTTGGGCTTGGGAAACATGATTGGATTTTGTCCTCTTCTGTTTTTTTAATTTGGTACTATTTTATGGATCTAGTTGAGACTACAACATCAGATGTTCTCACAAGATATGCAGAAAAGTTAGATTATATCAAGGGAAACCTTATTTTCCATTGACCTACACAACAATGGAGAGGCCTGATCACCCTCACCGAGGTCCTGAGTCCACGGCTCCCTTTCCCCCCAGACACCCCCATTGGATAGGTTGCATCAGATAGGTGTTAAAGAGCTCTTGAGTTCCCTACAGTTTGAGGTTTTTTTGGTTGTGGAGATTGTTATAAAGGGAACTGCTGGTACGGATGTGCATACGAGGCATTTAAGTGCTTCATGGTGGAGTTTACGGAGCGTGTCTACGGTGTGTTCTAGTTGTAAGTAAAGTATTTATTTCTTACATTGTCTTTGGATTTTTGGACAGGAAAAGAAAAGCAGGGCGAAATGTTCCTGAACCCTTTCGTCCCTGGCCTGTTTGAATTAAGGGGTTAACCACCCCCCACCAATTCCTCCTCACTTGGTATCACAAACAGGATCCTCGGGGCAAAGGGGGAATGAAGGAGACCCTGACGAATTAGTTAAGCACTACTCATGGGGAAACCATCATTGGCCCCTGACCACGGTTGCCAATACCCTATGGGCTCACGTAGCGTATCATCAAAGGGGGTGAGGCGGAAAAATGGGAGGCTATGTGTCCATTTGCCCAACTGAGGACAGCAAGGAGCCGCTTAAAGAGTGGGTCGTGTCTGACTTTAGCCCCGCAGCTCTGGGATGTCTTCTCTCCAGCCCTGCAGTTCTTTACCACTCGCCTGATATAAAATCGGAGGCATCGTTCAGGTGCATTAAGCCTAAGGGTACGGATGAGTACAACCCTGAGAAGGAATACAATAGGTGTGTTCAGTACCTAAAAGAGGGGACCGGTTGTGAGATTTCCCCCGATAAATTTAGATGCCCTGATCTTGAGTTGGGAGGCATCAAGAGTGAAATCCTAACAACACTCTGCGAGGGCCTTGAGGCCGATAGATGGGATGTGACAGGGTGGACAGGGCAAAAGTGGAATAAAGGGAAAATGATTAATGTTCTGTTCTGCTCAGTAACTACTTTACTGCAGCACGCGGCAAACCAAGCTAACATGATAAATACGTTAACTCAGGCAACCGTGCGACAGAATGTTTTACAGACTGAGCCGCCGCTTAAAGATGGCACCATGGGAGAAGAAAAAGGCGTGGCCGAGAAGCCTTGGGGAGGAAGCTCTGACGTTGGCGAAGCCCCGTTGGCCCCACCTGAGGAGCTGCCTCCATACGGCACTCCACCAGGGCCATACTCCGTTCTTCCCACTGATGCGGATGCACCCGTCCTGCATGCGAACCCTGTAGCATTAGTGAAGACAGTCACTGATGGCAAGGGAACCTGCACTCTCACTATTCTCTGTACGCGTATTAGGGGGGAGCTCCAGGAGCTGGCAAAGGATACCTGATTGACACCGGGTGAAACATTGGTGATGTGGCTGGGACGACTAATATTAGAGCACGGGTCGGAATTAGTGGACCCTGAAGAGTGTACCATGCTGATGCATCAACCCGCATGGGGGGGTGGTGCGTGCAATGACACGGCTCAAATATTACATAACAAAATCTGGCCAATTCCCCTGTGTGCTGCTGTAGTTCCAGCGCTGCTGACCCGAGCCCATGCCTGGCATGCAGATCCACCTAGTGATGCATCACCTACACAGTTTTTATATGTGATAGCAGGAGCTAGTTATCTAACCTGGGATACAGGGCATTACCCACTAAATCTAACTTTACAACAGGCAAACAGTGTTTTGCTGCACTGATGGTGCAATGATCCCGGCAAAGTCCCTGTGTCCGCAGCAGCAGTAGAGGCTTTGTTGAGATTTATGGAGGTATTAACACACCTATGTTCCGTTTGTTGTTGCATCCACTAACAGAGAGACCAGTAGGAAATGTCTTGAGTAGCCTGGGGAAGCTCACTACAGCACGGAGAATGGAGTCTAAGCTTACCCTGCCAGCAGCGGTGCAAGCAGTCAGACCGTGGAAAGCGATGCCTGATAAGCCACAGACTGATCGCTTGCCGCGTGGACGACCACCAGACCATACAATTGAAGAGCACACCATGTTCGTGTTTCTACTAAGCAGAAGTGGCCTGACGAGAGGCCAGCTTTGCAGGTTAGGAGATGAGGGACAGAGAAGATTGGCGCAGATTCTAGACTTCAGACCTGGACAGGAGCCAGAAAATAGAAAAAACGAGTAGTGGCCATTGATGTGGGTGACGATGGCCAGCACATTGTTGACGAACGCCTGTGTGGAACTTATGATGTAAGTGCTACCGCAGGTTCCATTCCTACACATATACGCTTTTTGTTAGACACGGGAGACCAAGTAAATGTATTAAGACCTGAGATACCCCATACTAAAACGTCCAGAGTAATTTTCATACTAGGGCTGAATGCTACAACTTCCACACCTGTAGTCAAGTTTTGGATTAATAAAAAGGTCCTGCATGGAGTCTTAGGGGGCATAAACATTTTAGGTATCCCCTCAATTAGAGCATTGGCCTTGAGAGATGTTATATATTTAGCACTCCCATTAACTGTTACACCAAGTGAAAAACATCAGCCAATGCTAGTAAACACTGTGCCTTGGTGATACCAGTCAATCCCAATGTACAGCGACCTACAACATCAAATTTGGAACCTTTTGGCTGATTTATGTAAACAAGAGTGTATCCAGTCTGTAGAATCCTCCACTTATCTGTCAGCTGGATGGGGCATTCCAAAACCAGGAAAGCCAATGGAGGTGCATCTAGTGGTAGACTATTGGAAGGCAAATCAGCATTGTAAACCACTCCAAATGCCCGCTGCACAGACTGTCTCGGACATTCTTGAGGGCATAACTGAAATGCAGAGGGATGGAGAATGGTTCGCTACCACTCTAGACTTAAAGGGCATGTTTTATTCAATCCCTATACATGACCCTCACGGAATTCTTAATATGTGTGTGAGCGGACAAATGTTTTCTTGGAAAGTTTGCTCACAGGGTTATCATAATGCACCAGCATTGGCAACTGAGGCGATGAATGAGACAATTGAGAGTTTCACTCGTCTCCACCTGGAGACTGCAGATGTTCGTATCTGGACCTATGTCAATGACATCCTTATTATAGGACATGATGACTCTTTGGTTCGCACCATTACGGCAAACCTGAAAACCCACTTGAGTGACCAAGGATGGACAGTGAGTTCAACTAAATCCATGAGCAAGCCGTCTTCGGACATCAAATTTTTGGGGACGAAATTCACGGGACGGTGGCGGTTGGGGACAGTGCATAATGCCACCTCTGAGTTACCCTTGCCTTGGCCGACTACACAGGCAGACTTTCAAGGCCTGCTGGGCCAACTGAACTGGTTTCGTCACTTTATAATGCCACCACACTTAAGAGTCCTCCAACGATTGCAGCATCAGATTTGCAGGAAGGCGCAATGTAGAACTCCATGGGATGAGTATGATCAAGCCGCACTTGAAAAGGTTATGGCAGAAGTCAAGGAGATGCCCTTAATTGCACCCCCTGCAGATAACCCCCTGATAATTCATGTAGGTTATACTATGGAGCATATCTAGTTCACCGCCAGTGGCACTGAAACAGGGAACCTTGCATACACTGGTCATCGCACACTTCAAAACTACCAGCACTGATATGGCTGCTTAGGGAAGATCATGCTTGTGGCTCAACTGGGAGAACACCTTGCAGTGAATCCAGGTGTGTTTATTGCACCTGGCGGAACCATACTGGAATCACTTGATCCTGGTAAAATACATCCAGAATATCAGGGCATGACGAAGACTTGAAGCATCCTAGTCCTCTGTCATCAGTATCACTGGTCGGCATGGCAAGTTGCCGACAGAGAAATGACTTCAACCATCAAGGAGGACAATCTTGTTGTACCACGGCTGTACGGAACTACATCTCCAGCGTGGATAGCCTCAGATGGCACATCCCGTGGCAGTGGAGGGTACGGATATTATTGTGACCCTTGCCA
>JAGPOW010003316.1:160484304-160537932 GCA_030014935.1 Caiman crocodilus
GCTGTACGGAACTACATCTCCAGCGTGGATAGCCTCAGATGGCACATCCCGTGGCAGTGGAGGGTACGGATATTATTGTGACCCTTGCCACGACTATAAGCTCCAAGCAGCTTATCCGGAAGAATCGGTTCAAGCATCTGAACTATGAGGCTTCCAGTTAGCTCTCGAGCACACTTATCAGCACCACAATGGAACACTCCCAGTGCCCATTATAGCTGCAGACTCAGAATACATATACAGGATTGTTACTGGAATGGCACAGGTAAAAGAGCATATGGACTTTTGGGATGATGTTAAGACAGTCTTGCTGAAATTCTCCATCTGTCCCTTGATCAAGCACACTTGATCCCATTGACCCGACATGGACCCCATGCATGCCGTTGTGGATCAGTTGCTAGCCCAATAAGAACCCAGGGACCAAGAGGACATGCTTCAGTTGCATGTTGCAGACACTGTCAACACCAACCTGTTTCTGGCATGGCTCCATGAACACTGGGGACACCCTGGAGTAAAGAGGGCACAAGCCTGCTGGAGAGAGCAAGGAAAAAAGGGACCAAGCATAGAGCAATGGACAAAGGTAATCTAGGCTTGCTCTGCCTGCGCATGAGAAAAACTGGTGCATCATAGGCACCAAAAAGACACCTATAAGCCAGCATATTACGCCCCAGGAAAGGGGCGTACATTCTGATGGAGGACCACCTTTTAACTCTAAAGGTTTGGAGCAATTTGCAACAGAATATAACGTTCAGTGGCATCATCATTTGCCTTATCATCCACAGTCTAGCGGCATTGTGGAGCGACAGATAGGACTGTACAAGGAGCAATTGAGACTAAAAGAGAATGGATCATTCAAGAACTGGACCAAGTACAACAATAACATACTAATCGCCATGAACGCTACCAAGGCCTTGTGGGATGAGCATGCCCCAGTACCATGCCCGCCTTGGGAGCCATGTTACTTGGTGCAGGAAGCAGTATGGCTAGCCGTTCCCACAGCCGCTAGCAAGCGTCCAAGTCCAGTTCCCGGTGTCGTACTTGAACCCAGCGAGTATCCAAATACTTATTTAGTCTCTCTCAAAGCAGTCTCACCCGCACGCATCGTCTTGGCCCATCATAATTGGCTAAGCCAACGTAGCACAGTTGTTAATGAATCTTGAGTTTGTTTTCTAGCCTGAGAAGATATGGAGCTGCCGACGTTTAACATGGTGTAAGACATCGACACCTGCCGCCGTGGATGAACCTGTCTACGATGGATCTCAGCTGGAGTGGATAGACGGGATACCATCGGAGTTGCTGGACTTTTATGCATTTAACTGCACCTTTTATGATTGTTAATAATGTTGTGTATTACATGTTTGGTTCACTGAAACTTAAGTGTAAATAGGGAAGTTCTCGAGCTCAAACACATCCAAGCTTGGCATTTGGTCAAGGGGACATGTGGTAAATAAAGGTGACCAAATGCCAGCAAACTGTGCTCGCTGCATGGGGAAACAGCAGGTGCAGCCCAATTAGCTGTGTGAAGCATGCATGCAGCAAAATCCCTGGCTCATGCAGCTTGAAAAGCACACGAATGAAAGACCCGATCTAATTGGCCATTGGGGCAGTATAAAAGCAAAGCCTGGGGAAAGGGAAGACGGGACCAACACGACAACAGAGAGGCCTGATCACCCTTGCCGAGGTCCTGCGTCCATGGCTCCCTTTCCCCCTGGATGCCCCCATTGGATAGGTTGCATCAGATAGGTGTTAAAGAGCTCTCGAGTTCCCTATGGTTTAAAGTTTTTTCGGTTGTGGAGATTGTTATAAAGGGAACTGCCGGTGTGGATGTGTATATGAGGCATTTAAGTGTTTTGCGGTGGAGTTTACGGAGTGTGTCTACAGTGTGTTCTAGTTGTAAGTAAAGTATTTATTTCTTAAATTGTCTTCGGGTTTTTTGGACGGGAAAAGAAAAGCAGGGCGAAATGTTCCTGAACCCTTTCTTTCCCGGCCTGTTTGAATTAAGGGTTTAACCCCTCCCCCACCTCAAGTCCTCCTCAAATATCTGTATTTTCCTATACTAGCCTCTGAAGACTATACTGAAGCTCCATAGTGCTATGAAAGGTCATAATAATGGATAAAGCCTCTCAACAGTCATGACTAAGTTCACAGACAATGCTAAACTATGGGGAAGTGCGATCACAGTAGAGGATAAACTGGCAATTCAGGCTGACCTGGACAGGCTCGCAAGGTGGGCGGATCAAAACCTGATGATATTCTATACAGAGAAATGCAAGGTGCTGCACCTTGGAAGAAAAAAACCCACATCATACTTATAGATTCAGCAGTGCTACGCTTACTAGCACCATGACTGAAAGAGACTTGGGAGTCATGATTGACCACAAGATGAACATGAGCCACCAATGTGATGCCGCAACTAGCAAAGCAAATACAACTGTCTTGTATCTACCAATGCATCTCAAGCGAGACCCAAGAAGTCATCCTCCCGCTTTAGTTGGCCTTGGTGAGGCCACAGCCAGAGTACTGCATCCAGTCCTGGGCTCAACACTTTAGAAAGAATGTGGAGAAGCAAGAGAGATTCTGGAGGAGAGCCACTCATATGATTAGAGGTCAACAGAACAGGTCTTATGAAGAGAGGCTGAGAGGCGTGGGACTCTTCAGCCTGGTGAAGTGAAGGCTCAGGGCTGACTTGGTGGCAGCCTATAAGTATATATGGGGTGTGCACCAGGAACTGGGAGGATGTCAGTTCACCAGGGCAACCCAAGGGAAGACAAGGTCTAATGGTCACAAACTGCTGGAAGACAGTTTTAGGCTGGACATAAGGAAAAATGTCTTTACCATCTGAGTCTCCAGAGTCTAGAATAGACTCCCCCTAGAAGTGGTGCAAGTGCCTACTCTGCATACCTTTAAGAAACACTTGGATGCTTATTTTGCTGGGGTGATCTGACCCCAGCTGACTTGTTGCTTCTTGGGCAGGAGGCTGGACCCAATAATCTCACAAGGTCCCTTCCAGCCCTGATGTCTATGAATCCATGACTTTTTTTTAAAACAGATGTTGGCTGATACAAATTAATTTAGTGGCTTTGCTTATCTCAGCACAAGATGAATTCCAATGCAATATTTATGACACGTGTCTGTCTATTGTCTGCTTATATCGCAGGGAACTCTATTTCTCCTAGGTATGACATGAGGGACTCTGTGGAACTGCGGCTATTGTGGCTGGCATCTTTGCTCATGTTCAAAGGAAGAACATGTTCAAAAGTTCATGCTGTCCTTCACAAAGTCACACAAGGAAACAGGTCTGCCTCAGTGCTTAGAAAAGCACCTTGTATGAGTCATTTCTCTTCTCTGTCTGTTTCCCAGCTGCTTTCTTGTCAGTGTTGTCATTTTTGGACTATTTCCTCTCTGTGGCTGGGACTGTCTCTTGCTGTATGTACGCACAACTGTGCTGGGGCCTTGATCTCAGTCAGAACAACTGGGTGCTTCTGTAATACTGATAATAGTAATTCTAGAGGCAAGATATTTTGTACAACTTCTGTCTCTAGATAGCATCCAAGTAGGTCCATTTAAAATACTTGAGGAATACAGATATAGACTTTGGCATGATTAGCTCTCTGTCCCACATTTGCATCAAATATTAAAATTAAACATTTTAAGTTTTAAAATGAGTGGGCCATTGGAACAGTTGCTGAAACAAAAATTGAGTTAATTTGGTATAATCAATGTGACCCTGCTCTCCAGAATACAAAGAAACTACAGACAGATAGGAGTTCTTGGCCAGGTACAGATATTAAACTTTCACCAGTGTGGCTAGGGACAGAAATTACATATAAACCAGTTTAAGTGATTGGAAACTAGTTCAAATCTGTAACACAACAGAAGTCCAGTGCATCTAAACCATTTTCAAAATGGCTGAAACTGGCTTAGGATAAACCTGGATGGATGTAGTATCAGACTTAACTGATTTAGGTTAAATGAGTGAATTGAACTTCTGTCCCAGATTCCCTCCAGATTCAAGTTAACTCAGAGTCCCCCAGCATCCCAGGATGCCTTGCAGCTTTCCTGAACACCCCTGCCCCACCTTCACAGGGTGGGTGGGCTAGCCTTGGCCCAAGCTGTCTGCTCCAGCTGAGCAAGGAGGCATGCTCTAGCACCCCTCACCCCCTGCCAACTTCTGGCCTTGGCCACTGCAGGCATGTGGCTGCATTTCCAGAATCAAAAGTGAATGCCTATCAGTTCAATCTATGTAGCTTAGATGAACTAGTGAAGATTGAATTGATTCAGCCTTGGGCTTTTTGACTATATTTATTAGGGGTGCACCGATAGATATTTTTTGGGCTGATACCAAGAGCTGATTTTTAAGGAAGAATATCAGTTGTTACTGATTTGATTTCCGATATGTAGCCCGGCAGCTTGAAAAGCAGTGCCTGGCTGGTAAGTCTGTTGTGGTGGAAGTGGAAGGTAAAGGAAAGGGGCATTGGGGTGGGGGCAAATTGAATCCCCTGTGGTGAGGGAGGGAGTGGAGCAGGGGATGAAGCTGGGGCAGATGCTGGAGCAGGCACTGCCCAGCCAGGGTGGGGTGCAGGATGGAGCCAAGGGCTTTGGGGGAGAGGGGTTTCCTGCTGCTATATGCACCCTGGGAGGGCACTGGTGCATGTGCCCCCTGATCTATGTACAGAGTGGGGCGGACTCCTGCTGCAGGCTGGGTCCAGGGTCTGTGTCAGGCTATTCTTGGTGGGGGCTGAGTAGGGCTGCGCTCAGAGTGGGTGGTGGCAGCACTGTGAGGGGAGTTGGAGGGTTACGGCACATTTTGGGGTGTCTGCAGCCCCCCACATAGCCCTCTCCCGGCACCACCACCACTTGCCTCAAGTGCAGTCCAGCCCAGTCCCCATTGGGAACAGCCTGGCACAACCCTGGCCTCAGCCTGCAGTGGCAGTCACCCCACCCCATGCAGACTTGGGGGCATATGTTCCCCATGCCCTCCTGTTACCACCTCCTCCTGCCACAGCTCCCTCCTGCACCCTACCCCATCTGGGCAGCACCTGCCCCAGCCCTAGCCCTACTCCCTCCCTCCCTGCGGGTGCCTCAATCTGCACCCTCCCCAACACCTTCCCTCCCTCACCTCCCCTTCTACCACAACAGACTTACCAGCTGAATGCTGCTGGGCTGCACTCTTGGCCCCATGTATGCTGTGGCTGTGCACATGCATGGGACATTTATCAGCCACATTATCAGCCACATCAGCCAAAAAAAAATTGATTTCCAATATAGTCAATTTTCTTTACATTGATGCTGATCCGATATTAGGCTGATGTATCAGTATACCTCTAGTACTTAGTCTACAAGTGCTAAGAATTTACGGTCAAATTTAAATGATCAGAAACTTGTCTATACCCATAACAGGACAGATGTTTGGCACACATAGACTAGTTTAAAAATGGCAGAACCTAGTCTAAGATTTTCCCTCTCTCCCCTCCCACCCCCAAGGATGAGTGTGTATTCTGTTTGCTACCTTTCTAAACTACGCTGCTTACAGAAAACTGTGTAACTTAGATTGATTCTGCCTTGGGCTTTTTGAATATCTGTACCTAGCCCTTCTGGCTCAACTGAGTAGTCATCTCTCAAGAGCTACAGTTAGGTGTGGACCTGATGCTCTGCTGTTCCAGAGAGGCTGGCTACAGTATTAAGGCCCCTCACACCAACTCAAGAACGTACTGTGCAAATAAAAAAAAACCTATGAGTGCTGGTATTTGGCTGTAAGATGTTTCCTTCTCATTTGCATGTTGGCTAAAATTGACCCTAAACCACTTGAATCAGTTTACAAGAAACCACTCTCTGCAGCATCATCCAGATTACATAGTGCCTTATTCTTCAGAAAGGGACAGAGCACTCCTTTACAACCTTGTTTCCTATATGTCTTAAATTACTAAAATTTCAGTAGAGACCTATTTAAATGGTTTAATTTGAAATAATCCAACACAACTAGGCATATGCTGAAATATACAGATATATCAAGGAAAGACTGTCACTGTGTTTGGGGGGAATAGAATATTTGCCACTGAAATTTATCAAATCATGCAATTATTCTAGGACAAATATATAGGTGTTCTACATATCTCCAATAATCCTATATGGAGGAGGAGTCTAACTAGAAAAAGGTTCTGAAATTCATTGGCTGTGAGATAAAAAGTCATCAGGAATCGTTCTCGAGAAAAACATGTCAGCTCTGACATCCTTGATGCAGATGCAACTACTGCCGGAGTCGCAGGGAGATTTGTGTGTTCAATAACTGCAGACTTGAGTATTTATAAATAAGAAGAGTAAAAAGGGCTGAGGGTGTTTAAACCCCTTGCACTTCCCCTGCGGAATATTATTTCCACTGACCAATTGCACCCTTGTGGGTAATCAGTGCTCACTGTAATTTGTACTTTATTTCCTTTCTCTTCTCTCTGCATCCCTGCTTTGCTCTGGTTTACAAATTCTTCAGCTCATTGTACAAACAGGATCTTTTCTCAACAATGTGCTGCTACATCATTTTCCTTCCTTTGTACACAAGCTAAAACTGTCTGTTGCACACTGCTCAGCTTTCTGAAACACCTTGTTTGTCAGTATTAACAAAAAAAAGGAACTAAAGTAAAAAAACCCGGCAGCAAGAAAACCCAGCAATAGCATTCTAAATGCACGTTACAGCTTAAACAATTAAAGCCTGCCTCATGACCAGTTTTCAAATATCAGAGTTTTCTATCGTAGCGTCACTGTACAGAATAACACAGATAAGGAGCCCACCTTGGTTTGAGTTTAAATTCCCCTACTGCAAGGGACACTGACCTACACTTCTCTTTTACTAAGCATTTTTAGTTAAAAAGTGAAACCCTTTAAGCAAAGTGCACATTGCTTCACAGTCAGCTCTGTTCTCCTGTCTCAGAAGGCTTGCTGTCTGATTTCTTGCGCTGGGGAGATTAGATAGCATGTCTTCAGGGAAAAGAGAAAACCACAGAGCGCACTGCACGTTGCTCAAATGCTCTTCTTATTCTGTGGCCTAAAGAAACAAGGAAGGAAGCCTGAGGCTGGTGGTTTGGCAGGTGTGAGGCCTTTATACATAGCCATCTGTTTTAAGTGGTAGCTATGGGCCTGTGGATGAGGCTAGGGTGAGGGAAACACTGTCCCCCCTTTCTATCCCTCCACTGTGTCATAACAGGAAGAGTGCTGGGTTCCTGGAGAAGTGATGCCTCCATGCTGTCAGCTCGCTCAAGCTGCACTTTAAGGCTTTGCATTGTCATAATTGTACAGAAGGGTTTCAGAGTGAGAGAACTCCTTCCTGTGAACCAGTGACTGTTTCATGCAGCTGTTCATTTCTTGCATTATACAGAGGTTTCTGCTGCTGTGTTGGCAGCCACAAAATGGATGAGAAAGAATACAAAATGGATGAAAGATAACGTACATACTAAGCTCTACATACAGACCTTACAATTTCCTGTATTAGAATGGGTCAGTTGCTACTAGACATAGTGAATAAAAATATTGTTTGTAATCGCAGTATACTATTTCTAGTGATTTGAGTAGCACTGTACTAATCCTGTTAGCGATCTGAACGAACTGCTTCTGTCAGCTGGATGCTAACGCAGCATTAATGAAGTCCTGCACTGAGTTTGAAGGATCCTATTACCATTATACTGTTATTGTTACACACATAGCAACTGAGCTGTGCATTGTGCTTTATAGAAATATTAGAAGATGCAGTCCCTGCCCTGAGGAAATCACAATACTGAAAACTTGTTCCTGTTCTGTTAAATCTATGTGGCTTTTGCCATTTATTTGAATGGATGCAGGATGAGGCCATTAGACAAAGTGAGGCTGATTCTCATTCCCTTGCATCTTGTGGATTCTTGTACATCTGTGCAACCTGCGTGCAAACTTCTAACAAGTGGAGCAGTGGCATTTTGCACTTACAGTTTACATGGATGTAGAAAATGTCTCAGACTGAGGTAGCAGACAACTGGACCAAATATAGTGACAAATGGCAGCAGAGTTGGTATCCAGGTAGCTTTGATTAGGAAAAGGGAAGACAAGAATTACAGAGATAGGTACCAAGAGAATTGCTTTGTCATGTTCCAAGGTTTTTAAATGGTATATTTTATCATTCCTTTTATTTTCTGGGGCTAGGTAACAGAGCTAAGGAATGCAGTCTGTTAGACAGGGATAGAATTCAGCTCCTCTCCTTGCTGATGTTTTACTCAGTTAAAAATCTTTGCTGATTTGTGTTTACCAAAGATGATTTTAGTTCTCTGACGTCCATGCCAGTGTGGGCAACTCCAGAGAAAATGAAGGTCTTAGGTAGCGTTATGCAATTCCCTAAAGAGAGGATGGAATTTCTGTCATGACATGAAGCATCCTGTCATGCCTAACGTGGTCTCTGGAGATGTAGTGTCACCTGGCTCTGGTTACTTATGTGGAGCACTGCTCAACTGAAATCTAGTGTACTTTTGAGTCCGTTTCATATTTAACCACTTCAACATCCCATTGTAATATTTGTTGTTTTAGATTTAGTATCATATTGTTCTACATTTTCCATCTGACAAACATGAAGTCACAGAAAATGGAGACCTTCCTGATAGTTTGGTTGAATAATTTAACTGATTTGGTGTTTGAGTAAGAGGTAAATAGATAGCAGAGCCCAGCGTGGCCTTAAACAGTAACATTAAAATGTGGTTATGGTCTGAAACCACACTCTATAGAAAATGGTGCCTTCTTACTTCACTTATTATCCCCTCCCTATGGGGTATATATTCAAAGTGTCACACAGCGGTTTAGCTGGATAACTCCTATTAAAATAAACGGAAGCAGAGCTGAGCATAAAGCAAAGTAAGCAGTCTTTAGATGTTACACCTCAAAGTGTCTTGAGTCTTACACAGTCTGCTTAATTCACTGACAAAAAGACAGGGTTTACCACCGGCAAGGTTGCAAGGTCAATAAAGCACAGGAAGAGGGAACTAACTGTATGCAATCTTGCCCTCTGCCATATCAACACAGTTCTCAGCTACAGTCTCAGTTAACATTTGCATTGGTGTACGTAGTAGGAAGAATTTAGATGACTTATTCAGCTACCCAGCGCAGACTGGAGAGGTTTTGACTCATACGATTTCTCAGTTTGATCTAGAAGTCATTGATGAAGACTCAATAAGGAGAAACCAATGATAGTACTGTTTTCCTAACCACAGCTGCCTTTGCAGAAAGACTTTACTTTCTCCTTTGCAAATGTTTTCAGGGTTGTTGGTGTTGTCACATTAAGCAACTTACACTAAGCATTGGGCTTGGGAAGGCCTCTTTCATTGGGAAGTTCGATCGTACAACTATTTACGATCTTTTCATAAGAAGATAAGAAATGCCTTATACATTCAGTACTGCAGCCTTGCGCGCCTCTTTCTTGTTTTCCATATAGAATACGAGCATGTTTAATGAGTAAGCCGCAATTCTGTCTTTCATCACCAGGTGGCACAAGACTATGAACTGTAGTGGAAAATCAACTGAAAGCTTGAATTCAGTCAGTACCGGTTATGTTGCAATTAGGTCCCTAACATATATTAACAGGAAGATGGGGTCCTTAATTGCCAAAAATGAAACATAACTTTGCCTGTTGCCATTTTGGTGTCCAGCATCTCTAGAGGTGAATGCACAGCACACTCTGAAGACTAGGTGCTTTTAAAGCCTATGAAAACCACAAGGCCTTTTTGAAAGAGTAGGGTTTTTGGTCCACAGTCCAACCACACTTACATGGGTGAAGATCCAGTACTGGCTGATTCTCTCCTTTTTTATTCTTTTAACTCCTTATGCAAAGTGTAGGTGTGCCTGCTGCTTTGCAACTGAGTACAACAGGGGCCTCAGTCTGAGGACCTACAATTAAGAGGCCAAATTCAAGCTGTGCCCTACATGCCTTTACAATATACATGGATAGTCTAGGGAGCTGTATCTCCCATGCACCACTGGAGTCTCATTCAGAAATGCACTCCTTGTTCTCAGCCAGTGTCTATGGTAGTAGTAGCTGTCTGACAGGTGCGGGGAATCATGGCTTATTTGCACACTAAGCGTAAAAGAAACCACAAGCACAATGGGGGCCAGATGGCCTATGTTGACTAAATATATAACCTACCAGACCTAGCTGCTGCTCTGGCTGGGTTCTTTTGTGTTCTGAAAGATTAGTGCACAGTGCGAACCACTGGAGGGTCACAGACTATGTAAAGGGATCTACTGCAGCTACGCAGACAGTATACTGGACTCACTCAAGGGCTGATGGTACTGAGACTGTGGTGTGCCTTCCTTGTAAACCCCTGTAGGGCAGCTCTGACTAAGAGAGTTCCCAAGGCCATGGTAGCATGGCCCATTGTCACCCCACCAACATGCATATGGGAACTTGGGGCAGAATCTTGTCCTGAGTAATTATACAGAAGTGCCTATAATTCCTTTGAAATGACAAATAGCAGTTTTTTTCACAGCCATCTGCTGGTGAATGATGTTTTGGGGCATGCAAGCTTGAATCATTTAACTGAGTCATTTTGCCATAGTACTGGGACCAAAGATTTTTAATATCTTACCTCATGAGTAATATGGCCTGTATCTTTGCTACTAGGGAACTTTATTAAGTGCAAAATATATGCCAGTTGTAGTGCTTACTACAGTGTAACTACAATGTAACTGTTATCTGCTGCAGGAAAAGCTGTATCCCTCCCTGATCCCTCTGTGCCCCCCAGACAAACCATTCGTGGTTTCATCTTCCACCCTGCCCAGGCTGTGCACGGCCTGCCACTCACTCACTGCCATGGGGGGGAGATCGAGGCCCCAGGGGTGAAGGAGGGAGTGGGGCTAGGGTGGCCTTTTCTGCTCCCTTCTCCCTTATGCACAGGCTTATCTGCTGGGTGCGGGGCAGGGCGAGCGGAGACTTCCCTGAATCCTCCCTGAATCTATTAGCCACACATCAGCTGATGCATGCCAGAGGTCTGTTTGCCCTTCTGGTAACTTCATCAGACTATTGGCCTGTATTTATCTTCCAGGCAATTGTGACCCCCCTAGGTCTTGTTCAGATACTGTGCCAGCCAGTGGACTACCACCCATTGTGTAGTTATGGTGAGGGTTCTTCCTACCTAAATGAAGGACCTTGAACTTTTCCCTGTTACCCCATCTGATTCTGTGCTGCCCATGAATCCAGTCTGTCAAGATCATCCTGGATCTTTACCCTATCTTCTGATGTGCCCACATTTCCCCACAGCTTGGTATTGTCCGTGAACTTCATCACTGAGCTTTCCACCCTGTCATCCAAGTCATTAATAAATATATTAAAGAGCACAGGTCCGAGCACCAATCTTTGGGGAACCCCACTGGACATGGCCCTCCGGGATGAGGTCATCCCATTAATTATAACCCTCTGGGAGTGGCCTCTAAGTCCATTTTCCACCCACCTCACTGTACACTGGTCCAGCCCAGTACCCTCCAGTTTGTTTGAGAGAATCCCATGGGAAACAGAATTAAAGGCTTTACTGAAGTCTTAAGTAAATGATGTCAACCTTGTGTCCCTCATCCAGATGGCTAGTTAGCTGGTCATAGAAGGACACAAGGTTTGTCAGGCGTGATCTACCCTCGACAAAGCCATGCTGGTTGCTTTTTAGTTACCATCAGTTACCAGCTTGTAATTGGTGGCCTCCTTAACAAAATTTTCGAAGATTTTACCCAGGACCAAGGTCAGACTGACTGATCTGCAGTTTGCAGAGTCATCCCTCTTCCCTTTCTTAAAGATGGCACCACACTGGCCTTCTTCCAGGCATCCAGGACCACTTCCAAGTTCCATGACTTTTCAAACAACTTGGCCAGTGGCATTGCTATAAGCTCAGCCAGTTCTTTCAGGGTTCTCAGGTGCAGGTCATCTGGCCCAGCAGACTTGAAAATGTCCAGGTGTTGATGGAGATTCCTCACCTGTTCAGGACTGATGTCATATAGTCTGTTGTCTTCCCTATGTTCCCTGGGCCTCTGGTCAGGTGAACAGCCCCCATTTGATTTCATATTTTCATACCTAGCAGTGCTAACATTGTGTGGCATTGCACAGCACCTGTGAAATGATCTCAAGACACTCCAGAGTTGAGACTTGCTGCTTTAGATGATGAAAGCTCTCTCATGCCAAGGCAACTCAAATCACTGTATCAGCAATGCTACTGTAAATTACACTGTGACTGATAACTTATTTCAGGAAGACCTCACTTGTGTCAGGTGCCCAGTTAACCAGACACCATAAAAATCAAGCTGCATGAGATGGCAGGTACTGCTGGAGTTAATTAAGTCAAAGGTAAGCCTAAACCTAGTGGTCTCTTACCCTAGCATAGTCAAGGCACTATAACTTTTTCTGTAGCCAGTGGAAAACAAGGCATAACATGACGCATAACTAGCATTGCATCAAGTTGCTATTAATTCCTCAGGTCAAAGGACCAAGTACCGATTTACAGCTGGTTCACCGATTAATAGCAGCTTTTAGACAGGTTCATATTAAGACTTAAACTCATGTCTGGAGTTGTAGCAAGACACTCTTAACCTCTCTGCCACTGCATACTTTGAGTTGCTACTACTGTCACAATAATCCTCCCTGACAAAAGGAAGAGCAGAAATAAAATGATAAGGGGCAAGGTTCTTGAAGTCAAGAACTGGACTCTTGAGCTTGGGCCTAAAATCACTTCTGTAACAGAGAGGCTGCTCATTACCAGATTTATTATCTACCTCTAGGAAATCTACCCTTTCAACTTCTTTCTTCTGCCCAGTCAGTACAGTTGCCTCCTCTAACTCTCCCAGATCTCTTTCCAGAGCCCTAGCACTCAGAGGTGCAAAGAGCAAGTTGCAAGTTAATGTTCCTCCTGTTACTATTCCTCTGAACAGTGCTAACTACAAATACCAATGTTTCCCTGCCCCAAAACAAAGGCCCTGCATACTGAGAGTACTGCTGTTCTCACTCCCTTGCTGCAGGCCTCCTCAGGTTTAAACCATCTTAATTTGAACGGTATTTTCTTTGACTCTCAACCCCCGTTCATATATTTTCCCCCCTTTCTTAAAGTTAGAGCAACAGAGATCCTGTTGAGATATGGATATAGAGAAATGTTGCCAACTAGAGTACCAGGAAAACTTTACAGTTAACTTGTGCCCAAAAACAACATTTTCTCACTGTGGATAAATAGCTATTACTTTCCTTCCAAGGATTATAATCGCTATCCTCTCTTTCTCAATAGGGAGTTCCTAGTACGCAGTATCAAAGAGAAGTTTATTTTTCAGAATACATGTCCTCTTGGTCTGTGTAGGGGGAAGGGGAAGGGAGGGGGGTGAAGGAGGGGGAGCGGCACACAGCAAGAACAACGGGCCCAAAGTTCATTCCAGCAGTGGAATGTGGCAGAAAACAGGCAAAGCAATTCCCCCCAGAACAATACTCTGAGACACTTGATACTGGGCTCCTTTTAGTCTGGAAAAGGTCCTCATTTTTATTTCTTTTGTGTCTGAGTCCATATCTTGGAATCTATAGGCCTAAAGATGGACTGCTCTCATTTATCCGAGCACAGATGTTAGTAAGGAAGTGCTGCAGTCTAGTGGAAAAAAACAACTGTTTGGGTGTCAGGAGACCTCAGTTCTGTTTCTTGCTGTGAAATGGACTTGTTGCATGTGACTTTGGATAAATCACCTCACCTCTCTGGCCTTCTCTTTCCCTTCCCAGCCTGTGTTTGTCCCATCTGCTTAGAACGTAGCTTCCAATGGGATGAGCTCTCCTTGTACAGCTCCTAACACGATGGGGTTGGGATCTCTGGAAACAGTTGGTCCAGACAACAAACTTGCAGTCATATATCATTTAGCAAAATCACCAAAGTTACGCAGATGTGACATGTGTAACTGAAGTCAGAATCAGGTCTTCAGACATCCTGCTACAATTCAGTTTCAGTTTGCTTCACTTTTGCTAGACTAGAGGATCCTTTTCTTTCCAAAAACATGCAGAGATGGATTCTACTCTCCTTTCCACTGGTGTGGGATTTTGCAGTAACTTCATAGTCATCAGTGTAATTTCAATAGTATTAAACCAGGATGACAAGGTTTTTTTGTACCACCCCAATCTTCAGTTTGTCAGGTAAAGGCCGGCTCAATGAGTGGCTGAGTATCTGTAGTGAGTAGAACAGAGGTGGGCAATGATTTTGGGTGGAGGGCTGCTTAATGAATTTTGGCGAGATGTCGAGGGCTGCAAGGGTAGCCCCGGCCCTTGATGGGTGCCCTGTCCCCTGGTCACCATCTTGGGACTGGAAGTCTCACCCTTAACTCCTATCCTCTGCCACTGGAAGTCCCTTCCGTGGCCCCCAGAAGCACTCCTTTTGGAAAGGGGGTTTGCCATCTTGGAACCAGAAAGAAACAAGCCAAAAAAAAGTATATGCTGAGAATCAAACAATGACAATAACATATTTTAATTTCATTAAAAAAAATATTTTGGCCTGATTTATGTGCGTTTCTGTGGTGTATACAGTGATTGCATAATAGCTCAAAATGAGGTCTTACTCTTGTATATTATAGGAGAGTGTGAAAGGGTGGAGGTGTGGGTATGGAGTTTGTTGGGGAATATGGGTATGTGTGTGGATGTGTGTGTATGTGTGGTATGGATATGTGTGAGGATGGGGGTGGGTAGGTATAGGGGATCTGTGGGGGGAGTGTTTGTAGGGATGGGTGTGTATATGTATGGGTGGGTACGGAGTTTGTGGGGTTGAGGGGAAGGGTGGCCGGGGGTGTGTGTGAGGGGGTGGGGTGTGCATAAGGGCTGGAGGTACAGGTGTGGTGGGCTATGTGCACAAAGCAGTTAATGGGGCTTCCCCAGAAGTGTGCAGGTGTGTGTGTGTCAGGGGGGGTACGTGTGGGGGAGGGTATGGGGTTTGTGTGGGGTGTGAGGGAGGGTGTGAGCGGATGCAGTGTTTGTGGGGTGTGTGATTGTGTGTGGGGGAGGGTGTGGTTGTAGGGTTTGCAGGGGACAGTTTGTGGGTATGGTGGAGCGTGTATGGGACCCCCTGTGCACGCCCCCCTGAGCTGGTCAGCATCTGCCCCTGCCCTGCAACAGCTTTGAGCCAGTGCATCCTGTGGTGCCTCCCTGCCACCGCCAGCAGCACATGGCCCCAGGGCACCCTGCACCTGCTCTGGACTCACTTTTGCTGGAGCAGATCAGCTGGAACCTGCACATAGCTCTGACCCGACCCGCTCTGAACTGCCTGCTCGTAGTGTGTCCTGCTACCCCCTGGACATGCAGCGGGACTGGGGCAGCTCCAAAGCTTGACTACCTTTCTAGGCAGCCTACGTAGCAGGCAGCTCCTTCAGGGTGCTTCTGCCAATGACCCCTAGCCCTGGCCCTGACCGGGACTCATGACTGCAGCCTCAACTATGCTCTTCCTATTCCCATTCAGGAAGAGCACACGCCAACTACTGATACTTCCTTAGCCTGACGAAGGGTTTTTGAACCCCAAAGCTTGCTTAATAACTTTTCTCCAACTATTTGGGTTGGGCTAATAAAAGATATCAAATTCACTCAAGGAACCTTGTCTGCCTATGTCCTTAGACCAAGATGGCTACAACCTAACCCCCTGCCTCAACTATGCACACCCTGCACCTGTTCCAGTGGCCCAGAGTCTGTGCTGGGCTGCCCTGCATCTGTGATGCTGTCACTGCCACCTCTGGGCTTCCCCATGGGGCAGCAGTGGCACCATGGGGGCTTGGGGCTGCAGCAGGGAACTGCTGGTAGCGGGAGGTGGAAGGGCCGTTTTTCCATCTGCACTGAGCAACAGCTTTTGTCCTGCGCTGCCACTGCTGAGCCTGGGCAGGTGAGCCCAGAGCAGGCATGGGGTATGCATGGTTGGGGCTGTGAGCTCAGGTACATGCTGGTACCATGGGGCTGGGGCCAACTGCAGTCCAGTTGTGAAGCCACCCTATCCTCACTGCGTGCCCAGGGGCACAGGACATGCCACATCTGGACTGTGCCTGAGCCAGGGGACTGAAGGACCTGCTGGGGGCTGGACAAAGAACTGCTATGGGCCATATTTTGCCCATCCCTAGAGTAGAACAAAAGCCTGGCAATCAGGACCACTGATTCCATACTTGGGACTGCCACTAGCTAACTGTGAGTCACTTTCTGGTTTTTTCATCTCCCCCTTCTGTAAAATGGAGGCAGTAAATCTGACTTCTCTCCAAGAAGAGTTAGAGGTCTGGCTCATCAAATTTAGCAAATCATTTGGGAAATACTGAGAACAAACTACTACAGTGATGTATACACAAGCACTTTCCTCTCTGACTCTGTACAGATGCAGTCTGCCCGTCAGAGGATGAACATTTGTGCAAAGTACGAGGAGGCTTAGACTGCTGATTTATAAGATAAGCAACATCAAAGAAGTTTTGGATTTCATAGCTGGAAAAGTCTGATGATTTTTTCTTTTTTTCACGGCACAGCTCAAATTTGGATTGACCTGAGGACCTCAAATGTGTGGAATATAATAGAATTCAGGGGAAGCATTCTTAGAAGTGTAGTACCTAATAGAGGGGAGCCCCAATCCTTAGTAGTTTAGGGAGTGCTGTTATACAAGCAAACAATAATGCTTACAGTAGCATTGAGCTACATTGGATGGGTAACTGAGATCTCAATCACCAGTGAATTTCTGCAAGGATTGTATCATGTAGGACATGTCTGCACTGTGTCAGACAGGGCTATGGCATGCAGCCAGAAGCATAGACCCCACCCACAAACTTCTTCTCTGCACATGCACAGAATAGAAGTCACGGAGCCACTGTTAGAGTCAGTGCTAGACCCACCTAGGCTAGGGACAGACATTACACATAAACTGGTTTAAGTGATCAGAACCTGATTTAAACCTGTAACAGAACAGAAGCTTGGCGTATATAAACCAGTTTCAAAATGGCTGAAGCGGGATAAGATAAACCTGGTTGAATGTAGTATCAGACCTCACTGATCTGGTCAAACCAGTTTATGAAACTTCTGTCCCAGACCCCTTCCTGGTTCAAGTTAAATCACAGACCCACAGTATCCTGGGATGCTTTCCAGCCCTGGGCTGGCTGTGCTGTCTGCTCCAGTGAGCAGGGCTGGCCCTGCTGCTTTGCTCCCTAGCTGAAGCAGAGGGCTGGCTAACAAGGAAGGGCGGGGGAAGAAGCCCAGTGGGGGATATAGCTCAGTCTATGGGGCTGGGGAGTACCCCCCCCAGGCAAACCCTGGCTGGGGGCTGGGGCCAGGGTGGGGGTTAAACTAGGGTTACCATATGTCCAGGATGAAAAAAAGGATACCTGTGGGTTGGAGGGAGGAGAGAGGGTGGGATATAAGATGGGGGGGGGGCAGTGATATGCCTGTGTCCTGCCTCTACCCTTCGCTCCTAAGCCTCTGCATCCTCAGCTCTTCCAGTTCCCCGCACTCCCAACTCTACTCTCCCCACCCCAGCGCTGCTGGTGCCCCTCACTCCCAACTCGCAGCCCTGCCCCCCCCAGCATTGTTGGTGCCCCTCACTCCTGACCCCCAACCCTGCCAGTGCCCCTTACTTTCCATATGCAGCCTCCTGGCCCGCAGCCCTGCTGCCCATGCAGATCCTGCATGTGTATGTGCGCGCACACACACACACAAAGGTAAATGTCTGTTCACTTCTGTTTCAATTTAATCTTTGTAGTTTAAACTAACCTGCAACTACTGAATCAATTCAGCCTCTTTGACTATCTCTACCTAGCCCTAATGCCAGCCTCACAGGAACTAGGGCTGTGTGTGAGTCATAAATCAGATACATGACATTTTTCCAGAATGGAAAATGGGAGTGAGTGGCTGGAGCATGTTTTCACAGCAGCATGCCACCGCCCTCTCCCATGTAGTGTAGATGTGCACTTAGTTTTTTCTTATCCTCCAGTGGTTTGAAAAGTGACCATTCTCCTGTTTCAAGTCTGTTTTAGAAGCTAAGATCACTACTAATCTGAAGTCTTTCATCAGTGAAAGATGTTATGAATTGAACTGTGGCTCTATGTTGATTTTAAAATGTCAAAGTCCCCATTCTTGCTTATGCTATGGACCTTTCCAATGGCAGCCCAAAAGGGCCCAAGTTAGGTTTGGTGCAAGCAAGCCCTCTGCTGCAAACAGAGTTCATCCTGGCAAAGGAGAAGCTTTGCCAGCATAGTTTGTGTGGAATAAGCCATATCAGTGAATACTTTTGGCTGATCAAAATGCTTCTATACCAGCGGTTCTCAACCTTTTCAGTCTCAAGGCACCCTCCATAACTTTTCTGATTTTTGTGTCACCCCAGTTGAAAACCACTGGTCTAATATAAAAAGTGTTTGACCAGAATATGATGCGTTTAGGACTTTACCTTATGTCCATAAAAAGAGGGGGAAACTAAAACTATTGGCAGGGCTGATACCACATCAAAGAAAACATCCTTCATGTCATTCCAAGGGGAACTTCGACATTTTAAAATCAACAAAAGTGTGTGCGGTCAGACCAGGAAGGGCTGTGGCCAGAACATGCACTCTGGCCATGGCTGCTTCCCAATCTGCCTCCAGAGGAGGCATACAGGGCATTTAAATTGGGCTGTGGCAATGCTCATGTTGCAGCAACCTTTGAAGGGGCTTACAGCATCCTCAGTTGAGACCTACCACTCTACACTAAGACTTCTGTGAGTAAAGAAGTGTAAACCCTTCCCCCACACTATAGGCAACTGGAAGGGGGTGCATAGGGATGCATGTGCCCCACCTGACAGGGCCAGTGTCTGCCCTGGTGGCTGACACTGATGCTGTCAGTAGGGCTGGTGCCCCCCCCGACATAGCTGCCACTGTTGGCGGCTTCTGCAGGTGCTCCCCCAGATTCAGGAGGTATCAGTCACTCATGCCTCATGCCCAGGGTTATTGCCTGGACTCCTGTGCCTGTCCTGCCCCACTCCAGGTCATCCCCAGGAAGAGTCCAGTGCAGCCCAGTGGCTCCTTCAGAGGCGAGGCACCGGAGAGCCAAAGGGGGAAGGCACATGGTCCCCCAATCTTTGCAGAGGGCAAAGGCAGGCTGCAGCTGCAGGCTGGGTTCTGCCTGCACTCTGCCTCCATGCCTCACTGCCACTTTTGCATAGTGCCATGTACCTCGCTGCCCAGCCCACCCAGTGGTGGGATGCACATGGTACTGTTCTGCATTGCTTTCAAAGGCTGCAGCAAAGTGCCGAGCCAGGGAGCAGGCAGAGCCCAGCACACAGCTGCCGCCAACCCTTGCCTAGTGCAAAAATTGGGGGGGAACCATGCCCCCCCATGCTGGCTGCAATTCTGGCTGTGGAGGGTATCTCAGCATGTGTACCACCCCCCCCCCACATACTGCAGCATCCTGTGGTGGGGTGCTCATACCTGCTGCCCTGTGGTTGAGCCCTTCCACTGCCTATGCCAAGGGGCTCCTTGCAGGCCTTTTCCAGACCCACATCCCAACAGTGGGGCAAGAGGCAGTGCCTGTGCTACAGGGGTTAATATACCTGGTGGTCACCCTGATCCCAATTCCAAGCCCTTCTAGGAGTCCCACAGGCTGCATGCCACATCTTCTGTCGGCTGTATGCTTGACACTCCTGCTCTACAGGGAAGCGATATCACCTACTGAGGTTATTTTGTCCTAAGCCTAGGCAGTCCAAATTTTTTAATGGGTCACAAGTATTTCTTTACCTAAAACTTACTATTCTCTCTTTTATGTAATTTAAATCTGTGGTAGGGCCACCATACTTTTGCTTACAATACGGAAACAGTTAAGAAGGCTCTGATCGTAAATTCATTAGCCACAAAGAAGTATGAGGGGAGTTGGGCAAGGAGAGGGTGGTGACTTGAGAACTCTTGCCAGGTCTGAAAGTTCCTATGAGTGGTGCTGCTGGGAAATGCTTTACGTATACAGCTGGCTACAGTGACAATCAGACTCTTTCAGCACATTGAGGTAAACTCCCCTGGTGGAGCTCATCCAGTGTGTTGTGTCTGTTGCACTGTCTGCTTTTACAAACATCACAGCTCTTAGGGTAGTCAGCATTTCCCTCCACATTTTGTGTAGCCTCCAGTGCCTTGTTTGTTGCTCAGTAAATGAGATCAATCCTAAACTTAGATTTGGGATGTTGCTCTTTCCTGAGCTCATATTTACTTTGCTTCTTTATTTTACTGTGACACCCTTAGGCCAGAGATAGCTATGGTCTGTGAAGTGTTATAATAGGGAGATCTTGAAATAATCCACTGCAGATTTACCAGGAGAAAGGGCCTTGCAGAATAAAAGGGCTGTGTGTATGCAGTCACTGCCAAGTGTGCAACAAAAACCCTGGACTTTCTGGCATTTGGCCCTTTTTATCATGCCACACTGAAGTCCCCAGCAGGGAACCTTGTCTGCCATGCATGTCACAGCCAGAGAGTGAGAACACCTCCGATCTAGCAGAAGGACTACATAATGAGATGCCCATTTCTTAATAGGGAAATCTTAAAGACATAAAGGGGCAATTAATGCTCATAGGATAGTTAAAGTGCATAGGATACTATAGGGATTCTTAAAGAAACACTAACAATTAAAAAAAATCAATTATTTCAATCCCTAGTGTGACTACATGGAAGCTAATGGAATGTAGTGACACCAAAACTTAATAATACACTAGAGCAGAGCTACCCAACTGGTGGTCCACAGGCTGTATGTGGCTTGCAAAGAGTTAATCTGCAGCCCCCCTGCCCTGGGCCCCCACCCCTTCTACGCAGCCACCACTTCCCTATTGTTCTGGCTGTAGCAGCAACCAGGGTCTCTGGGCTTTCCCTCCAGCTTCAGCTTCCTGCACCTACTCCAGGCAGCAGTGAGATGCATGGGAGCCTGTAGCTTAGTATAGCAAGGTAGCCTTTGGCTGGTGAGTTGTGGGGGCACCTGAACACGTACAAAGCGAAGTAGCTGCTCAGATATCTGGTGCGGTGGTAGGGAGAAGCCGCGGATGGTAGCACAGTGGATGGTAAGGAGAAGCCGCGGATGGTAGGCTGCCAACCCACCAGGACTGACCTGGAATCTCCAGGAATTAGAGATAAATCTCCAGGGCTAGGAACAAGCATTCAAAAAGCCTGAGCCTGAATTGATTCAATCTTTGCAGGTCAGTCTAACCTGGCTAGGGTAAATCAGTTTTGTAACCAGACAGATATCCCAGAAATGCAGGCATATGCCTGCAGTGGCTCAGGCTAGAAGCTGGGGGAGCAGGCTTGCTACAGCAGCCCTCCCTAGTGCTGAATTGAGGGGGACACAGACAGGGCCTACCAGAATGCTCTGATTAGAGAAAGGTCCCTCTCTCTTGAACAACCCAGCAGGGGATGTTTATCACCCCATACTCAGTGCTTATTACCCCATTAAGAAAACAGAGGAACATTACCAGCTATCTGTTAATTCTGCCTTTGTCCCATTTGCCACAGCTTGGAGGTAGCCAGCATGTGGTCTGCTAGCTAATGCTAAGAGATGCCTGTGAGGGACAGGGGAATGCCTGCTTAGGGGAGGGGAGGCGGGGCGCAGAAGCCAGGCAGATGCCTGCAGAAACTGCGGGAGATGCAGCCAGGGAGCAGAGGGGAGGAGACAGCCCTGCTGTGGAGCAGAGAGCCCTGCCCAGTCCAGAGAACATGCTGGGATGCTGGCAGAGTGTGATTTAATTTAAACCAGCAAGCGGTTTGGCACAGACATTACATAGACTTCATGGACATTAGGCTGGAAGGGTTCTCAGGAGATCATCAAGTCCCCCCACCTCCTCCAAAGGCAGGAAGTCAGCTAGGGTCAAAGGATCCCATCAAGATAAGTGTTCAAACACTTCTTAAAGGAGTCCAGAGCAGGTGCTTGCACCACCTCTGGAGGGAGTCTATTCCGGGGCTTGGACAATAAAAAAGTTTTTCCTTATGTCCAGCCTAAAACAGTCTTGGAGGAGTTTGTGACCGTTGGTCCTTATAATCCCTTGGGGCACTCTGGTGAACAGGCATTCCCCCAGATCCTGATCTACCTCTTCATGTACTTGTAAGCTGCAACCAGGTCATCCATGAGCCCGTGCTTTTCCAGGCTGAAGAGTCCCATGGCTCTCAGCCTCTCTCTATAAGGCGTATTCTCTTGTCCTCTGATTATGCATGTGGCTCTCCTCTGGACTCTCTCAAGCTTCTCCACATCCTTCTTGAACTGTGGAGCCCAGAATTGGATGCAGTACTCTAGCTCACCAAGGCCAAGTACAGCAGGAGGATGACATCCTGAGATTTACTTGAGAAGCATCTATGGATGCAAGCCAGAATTTGGTTTTCTTTACCAGCTGCAACATCACATTGGTGGCTCGTATTCATCTTGTGGTCAGTCACGACCTCTGAGTCTCTTTTGGCCATGGTGCTAGTGAGCATAGCACTGCTGAGCCTATATGCATGCTGTGGGTTTTTTTCCCCCAAGGTGGAGTACCTTACATTTGTTGGTATTGAATGTCATCAGGTTTATATCTGCCCACCTTTTGAGCATATCCAAGGCAGCCTGGATCACCAGCCTATCCTCAGGTGTGCATGCTTTACCCCAAAGTTTGGTGCCATTGGCAAACTTGGCTAGTCCACTTCTGACATCAGTATCCACATTGTTGATAAAGACATTAAAGAGAACAGGTCCAAGGATGGAGCCCTGGGGCACGCCACTGGTCACAGGGTGCCAGTTCCATTGACCACCACTCTCTGAGTCCAGCTTCAGAGCCAGTTCCCCAGCCATTGGACTGTGATGAAGCTGAAGCCACAGTTGGCCAATTTTTCCAAGAGGAGGTCATGGGACACTAGACCAAAGGCTTTTTTAAAGTCTAGATATACAATGTTAATCTCTTCTCCCTTGTCCAGGTGATGTGTTGCCTGGTCATAGAAGGAGATGAGATTGGTCAGGCAAGACCTACCTGCAACAAACCTGTGCTGACTGTCCCTCAGGATGTTGCCATCATCCAGCTTGTCAAGAATAGTCTCTTTGATAATTTTTTCCAGAATCTTACTGAGGATTGAGGTCAAGCTGATTGGCCTGAAGTTCCATGGATCTACTTTCCTCCCTTTCTTGAAGATGGGCACCACATTGACCTTCCAGTCTTCAGGTCATCAGGAGTTTTTAGATATCTTTGCCAGTGGCTGGGCTATGACTCCAGCTCCTGGAAGAGCATAAACTGGTTTGAGCCAAATCAGTTAAGTCTGATACTACATTTAACCAGGTTCATCTCAAACTGGTTTCAGCCATTCTCAAACTGGTTTATGTGCACTGAACATCTGTTCTATTACAGGTTCAAACCAATTTGTTCACTTAAACCGGTTTAGGTGTAATGTCTGTCCCTAGCCCAGGAGACTGCTGAGAGTCACAGGGAAGATAAATGATGGCATTAATTAAAATAAATATTAAATGTTAAATCTGAATTATACAGTTGTCCACTGGGTTTTTAAAATGTAATAGTAATGTGCATTTGCCCTCCTGATGTAAAGCCACTAATGTCATTACATCATGTGGTGAAACCTCTGAGAATAGATTCAAACACAGTTGGCAACCTTACATGTGCAGTGGAAAGGAGGAAGGTGGGGGCTGTGTGTGCATGTGTGAGGTGCACCCAGGTGGTGCTGTGAGTATGTTTCCACTCTGTGGTCTGGGTCCCCAACATTCCTGCCACAACTTGATGGAATTGTAAAGAAAAAGGGGTTCAGTGGTATTCCTTCTCCCCAGACCCAAAGATGGGATACTCATGGGTTTGCCGTGGTTGTTCTTGGGGCTCTGCCTCCCCTACACCCTGTCCACTCACCAGCTGCATAGATCTTCGTGCTGCTGCACCGACTCAGAGTTACGGCTCATGTGCTGCCCTGAGGGGGCACCTGCCTCCACAGCTGTGGGTGGGGTTCAGGCTTAGGCAATCAGCCTGACCACCCCGATTCCTATGCCGACCCTGAGGCCTAAAATGCTGGCTTCAGGGCTAGAGTATATAAAGCCAGCCAATTCTCTTAGGGAGAATTGCCGTCCTTGAGCCTCTAGTGCTCCAGGGCCGGGGTTTGCAGGTCCTGGCTGGCTATCAGCTCTAGCCCTCACCCCTCTGCTGCAGGCCAGGGTTGTCAGTCCTGTTCGTGATGGTGCACCAGATCTCAGCATGCCCAGAGACTTCCCAGCTGGCTTCCTGGCTTGGTTTCCAGCAAGGTTTTGAATCTCCCACGGCGGTGGCCCCAGCTGATGTCATTAGCTGGATGCCGCCCAGCTTGATCAACAGCCGCTTGAAGAGCTGATGTAATGACGGCTTGCATGGCTCTTTTTCTGCCTCACCCTGCTTAGAAGGTAAGTTTTTCATGGCATTGGTGATGGGAGTGTCAGAGTTTGCCCCCGGTTCTTCCAGCCCCTGAGGGTGTTTCCTGCCGTCACAGTGCACACGCGTGTGTGTGTTGCAAGGTGGGGGAAAGTCTGGAAGGAGCCTTTAGCTTGCATGATTGGTGCTTGCATGGCATGCAGCTCCCACTAGTATGGCTTTGTGAGGTGTGGCCCTGGCAACTGAGAAGTTGTATAGCTCTGCCTTAGAGGAAGTTTGCTCAGGTGCAGCAGGAAGTATGGGGCTTGCCATTAGAAGCAGCACATGCCTTTGCACTGCTGGTTCACTGTCCCATTTAGAAGGGCAGCAAGGGGAACAGGTAGGAAAAGCCAGCCAGGCTTAGACTCATCAGTCATTCAGATGAAGAGGGACTCTAGCTGCTGTACTGCCTGTGGGGAGAATGGAGCTTTTCCTGGAAGCAGGCGCTGCTTCCTCATGCAGAGATGTTGGCTCCCTGACAGTAACATTTCTAGAATGATGACATGTAAAAAATATGAAAAGTCACATTACCTTTCTAAAAATGTTGTTAGCTCACACTATACAGTGCTGTAGGCTCTTCAGTGCAAGGGCTCTGTCTCAGGTTGTACAGCACCTGACACAGCATGTGTGCTGGATGTCATCCTTACATAAATAATAGGAGTGCTTGCAAGGCCCTGTGGACTTGCTTCACAAGTCAAGGTCTCTCCTGGGTTCCTCTGCACTGGCACATGATGCAATGTGTAAGATGAAAAATCCCAGAAGGAAAAGTTTTGATATGGACAAAGAATTATTTTTTGTTCTGACACTCATCAGGCTAGTTTGTTTTTTTTTATAGTAACAAAACTGTTTCCATGTGTACTAGGCCTCAGGAAGCTTTTTTCCCACTAAAAGGTAAGATGGTGAGTCTAAACTAACAATCCCTTAAAACATATACATTACTGTTTAAGTCAATGGCAAGTTTCAGTTTCAATTTCAGTTAAGGGCCTAATCAGGTTAAAACCCTTATTACCAGAGATGCATGTAACAATTTTGGGCAGAGATGGTGGAAGGCAAGGATGAGGGGACACTGAGCACTAAGGAGTATTACCTAACCCCAGAGACTAAAAAAGCCAGCTACTGCAGCTGCAGCATAGGCTTCCTGCACACAGGCTGGTGCTGGTGCCATGTTGCAGGCTCATTGAGGTCTGTTATTTTGGCTCCTGAGGCTGGTAACTGGTTCATCTAACCCTAGTTACCCTACTGCTTATTACTATGAAGAGTCCCCATGGAAGCCAATGATGCTTATTATAGTGGAAAAAACTAAGACCCTGAGCTCAAAATGCCATGTCCAGACAAGTGCAGCTATGTGGTATGTGCTGCTGCAGACCCATCTATGGCACCATACAACATACATTTAGGCATTTCCTTCATTGCTACCCTGGGAGATCCCAAGGTCAAAAAACCCATGCAGAAAAAAGCAGGGTGGTGCACGTGGAGGCAGCATGTGCCGCCCAAATCTGGAGCCCGGCTAGTCAGAGCCATGCTCCAGCTGCCAGATAGGCTCCTAGCTGCAGGAGTGACGTGGTTATGGTTTTCCTGGCTCCCAGAACCCCACGTCAGGCTGCAGGGGCCAGCAGAGTTGCTGGCCCCAGCCTCCTCTACCCTACCTGGGCTAACCTGCCACATGCTGGAGGGTGCATGTTCCACAGGGACAACTAGCAGAGGCATAAGGTGTGCTGCTGTTGCTGTTTGTCTCCAAAAAACCAAACGTCCGCGCTCGTCTGAACATGGCTAATGTGAGCAGTTTCCTGCACCAGAGCGCAGCCCTTTTGGGTTCTATATACCCACAGGAGTTCATCCATGCAGAGTTTTTTTCATGACTGGGGCCCAACTAAGCCTCACTAAGAGAAAGGTCCTTAAGTCTGCACAGGATCTGATGTATTCATTAGCTGCAAAGAGGTGAAATGACATTTGGAAGGCTTTAATTACAACTTATCTATACATACAGATAGTTGCACTCTAACAAGTCTAGTGTAACTCTACTGATAAAACTCCCTTAGTGTGGAGGCAGTTATACTGGGATAAGCATGCTTATAATGGCATAATTGGCTTCAGAAGCTACAAAAGGTATACAACTTTGAATATCAATTTAACTGTACTAGTAGAATTTTGTCAGTGAAAGTCATGCCCCCAACTCGAATAAAAGACCTGAGCCTGGACAACAGAAAAGTTTGCAACCTTCACATTGCACTGAAGAAATATTAGTTACTTGGCCCTTTGTCTTGGCCTTGCTTTTCACTATGCTGAACACCATAGTGCTGCTAAGAGCAGGGTGAGGGCCTGACTCCCGTTCTATATGCTCTAATTAGTCATGGTGAAGGAGAGAAAGCATAGAGATTCAAAGGAGAAACACAGGGCCTTGTTAAACATTGAGCGTTGAGCAGCCCGTAAGTTGATAGGTGTTAGTGCTAGCTCGTTTGGAACAGTTACATCTTAAGGCTAAAAACTTTCTCTAACTGTTACTAATCTGTACAGTTGAGAGCAGGGGCTTGACTAGAAGCTACAGCTGTGAGTTACCGCTACAGGGCTCATGAGCCAGGACAGGTTTTCATCCAAGCTCTAGGTGTGGGGTGAGAGAGAGAGGGCAGGGGAGGGATGAGAACATGATTAAATGGCATGAGTGGGTAATGAAATGGGAGTTAGAAAGGAAATGGGGGTGAGGGAAGGGTGATGAAATAAAGGAAGTCAGCCACTGAAGGATAAAATTAACAAAAGTAAAAAGAAAAATAATTTAAAAAGAAATAAAGAGGCAGTAAATTAATGAAGGTCTTATGTTTTAATAAAATTGGAATTTGGGATTGGGATGTGGGGGGTGCTGGTTGTGTTTCCGGTGTGGGGAGAAGGGGCTTGGAAGAGTAAGGGAAGTTGCTTTAGGTGGAGCTACTGCCCCTCTCCTGGGAAGAAAGCCTTGCTCAAGGCAACTTGAGCTGTCCCCCTACTTTGTTCCCTCCCACTCCCCCAAACCCCACTCCTGGACCTGTTCGTGCCCTGCGAACTAGCTAGATGGCATGTGCTCTGCAGGGTGTTTGCATGGGGTTGCACCTTTGGGAGTGGAAAGGTCACATCCCAGGCAGGGGTGAGTAGGAGGAAGAGTTGGCTTGGTGTCAGAACTGCCCCCGTGCAGCACAGTCCAGGGGTAGAAAGTTTGCCTGCACACAGAACAGGAGGGTGGGGGGGGAACACTGTATCCTGCAATTCTGGAAGACTGCAACTTGGGCAGCCAATCTGTGGGGAGTGGCCACACATTAACAGACACGAGCTGTGTTCAGAGATAACATGGATCAGGCATCCTACATTTCATAGATTTAATAGATTTCATAGACACTAGGCTGGAAGAGACCTCGAAGATCATCAAGTCCAACCCTCAGCCCCAGGGGCAGGAAGTCAGATGGGTCAAAGGATCCCAGCAAGAGAAACACCCACATTTTTCTTGAATGAGTCCACAGCAGGTGCCTGCACCGCTTCGGGAGGGAGTCTATTCCAGCTCTTGGGGTCTGAGACAGTAAAGAAATTTTTTCTTATGTCCAGCCTAAAATTGTCTTGGAGGAGTTTATGACTGTTGGTCCTAGTTTTTCCTTGGTGTGCTCCAGTAAAGAGACGTTTTGTTTGCTTTACCAGCTGCAACGTCACACTGGTGGCTTATGTTCATCTTGTGGTCAGTCATGAGCCCCACGTCTCTTTCAGCAGTGGTGCTAGCAAGCATAGCACTGCTAAGCCTATAAGTATGCTCCGGGTTTTTTCCCCTGAGGTGTAATACCTTACATTTATTGGTATTAAACATCATCGGGTTTGTATTGGCCCACTTACTAAGTTTATCCAAGTCAGCCTGGATCACTAGCCTGTCCTCAGGTGTGGACCCTATGCCCCAAAGTTTAGTGTCATCAGCTAACTTGGCCAGTGTGCTTTTGACACCAATGTCCACATTGTTGATAAAGATGTTAAAGAGAACCAGTCCAAGGACAGAGCCTTGGGGGATGCCACTGGTTATGGTGCACCATAATGGTTTGCTAAAGTGTGCTTAAAACAAATTTCAGGATTTAATGTGTGGATAATCCAGGGGTTAAGAGCTCTAGGAGCCACTTAAAATTAATGTGTAACAAGGCCCAAACACCTACCAAAACTTAGACAAAGCTGAGCAGAACCCTTTGGAGGCTGGGCCACAAGAGCAAACACCTCCCACTATTAAACTAGATTGAGATGTTCTCGCACCAAGACCCTTCATACTCCTTAACATTGTCTTGCCCTCGATTCTGTGTTCTGAAATGTTTACATGGAAATTTTTTTTTATATCTTTTGACTTCTATTTTTAGGTTAAGGGTTTGATTTGGAGCCTCCATCTTCAATCTATTACTACAGATTGATTTCAGTTATTTTTTTCTTCCCCCTTTAAATATCCCATACCAATAAAAAAAAGGGGAAAGAGAAAAATCTGTACACTTAGCTGTTTTTCATTTAAAAGCCTTTTTTCAATCTTAGCAAATGCTCAGTCTTTTCCACTTCAATAGCCTGAAATTCTCCCCTGGGAGCCCTAAGCTCTTTAAATATTTTTAGGTTGCCAGATTTCTTATGTTCTCTCTCCAGGAAGCCAATTTTGTTTCTAAGCTCTTGAGAATAGTCCAACTTCATCCTTTGCGCGCTCGCTGAATCACAATAAAATGCTGCCTAATTGTTGCCTTTGCTCAGTCCCAGAGGTGTTAGTGTTTGTCTCTAGGCTATCATTGTGGACAATAAGCTCTTCTCAGGCTGGAGTTAAGCCTTTTTATTATTTAAATCTGAGTCATGTAAAATGAGTTTACTAGCAAGAAACCCACCAACTCCCACATATTGTTTTCCTTATGCAAGAATGATCAGATAAAAAGATTTGCAAGCAGTTGATAATACAAGATGTAGTAGAAATGCCAAAATCTGAGTCAGTTGAAAAGGAATTAGAAAGTGTCTGTGGGATGAGGGGTTACTCCCACATCTCAGTCAACTTTGCTCATTTCAGATTGGTTAGTAGCAGAATTTCCTTTTCTCCTTGCTGACCTTAGCTGACACCTATGAAATAGAGAAAGACGTACATCACAAATACAATTGGGATAGACCCTGCAGTGTTGACATAAGCAAGATAGCCAGTAACTTCAGTGTGCCATTTGCCTGCTTAGAACTGAGCTCAGAGGGAGCATTTATATACATTCATATGTCTGCTCTGATGCACCAGAGATTAATTGAATCTGCTCCACACGCAAGCTGATGCATTTTGCACTGCATCGCATGCATTTCTATAAACAGTGAAATATGCATCAGTGCTGAGAAAATGGCGGTGGTGCACTTTTGAACTATAGCACTGTTAATGTGTTTTAGTTCAAAAGTGCACTGCCGCCATTTTCTCAGTGCTGACATGCATTTCGCTGTTTATACAAATGTAATTGCTGCAGCACTAGACACTTTTAAAACCGCTTGGCACAAGCATATGTACAAATGCTCATAGGGGTCATCAGGCTCATTAAAAAAAAAAGATTTGCTTTAGGCAATCTAACACCAAGGTCCACTCTACATGTTACCGGTATTGCACAATTAACTGGACACCAGTTACATGTGCAAAGTAGCTATCACACAATAAAAAGAGCTATAAAGTTAGACCTTGAAAATGTGTACTAACTTAATAGCTGGTTACTATTGAGCTTTAATTTGCCCATGTAGCAGGATTTCTTCTGCTTCTGGGAGCCCTGTCAGTTGATGGGCTCCCAGCCACAGGGGTGCACCATGCCCAGTGAAGAACTCCCAGTGCTAGGGATCATACTGTGTTCTGTGAAACCCTGGGGTTCCACAATATCAATGTTCAGCAACAAGAGAAAGATCTGGGAAAGTGTGGGTCCCTTACTAAGTGGGAGGCAACCCAGTGAGAGATGATGCAGAAAAGGCTGAAGTACTCAATGCCTTTTTTACCTCAGTCTTCACAGGCAGGGTCACCTCCCAGACTAGTGCACCTAACAACAGTTTGGGGAGGAGGTGAGCAGTCAACAGTGGTGAAAGAACAGGTTAGGGACTATTTAGAAAAGCTGGACGTGTACAAGTCCATGGGGCTGGATGCGCTGCAGCCAAGAGTGATACGTGAGTTGACCAATGTGACTGCAGAGCTGCTGGCCATTATCTTTGAAAACTCATGGCAATTGGAAGATGTCCTGGATGATTGGAAAAGGGGAAATATAGTGCTCATCTTTAGAAAATGAAGAAGGAAGATCCAGGGAACTACAGACCAATCAGCCTCACCTCAATCTCTGGAAAAATCATGGAGCAGGGCCTCAAGGAATCCATTTCTAAGCACTTGGAAAAAAAGAAAGTGATTCGAAACAGTTTACATGGATTTACCAAGGGCGAGTCATGCCTGACCAATCTGTTTGCCTCCTGTGATGAGATGACTGGCTCTGTAAATGCAGGAAGACGAGTGGACTGTAAGGTGGATAGAAAATTGGCTGTTTTGGCTCAAAGGGCAGTATTCAATGGCTTGATATCTATCTGGTAACTGGTATCAAGTGGAGTGCCCCAGGGGTCGGTTCTGCGGCTGGTTTTGTTTAAATGCTTCATCAATGATCTGGAAGATGGGATGGAGTGAACCCTCACCAAGTTTGTAAATGATGCCAAGATGGGTGAATTAATAGATACACTGGAGAGTAGGGCAAGGATTCAGAGCCCTTGACAGATTGGAGGATTGGACCATAAAAAAGTCTCATGATGTTCAATAAAGAAAAGTGCAAAGTCCTGCACTTAGGATGGAACAATCCCATGCACTGTTACAGGTTTGGGACCAATTGGCTAAGCAGCAGCTCTGCAGAAAAGGACACAGGTTACAGTAGACAATAAGCTGAATATGAGACAATGGTGTCCCCTTATTGCCAAGAGGCTAATGCAAATGTAATTGACTGAGGCCACATCTGCAGTATTGTGTCCAGTTTTGGGCCTCCCAGTACAGAAAGGATGGGGACAAGTTGGAGAGAGTCCAGTGGAAGGCAAAAAAAAATGGTTAGGGGGTTGAGGGATATGACTTCTGAGGAGAGGCTGAGGGAACTAGGATTAGCCTGGAGAAGAGAAGACTGAAGGGGGATTTAATAACAGCCTTCAACTACCTGAAGGGTAGTTCCAAAGAGGATGGAGCTAGAGGTGGAGTCCCATCGATTTCAGTGGTGGCAGATGACAGAATAAGGATCAGTGGTCTCAAGTTGCAGCAAGGGAAATTTAGGTTAGATATTATGAAAAACTGGCTGCATCTACACATTCATTAATTCTCAGTGGTTACTGTATGTTTAATTTAGTACTTGTATAATCAAGTACTAAATAAATGCACAGTAACCACAGTTACTGCATAGCACTGCCAGCAAAGGCCTTTTTAGTGATGCTATTGCACAGTAGCCTAATAATACCTGACAGTACTTTATAAGCACTGTTTGTGCTGTGTTGCACTACTACACAGTATTATCAGGCTAGTGCATAGTTAGCGACTGGTGTAGAAGCATCCACTTTCTCATTACAAAGGTAGTAAAGTGTTAGAACAGGCTACTCAGGGGGGTTATAGAGTCTTCATCCTTGGAGGTTTTTAAGACCCGGCTAGATAAAGACTTGGCTTGGACGATATAGTTGGGGATGGGCCTGCTTTGAGCAGGCGGTTGAACCTTCCAACCCCAATTTTCTAGACTATATGATAGGTCTGTTGAAGGGCACAGGGATGTGCCTGCTCCTTTAAGAGGACAAGCAGCCTGAGAGGCTGTTTGCAGATGCCAGGGTGGAGCTAATAAGAGACTCACCTGACCAGAGGAGGGTTCAGGCAGGAGCTATATAAGCCAAGAGCCTGCATGGGTCAGGGAGTGTCTTTGCAGCAACCATGAAGTGAGAAGCTTCTGGGTGCAGGGCTCCTGCAAGACCTGGATGTTGCTGGACAACTCTGCAGGCCTGGGAGCAGAGGAAAGTTCCCAGTCTTGGGGTGAGAAAGACTGGGTTTACAGACAAGTGGTCTTTGTTTTGTGTTAACCCCTAGAGGGTTGGAGGTGCCTGTTGGAGGGTCCATGTGCACAGGGAAGGGTGTGCAGGATCAGCGGGTCTGAGAGCCCAAGGGGGATGAGTGAACAGGCTAGTGTATAGCTCTGGGCTAGAAGGTGTGCCTGCTGGAAGATGAGGAAAGTTTGCCTTCTTAAAGGGGCAAAGGGCTGCTTCTGCTGTTGTTTGTGTTCCTGTTATAGCCCAGGGGCTTATGGCTTAAGTTACTGTTTATGCTGGTGGTTTGGGCTGGGACTGTAAGGGGCAGTTACAGAGATTCCACTAGTGCCAGAGAGACATGTGATTGCCCTGAGCCTTGCTGGGGACAGGCTCAAGACCCAGACTGGGGCAGAATACAAGGCAACAGAGCACATAGGGTCCAGGGGTCCAGTGCTCAAGAGGAGCGCAGTGAGACAGGGGCCAGGGGTCCAGCACCAGAGGAGTGCAGCCACACAGGGGCCTGGGACCCAGTAGACAGGGGCCAGAGACCCGGTGACCAAAGGTGATGGATTGAAGCAAGTGCCTCAAAGCCAGGTCCAATGCAGTGGGCCTAGGTTAAAAGGCCTAGTGGGATCAAAAAGGTGGAGACTGAGGCTCTGACAGAGGGAACAATATTATTGTAATATCTGCGAGGCTTGGGACATGGTGTAGGGGATGAAATGGAGCAACGCATTGAGCCTTTAAGGCTGGGGTGCCCTGTAGCAGCCCAGATAGATATGCACTGTAGCCTTCAAGTTACAGGAGCCTTGCAGGGGCAAAGGTCAGCTGAGTGGGTTTACTGAACTTAAGGGTTGAACAAAAGTGTTTGGGGTCTAAGAGAGACCCAGCGGTACCACAAGTGGACTAAAGCTCATTCTTTAAGGCCCATGGGCAGCCTCCCTTTTTTCAACCTCTAGTAAGAACAAGGCATGATGGGTGAACAATTAAGGGGAAGGCTGTAATAGAGATTGAGCTGGGCAGGAGTCACATGGCCACCAAGGGGTTTCATGGCCATCTCCAGGGTATGACCCTGTCACAAGGTCTTCAGTGATTCTGCAAAGAGATTGGAGTAATGGCCAAATGGGCTGGGAGCCAGTACGTCACAATTGCCGGGCTGGCTCCATGGATATGGGTAGGGGTTCCACAGTAGAATAAATGATATCAAAGGGTTCCATAACTTTAGGAAGTTTGAAAGCCACTGCTCTTAGAGCATGAATCTTCAATGGAAGCTCATTCTGTAGCAGAAACGTAAACACTAAATTATTCAGGGTGTTTTGTTGTGTTCTTGGCATATGCATTAAAAAAAGAACAAACTATTTCAGGAAAAATGAGTATTCAACATACTGATGTCCTCTGTTTCACTAACTGTGATATTACAGAGCAGAAGTTTTTCTTTCCCCCTTATTGCTGCTCTTGTTATTTTTTTCCTTTTTTTCCTAGGAACCTTTCCAGCCAAGTTAGCCATGTCCATCTTTTCCTAGCCCTGATATACTTCCTTTTTTTAGCAAAGTGCTTGGAAAAAATAAGAGTCTTCTCAATTCATCTGATCCTTTCCTTGCAACAATACTGTGGCAGGGTGGCCAAAACACTCTGTCACAGTAAGGAAAAGAAACAAAACTTACTGTACAACACTGGGGAAACTGCGCTGAGCTGAAGGAATGGGGATGCCATGCTCAAACTAATTAAAGGAGTCAGGTGGGGCTGTGGCAGATCAAAGGCTGCCATGGCAAGCCCAGCTGCTGGGATTCAAGGCTGGGAAAAGAAGAACGGTGTAGCAGGGAGAAAAAAGAAGAACTATGCTGAAGAAGAAAAGGGAAGACAGCTGTGCCCTGAGGACAGCAAATCAGATGCTGCTACAGGGGACACAGCAGGGAAAAGAGGGATTTAAGGAGATGCCAAGGAAGCACCCGGCATCTGCCCAAAGAAACAGAGGCAGAGGCACCAAAGGCAGAAGAGAGGAGCTGACCCCAAAGCTGAGGAGGAAGCCTTGACCCTGGACATATCTGAGAGGAACCGGCGATGTAAAGGAGGTTCCTTTGTCTGTGAGTCCAGTCTCGGAGAGTGGAGGGAACTGCCCCAGGACTCTAAGGGGGAAAAGAAACCCAAACAGGATTATCACTTCAGGAGAAAGGGGTCATCCTGACCCTGAAGTTAAGGGAGGGAATAGATGCTGAGGATGGCTGTCTTGGGACCCGTACAGAGAAGAACAGGGCAAGCGGCCAACATAGCAGGGGGTCCTGAGTAGTAATTACATGGGACTAAGAGCAGACCTTCTACCTAGTAGATTAAGAACATCAAGCCTGGAACACCAGGTGTAGTAGGGGCAAGGTATGAAGATGGTGGAGCCCTGCGAAGATAAGTGGTCATCCTGAGCCTCTAACCTGAATTGTGTGTTTCAAAGTTTGATGCCTCTCTCTAATCATCAAAGATGTGGCAGATGAGTTATAGGAGACAGGACTTAATGGTTACAATGGACATGACTCCAGAAGACACGGCCCCACATACTTCACAAATACCTTTGATGATTTTCAGTCTGGTCAGGGCATGGATACCACTGACTCTCACTCGTGTATTTAACAATCTCCTTCCATCTGTTGAAACAGCTTTTTCTTATTGGATAGACTAGAGTTACGTGCTGCTGACACTCTCTTGCTAAGGCTTGAACAAAACCTTTGCTTACCAAGGCCTCAGCTTCTAGCAAGCCTTCCTCTCCCTTCATTTCTGCTTTTCCTTAGTTTATGGTCTCAGCTTCCAATCAGATTCTCCCTTCTCTCTTCCTGAATGTGTCCACGCTGAGTTGGGCTGCCAAAAATACAATGAGCAGGGAGTTTCAAGACCCTTGAAAATCAAGCCTGGAGGATGATAAGTGACATGTCTTCCAGGAAGATAGGGAGGTTTGTATTTTTTCTAAGAGACAAGAGAGAATAAAACATATTTCCGTCTTCTTGGTCTTCTTTTTCACCAGAGATACCTCATCTTCATATCCTTGGCATTGCCCATTGTCTCACCCTATCCTCCTTCTCTTTCATCTCTCATGTCTGCAGGCCAACCAGGGGGATACTCCATATAGATAAAGTTAACCCCATGTGTAAATGGTGCTGCCTGTAAGTTTGAGCCTGGGACTGTGTAGCAGGGCACTGGTAGTGCCAGCCACTTTAAGGACTGGGCCAGGGAGGGGCAGGTACCTGATGAGGGTAGCCATGTTAAGGCCCAGCTCCCTAAGCTGAGGGCAGTTCATGATCATCCAGCAGAGGAGAAACATCTCTCTACTGAGCTCTTCCAGGAACACCTTGGAGGTCAGGGTGAGGCTATGGGTATGGCTTAGAGGCCTCACAGGTCCTGAGCATGACCTAAAACTGCACCCTGCCGGGGCAGGAATGCCTGATGGGGCTGCTGCTGGTGCGGCAGCCCCCAGGTAAGTGCCAGAAGCGAGCACCTCCCTGATAAGGTGGGTTGGGTCACCTTAACCTCAGCCCCACCTTCAGGTGGGTTATATAATGCAAGGAAAGCCAGGTAAGCTTCTTGAAGCACCTGAGCCTGCTGGGGCAAGTGATCCTGCAGAGCCAGGCATGCTTTGTGAAACACCTGAGCTGGGAATGAGGGACCCTGAACTCTGTGAGCAGGCAAGCTGCTTAGACTTGTCCTGAGGGAGCTCTGACTGGCCCAGGCTGGGGCCAGGACCCCAAGAGGGGTCAAAGGGCCAAGGTGGCCCACTGTGAGGGATGCCCAGAGCAGAGAGTCTCAGGATCCCAGCTGGCCTGAGACAGGGCTAGGGCTTAAGGGGGAGCCAAAGGCCCCAGAGAGGGGACCACACTAAGGGGATGAAGGGTACAGCTGAATTTAGCTGCCTGGGATGCCATCTGTGAGGCTTGGGCTGCAGTGTAGGGGTGGAATGGAGCTACGAATATTTCCCTAAATATTGGAGTTCAAAATGGGCAGCCTCCTGCCTAATTAACATCACAATACTATTACATCAAGGTGTGGCAGGTGAGTGAGGTGGGTGGCTGGCCCATACACAGGAGGCGAGCCAATGCTTGCATTGGGCATGAAAGTTTGCTCCTGTCATAGACTGACAATTAGGAAGCAGGTGTTCTATATGCCACTTGACCCCTCTCTATCAATCTAAGTGTAAAACGGAGGCATGGTAGAATGTATTAATCCTGAAAAGACTTTGCAATGGAAATCCAAACTAGGGGTGAATTTAGAAGCTGTTTTATAGGTCCCTGCAAACCCAAGAAGGTCCATAACTCAGAAGCCTGTGGCTACTATAGAGCTTCAGAATGAATTAATGTCCTCTGGTTGACTTATGGGCCTACTGAGAAGAAGAAGGCTTATATAATCATTTGTTTGGTTTAAGCTGATTTGTGAAATGATTGACAGCAAAAAAATTGAGGTGTGAGATACAGGTGAAGACATGATTACTTATGTGAGAGATGAGTGGTAAAGAAGTTACAAAAGAGGCTGAGTGGCAAGAATGGTTACTGAAGGAGAATGATTGGTTAGGAGCTGTTACCAGTCAAAAGTGACTGGTGAATAATCCATGAGCTCATAATATGTATGTTGTCTATCACCCAAGAGGCATAAAAGGTTGCAATGTAAGTGCTACAAGCTAAGGACAGAAGTTACACATAAACTGGTTTAAATCATCAGAAACTGGTTTAAGCCTGTAACAGAACAGAAGTTCAGTTCACATAAACTAGTTTCTAAATAGTTGAAACTGGTTTAAGATAAGCCTGTTGAATGTAGTATCAGACCTAATTGATTTGTTTCAAACCAATTTATGAAACTTCTGTTCTAGACCCCTTCCTGGTTCACATTAAATCAGTTTCCCAGCATCCCAGCATGCATTGCAGTCCTGGGCTGTACTGTCTGCTCCAGCAGAGAAGGGTTGTGGGGGAGGGGAGAGACAAGGACTGTCCCACCACCTGGCAAACCCCAGCTGGGGTCTGGGGCCAGGGAGGGGGGTTAAACTCACCTTCCCCTGAGTACAGAGCTGCTCTGATGCTAAACTTACTTAAACTTACTGCTGGCTGCAACTGTGGACTAGAAATCCTAGAGGAATCTGTAAGCAGGAAGAGGATGTGATGAGCAGCCCTGGAGAATCCTGCTGTTGTGATTCTGGTCTGCAAATGCCAGAGGCCTCGGAGGCAGCAGGAGGAGGAAGCAAACACACAGCCTGTGTTGGCTGTGTGCCAGAGAGGTGTGCTCTAGGGCCCTCCTGGTTTTGCTTCTTGCTTGAGCCACTGCAGGTATGTAGCTGCATTTCCTGTATTAAAAGTAAATGTGTGTCCAGTTGTTTCTGCAGCGTAGACTAACCTGCAAAGATTGAATTGATTTAGCCTCGGACTTTTTGGCTGTCTGTACTTAGCCATAGTGTGCAGGGTATTTGTGTAAAGAATGTGATTTCAGGAATCTCTAAAGAAAGAAGACATCTAGGAAGACAGCAGAGAAAACACCTGAAGAGAGAATACCCATCCAGTGCCCAGAGGACATTACACAAAAAAGCCTTACGTAAACATACCTTCTTCTGTTCCAATTGTATTTTAGTGTTTGCTATTATTAATAAATCTAATCTTGAAGCTGAAATAGTTATACTAATCATTTAATCTGTTTTACCCACCCCCTTTTGTTAAATTGATTAATTTGGCATGACAGTTTTACAATCATCATTGCAGGGGCACTAAGTCAGGGAATACCTGGCCTCAGTTCTACTTAGCATCCTCTCCTAGGCCTCCACAATTTTCTTTTGTAGCTACCTTCAAAAGTACTTGAAGGTAGATACAAGATACTTGTACAAGTATCTGCTCTCCAGAATGTACTACACCCAGAACAGCACTGGCTTCTGCTACACATGCAGAGGTACCGGGATATTACCTTTGTTCTCAGACAATTTTGCTTATCTCATATGAATTTTCTCATCCAATTCAAAACTGCTGTCCTTATTTCTAAAACTCACTTGTGTCATGAGGCTTGTCTCTGTCTGCTCCCCACCTCAGCCTCTCTATTTAATGCTGACCTCCCCTACTACTGTCAGAACCTTCTTCTTTGCTCCTACTTAGACAGTCTTGATCCCTCATTGACTCCATAATTGAGGACATAATTTGGATCACAGAACCTGCATGACTAATGATGGTGCATGAGTCAGAAAGGACTTGTAGAACTTAAGCTAAATTTACTGAGCTGGCAGTTAGAAAAACCATATGTGACATTTTAGCCCTATTGAGGTCAATGGAAGTTTGCCATTGATTTAAGCAAGGCCAAGAGTTCACCACATATTTTTATCTGCAGCCTGCGAACATTTATGTTAGAAGTCACTGAGATGCAATGAAAATTGAGCCCTACAGAGCCATTTTTAAAGTCATTGCTCAGAGCAGAACCACACTTGCTCTCTGTGCCTCTTTCATCCATCTGTAAAATTGGTCTAATAATGCTAGTGTGCTGTGTGGATTAGAAAAATAATGTTTGCAAATTGCTTTGAGATGTTCTGATGAAAGGTGTTAGCGTTGTGCAAAGGATCATTAGATTACATTCTCTCTCTCTCTGTAAATCACTTAGTGATATTTCCAATGAAGGATGATGCTGTACAGTAATGACCAATTCGTTTTGTAAGTGGTGTATACAGCTAAATGTCTCCTTTCCTCTTTCTTTATGGTCTAGAGATGAAGCCATTCTTGTGTGCTAAGAGTGTGTTTTTAACACTTTTCCTGGAATGTATCTAACGGAAAAGTATATTTAAAGTTAGTATTTCAAGCACAAAACTGTTTATTGCTGTAAATTGGCTTGTGTTTGGGTGGATGAGTTGACAAGTCCATGGTCCTATAGCATATTGTAGCACATATAAACAATATGGCTAGCCTCTTGATTTTCTGTTTTTTGTGAACCAGAGCAGCTGATTTATTTAAGCATCCTTCAAAGAATTGAATGTGTTTAGAATATCAATGAAACTAAATTGAATAGTAACTTAATCTTTCAAACAGGGAAAAAATACAGGCCAAATGCTACTGTGTGCTAGAAATATTACCAAAGGATTGCATCTAAAGTTTCACTGCTGGGTCTGTTTGAAAAATTGATTTATAGTACAGCTGTGTCATACACTGTATGTAAATGTAGCATGTTGTGTGAAGTAAAGGTATATTTTGCATTTCTTTTTCCAAAACAGTTAGTGACAAATGGTTCCCCTATGTGGGTTATTCCTGAATGTAAGGCTCAGATCTCCAATATACTTCCCAGCCATAATTACAAATACCGTATATGTGCAGTTCACAGACTGCCAACCTACATTATATATCATCCTATGTTTGTAATTTTTGTAGAATTATACTTGGATGACAGGGTGAAGAATATAATCAATATTGTATATGTCAGGGATGAAAGGGTTATAGACATACAACAAGAAGTATAATTCATTCCATTTTTATGTATTCAATGCCTCCTCGGAGTGTCATTGTATTGTATGATGTCCCTGTGGGGTAGATTTTACACTTAGACCTCTGAGCTAGCTGACAGCTGTGCAGAATTGCGGAGAGCTACTGACTGTGTGCGAGAAGGCCTCAGCATGCTGCTTGATTACAGTCAGTGTGAGAAATATCTTGTGCTTATGAAATGTGGTGTTAGTTACATTTGTTATCAAAGGCTGCATACAAATGCTGAATGTGTGCATCTAATCTGCCTGGACCTATGCAATAATACTGTGCTTGTCAGAATGTCTAAGCACTTCAGGGCTGAAAGTTGATATTTTGGGGGAAAGCACACTCCATTTGCTGAATGCCTGCTTCCAGGTATGGGTGTACCAGCCATCCAGAATAAAATATTCCGAAGTGTGAGTGTTGGCCTAATGAAAACATTGCCTTCCTTCTCATTATGTCTCCTCAGAGTAGATTCAGGGGAAAGTAAGGATAAGCATTAAGATCAGTAATTATTATTCCTTTCCTAGGAGTTATACATCCTGCATGTTTAGAATAAAAGTCTAATCTCACATCCTGCACACCCTGTAGAAGAAAACTTTGCATCCTATGAGGGAAGGACTGCAACTCAAGCAAAACTAAGGAAGTTATTTGCCTGCTCTGCTCAGCATTGGTGAGGCTGCAGCTGGAGTAGTGCATTCAGTTCTGGGTGCTGCACTTCAAGAAGGATGTGGAGAAGTTTGAAAGAGTCCAGAGAAGAAGCACTCATATGATTAAAGGCCTGAAGAGCAAGCCATAAGAGGAAAGGCTGGTAGATATGGGACTGTTCAGCCTAGAAAAGAGAAAACTTTGTGGGGATTTGGTGGTATCTTACAAATATATTAGGGGAGAGCATCAGGTGCTAGGTGAACAACTATTCACCAAGGCGCCCCAGGGGAAAACCAGGAGCAACAGTCATAAATTTCTAGAAGAAGGTTTCAGACTGGTTATAAGGAAAAACTTCTTCATGGTTATTTGACCCCAACAGCCTCTCCTGTTCAGAGCAGGGGGGCTGGACCCAATGATCTCACGAGGTCCCTTCCAGTCCTAAACTTCTGTGAATTTGTGACTTTTCCAGTACAGGCACTGTCCCAGGGGAGAGCAGTGGAAACAACCCCAAACAATAAATGGGGACCCCCTGGGATGGAAACCATACATAAAAAGAGAAGTAAACATAAAAATAACACAAGAAAAATACTTACTGGCAACAGGACCCGTGGTGCAGCTGAAGCGAGGAAAGAAACCCGCGTGGGTTGTAAGCTGTACCTTCATCCAGCTGAAGTTGGCTGGTGACGTCATCAGCAATCATGGGCCAGCAAGGATAAAGCGGACCACCGGGGAAGGTGGAGAAGGAGAGAGAGCAGAACTGGGGAAGACACCAATGCTGGACGCCACCTGGGATATTCCCTGGGAGAGAGAGCTGGCAGGGACTGTCTGCTCCAGCAGAGGACAGCTCGACAATAGAGTTGAGGAGTCAGGAGAGGCTCTTGGTGCTGGCAAAGGCAGCAGTGCTGGAGGGACAGGAGAGCTAGAAGAGGTTCTCTACACCATCGAAGGTGGGAGTATCAAGGACACTCAGAAGGTGGAAGAGGCTCTCCCTCTGGGACGTACCAGATGGGAGCAGTGAGAGGGGCTGTGAAGCAAGATAGCAAGAGGCTGGGTCCTGACTCTTAATATAGGAAACAGCCAGGCTCTTGGGGAGGTACTGCGAGGCACTGGAAGAGGGACATCCCTAACAGTGAGGAAGAGAACCTGTGCCACAGACATCACAGGGCAGAGTGAAGGGGGAGATGACTTGGGATGAGAGGCTACCCCACAGGCTACCCCAGCCACAAATAGGGCCTAACCCCAAGGGGGCTCATAGAGAACAAAGGTGCTCGGTTACCATAGTGTAAGGACCAGGAAGGGGACCGTACGGGTTCTTTGCAATGTAGTTGTATTGTGTTTCTTTTGTTTCCCCCTTTTGGAGGGGTTGAGGAGTAGGGCAAGGTGATGCAGACTGGATAACTGCATCAGAGCTCCTTTGTACTCCATCTTTGTCTTGGGGGCATGGGTTAGGTGTTGTGACTCAGGCAGAGTCTGCCTCAGGACCAGAGTGAGGGACTGTGGGGAACTCATGGCTAACTGAGTCATCCTTGAGGAGTAATACCCAGGATGAGAGGGCTATGAAGGCTACCAAGCCCGGGAGTATGACAGTATCTAGAGTACAGCCAAGAAGATTTAGTGACCTGCCAAGGGTTGGCTTGAGGCTGGGGTGTAGGGCAGGTGGAGCCCCACAGATGACTGCCAGATGGACTCCCCGCCACAAAGGAACCCATGGTGGTCAGCCCCCCTCCACTGATATAACATTCGAGGTCGTGGCAGGAGAGACTGGGGAAGGCCACTCCGGGGATAAACATCTACTCACTGGCCTACAGGAGACCAAAGGGCGATCACTACCAGCCACTCGGGCCAAGGCCACACGTGACCAGATGTTCGAGACCAGGCGGGCACAGGCATTATAAGAAGCAGCCTTAAGACTGGTTCATGTAGACTCTTTCATAAGCCTGTTGCAGGTGGTATGTCTACAGTGCTCAGCAGTCAGAGATCCTAGTTAGGGTAGCTGCCTCTGGGGCAGTCAAAAATAACTGCCATATCTTAGACAGGTCCTAAGGGCTGTAAACATTAGGCTACAGGCATGTCCAGCTTTCCTGAGCAGCTCAAGATTAGGTGAGTAAATTGGTGACTTAGCATGATCTAAACCCCATTGCATTCTGGGCTGGGAGTTCTGTGCATCTTAGCAGCACAGCACAGTGTCATCCTCAGTATTTCAAGTCTACTGTGTGTAGAGTAATTCTACTGCAATTTTCAAACTCTGTGCTTTTGCTTTTATGACATGTAATTACAGAAGCCCCAGTCCTGCCTGAACTCACACATTAAGTGTTCTCCTTGAACTCAGTGGGACAACTCGGATGTAGACATTTCCTCAGTCTGCAATTGTAGGATGGGAGCCACATGGTATAATTTTATTGCATTTCTAAGTATAATGGAAAACAAACTTTCTGATTATACACAAAGCACTACTTTTCTTTTCTTGTTTTAGAGTCACAAGAGGGATGATTTGGAGAGAAAATGTGCCCATGAAGAAGACAATATTGTATACAGGAAAGCTTAATGTAACTTCAGGACATTTTCTTGTGAAGTTTTTATTTATGTTCTTGGTTGGTTGGTTGTCATTCTTTAGGAATCATCCCCTTCTTGCTGTCCTCGAGTTAATGATCAGACAAAGATTTTTAGACTTTTAGCCAAAGGAGGCAAGAGGCAAATCATGGTGTGGAATGTCCCAGAAAAATATCTTTCAAAAACCCTTCTACAGATTAGGGTCATCACATGGTGATGTTTTGTTGTACTTCAAAGAGTACAAGACATAATTTTTCCAAAAAGGAGACCAGTAACTATTAAAAATGGTAAAGTGGTTGAAACACTGGATCTGCCATTTTGTTGGATTTGTGATCATCCCTGTTAAGTTGCCCTAATAAACATAAGCCAATTAATTATATGAGCTGATAAAATATATTACGGCTGGACAATAGACATCGGAAAAAAACTCTCTTAACATTGGTCATTGATGGAACCAAACACTGCTGAACTAGAGTAGCTTCTTGAAAGTCTAAACAGAGACACAGATCTGTATATAAAAGTCAGGAACCCTATTTATAGCATATCAGTACTTACATTTGGCTAGATTGCTTAGGTTCTGAACCTTGCATATAAGTAACAGATACAGAGCTGGTTCTTCTTCTTACTTTTAGATTGATGTAAATCATGAGTATATGGGCTGACATCTGGAGGCCCACACTGGCATATTAGTGTAAGTGAAACCAGAATCGGATTCAGACTGAGAGGAATGAGTATTAGTCAAAAGATGGTTCATTCTTGTAATGACATACTTTTTTTCCTGCATCATTGACCCTGAGTTGACACAATGATATATTTGCATGCATTAGGTAAATGCACAAAAAAATTTTAAAATGTCCAGTATCCAAATGCAGTACTAACTTTAACATGAAAAAAGATTCCCTGGTTTTATACTTCTGATGATCAGAACCAGATTGAATTGTTCACCTGGAAACCATTACATGAGTTCTACAGGAAATACATTAAGACTTTCCAATAAAAAAAAAATCAGCATGTAATAGACAATTTTAAAATGTGACAAAAATTAATCTTATCTATAAAGAGGAGGATAAATTAACCCTTCCTCATCTAGCAGCTATGTTCACCCAGCTTGGCTTTGGAACTAGAGTTTACAGTAGCTTGTGCTTTGTTTTTTAACCATGCTTTCTAAACTTGTGATTCTTTACAAAGCAGATGTATCCTGAGAAGTGGTTCACCATTCTAGTTTGTTATTTTCATCAGATCTTCAGGATAGCTTAGACATCAATAAGTCAGTAGATTCAAAATGAAACCAAGCACTTGTTTGGGTTTTTTTTGCTCCTCATTCTTAAACATTTTTTTTAAGTTTCCTTTAGGATCTTTGGCTAAATTTTCATTCCAGGCACTTAGGCTGTTGTTTGCCTTAGGTCAGAACTTTCCATCAAGTCAGAGAATATTTCTGGTTAGGATGGGAAAAAACTTTCAGTTGCTCTCCTGATACAGCTGGGTTACTTCTGCAGTTCCTCCTCTCTGCAGTGCCTTCCTACAGAAGTTTAGTGCCTTTTTCACTGCATCCCTCCAAACAACTGTCTGCATTCTGTCATGAGCACAGCACCATCGAGGCTGACCGAAGCATTTTGGGCAGGGTTATTGGCACCCCTTTCCTAAATATGGTATTCAACTTTCCCTTCGAGGCTAGGAACAGACATTACACATACACCTTCACTAGCATGTTTTGCATTCTGTTTGTTTCATCAAGCTTGTTTAGCTGCTGCACTATCTTGTTTCATTTCTATGCCCCTAATCTTATCTTCCACCCATCAATGGCTGTCTCTACAAATGTTACTCAACTACCATCCTTTTTACTATCATTCCTTGGTACCTACTATCACCTCTGTTACACTGAATGCTCTGGCTCTACCTCAATGCTGTGTATGCTTTCAAGATTCAATTCAAAATATTGTTCTTGTTTAAAAACTTGTCCCGAGCCCTCAGTTTCCAGATAACACCAAACTGGAGAAAGTAGTAGGTACACTGGAGCTAGGATGCAGAATGACTTAGACAAATTGGAGGATTGGGCCAAAAGGAATCTCATGAGGTTCAACAAGGACAAGTGAAAACACCTGCATTTAAGGTGGAACAATCCCATGCGCCAGTACAGCCTAGGGGCTGACTGGTTGGGCAGCAGCTCTGCAGAAAAGGACCTGTGGTTTACAGTGGATGATAAGCTGAATATGAGCCAACAGTGTGCCCTTGTTTCCAAGAAGGCTAACGGCATATTGGGCTGCATTGGTAGGCGTGTTGCCAGTAGGTCAAGGAAAATGATTATTCCCCTCTATTTAGCACTACAATAACCAATTCCAATACCCATAACTTCTTGACACTTGATAAGATTTTGGGCAAGCTACACAGGACAAGGCTTTCAGAAACATCTTCTCATTTTTGAGTGACTTCCTGTGCTACTGTGGCTGTCTGCCAGAAAAAGTGATGGGATCTCAGGCCCACTTTAAATATGGTGGTATTGATCTGTCACAGGTTTCTGTGTCTAAGCTCTTTGTCAGTGTCCCATGTGGACCGTAACCGGGAGACAAGAGACCCCTCCCATGGTAGGACTTGGGGCAGGGACAGCTGGCTCCTACAAGAATAGCCCTGAAACCAGGGCAAACTTACTGATTTCAGGCCAGGGAGAGGCAGATGAGCCGTGCCGGCATGAAGCATCTGCATGGTTCATGAGCTGTGCTTATTTCCAGCTGGAGCCCTCATGGGCAAGTGGCATCACCCTGCTGTCCAGCCAGGATGAAAACCGGCACTGGGAAGAATGCTGGGGGAGCACTGCAGGGAGTGGAGAATGGAAGTGCTTCCCACCCTGGACATAGGTAGTGCTGGTGATCTAAAAGGGACCCAGAGATGGACCCACTGGAGAGGTCTGTGAGCAGAGAAAGGAGCCAGGATGACGCTGGGGGACAACTGGGATAACCAGCTCCAGGACAGTGAGTGAACTGTGTCATTCCTCCCACACCCCCGCCACCCCGTTCTTCTGTTAATTTCTTCCTTCTCTTTTTCATTGCTACTGGGGACTATCTGAAGAGACCCCGAGGTGAGGGTTGGGACTGTGACCGACACGCCAAGAAAGGAGGCCTGGAGACCCTGCAGGCAGCTGAGTTAGAGCCAAAGACCCGAAAGAAGAGAATGGACAGCCCAAAAGTCTAGAAGCAGAATAAGCAGCTGGATGGAGTCAATGGTAGCCCACCAATGAAGAAAGCAGGGAAAATCATCACTGGAGGATGGGTCACACCAAATCTAACAGACTGTCCTGAAAGCTGATCCTTGGGCCTGCACTGTTCAATTTCTTTATTAGTGACTTGGATGATGGAGTGGAATACAGCCTGTTTAAATTTGCTGATGATACCAAGATTTGGGCTGAGGTGGGCATGCTAGTAGGGAAGGACAGATTACAGCAGGACCTGGACAGGTTACAGGGGTAACGAAAATAGGATGGGTTTCAATACTGATAAGTGCAGGGTGCTGCACTTGGGCAGTAGGAACCAGCAGCACAATTAGAAGCTGGGAAACTCCCTTCTCAGGAGCACGGTGGCAGAAAGAGATCTTCCATTGACTCCAAGATGAACACGGGCCGCCAATGCGAGGTCACGGTCAGCACGGCTAACCGTACCTTGTTGTGCATCCACAGATGCATCTCAAGCAGGGCCAAGGAGGTAGTTCTGCCACTCTATGCAACACTGGTCACGCCGCAGCTGGAGTACTGTGTTCAGTTCTGGGCGCTGTACTTCAGAAGGGATGTGGACAGCATTGTGAGGGTCCAGAGGAGGGCCACCTGCATGATCTGGGGACAGCAGGGCAGGCCCTATGAGGAGAGGCTATGGGACCTTAACCTGTTAAGCCTTCTCAAGATAAAGCTGAGGGAGGACCTGGTGGCTGCCTATAAACTCACTAAGGGGGACCAGCAGGGTTTGGGAGAGACTTTGTTCCCACTAGCACCCCCCAGGGTAACAAGGAATAACAGCCACAAGTTGTTAGAGAGTAGATTTAGACTAGACATCCAAAGGCACCAGTCAGGGTAGGTAGGATCTGGAGCCAACTTCCAAGGGAAATGGTGATGGCTCCTAGCCTGGGAGTCTTTAAGAGACTTGATGCCTACCTGGCTGGGGTCATTTGACCCCAGTTTTCTCTTCTGCCCAGAGCAGGGGATCAGACTTGATGATCTACAAGGTCCCTTTTGACCCTACTTCTATGAATCTATGAATATGGCTGGGGTGTAGATGAGGCGGAGCCCCATAGATGCCTGTCAGGGGGCACAGCTGATCTAAGGGGGATCATGAGAGAGGAGCCCACCACTGAAAGAAAAATCAAAGTCGTGGCAGATGAGTCTCTGGGCTTCTTTTGAGAAGATTGTGGGATCTCTCTGAGACCACTGGAGCTTACGCAGTGACCAGCATTAGAAGCATGTGCTAAGGCAGCACGAGTGCCTCCTCGAGACCTGGCAGGCATAGTCAGTGCGAAGTAAGATGTGTTAAGCGTGTGTTATAACATATGCAGTGCCCTAAGAGGGATATCATGGCACTGCATAGATTCATAGATTCACAGATATTAGTGTTGGAAGGGACCTTGGTAGATCATCGAATCCAACCCCCTGCCCTAGGCAGGAAAGAGTGCTGGGGTCAGATGACCCCAGCTAGGTGCTTGTCCAGTCTCCTCCTGAAGACCCCCAAGGTAGGGGAGAGCACCACCTCCTGTGAAAGCCTATTCCAGATTCTGGCACCCCATACTGTGAAGAAGTTCTTTCTAATGTCCAGCCTAAATCTGCTCTCCATCAATTTGTAGCCATTGTTCCTAATTACTCCTGGGGGGTGCCCGAGTATATAGAGCATTTCCTATTCCCTGCTGTCCTTCCCTGATGAATTTATAGTTAGCCACAAGATCACCTCTCAGCCTTCTCTTACGAAGGCTGAAGAGATCTATGTCCCTCAGTCTCTCCTCATAGGGCCTTGCCTGCAGGCCTCTAACCATACAAGTGGCCGTCCTCTGAAACCTCTCAAGATTCTCCGCATCTCTCTTGAAGTGTGGCACCCAAAACTGGATGCAGTACTCCAATTGTGGCCTTACCAGTGCTGCACAGAAGGGAAGCATCACCTTCCTGGACCTGTTTGTCATGCACCTGCTAATGCATGATAAAATGTAGTTAGCCTTGTTGATCACTTCGTCACATTGATGATTCATGTTCATCTTGGTGTCAGCATGATGTAAGTGTGGAGTGGCTGGATGTGTTCCCAGCCTGTAAGTGTGTTGGTGGTTCTTTTTGCCCAGGTGCAGCACTTTGCACTTGTCTTTGTTGAATTGCATCCTATTTCGTTCTGCCCATTTTTCCAATCTGTCCAGATCCACCTGGATCCATTCCCATGGTTAACACCCTCTGGTGTGTTAACTTTGCCCCATAATTTGGTATCATCTGTGAACTTGGACAGTGTGCTCTCTAAACCGTCATCCCGGTCACTGATGAAGACGTTGAATAGCACCGGTCCAAGGACCAACACTTGTGGGACTCCACTGCTCACATCATTCCAGGTTAATACCAACCCATCCCCCACTACCTTTCTCGGGGGGTGACCCCTAAGCCAATTTGCTACCTACTTGACTGTGTAATCATCTGTATCACATACTGTCAGTTTATTTACAAGAACAGAATGCGATACCATATCAAAGGCCTTCTTAAAGTCTAGGTAGATGACATCTACCCTGACTCCTGCATCTAAGCATTTTGTGACCTGGTTATAAAAAGAACCAAGGGTAATCAGGCAGGATCTACCTGCAGTGAACCCATGCTGATTTCCTTTCAGCTTTATTTCCCATGCTGAGCTCTCACAAATGAGATCCTTAACGATTTTTTCCAGAGTTTTCCCAAGGATAGAGCTGAGACTAACTGGCCTATAGTTTCCTGGTTCCTTCCCCCTCCCCTTCTTGAAAATATGGACCACACTGTCTTTTTTCCAGTCCTCTGAGACCTGACCGGAGCACCATGAGTGCTCAAACAACCATGTCAGTTGCACAGCTATGACACTGGCCAATTCCTTCAGCCCCCTTGGACGAAGTTCATTTGGGCTCACTGATTTGAACACATCCAGCCACTCCAAGTGCCCCTTCACTAAACCTGAGCTAACAGTTGGTGAGCTGGTGTCCCTCCTGTGTCTGTCTATGATCCAGTTGGGAGATTTGTCCTGGTCTGTGTCTAGGAATACAGATGCAAAGAACTCATTGAAGAGCTCAGCATTGTCCCCCCTCTCTGTCACCAATGGCCTTAGTTTGTCCTGTAGGGGTCCTATGCTATCCTGTGCCTTCCTTTTGCTTCCTATATGCCTGAAGAAGGACTTTTTATTATCCTTAATTTTTGTCACCAGCCTAAGTTCTGATTCTGCTTTGGCTTTCCTAACTGATTCCCTGGAAGTTTGAGCCAGGGAGGTACACTCCTCCTTGGTAGCTACCCCCTGTCTCCACAGCCTGTATACCTCTTCCTTTGCCTTTAGGCTTTCCTGGACTTCCCCGTTCAGCCAAGAGGGCTTCTTGGTCCCTTTGCCCCCTTTTATGAGCAATGGGATTTGTTTTCTTCTGTGCCTGTAGGATCGCTCCCTTGAGGAATGACCATCCTTCCTGGACCCCCATTTCACTAATGCTCTTGAGTTTTAGCGCCTCACTAACTAATCTCCTGAGGACATTGATGTTAGCCTTTCTGAAGTCCAGCACTTCAGCCCTGCTGGTTAGTTTACCCATTCTTTGCCAGACAGTAAATTCAATCAATTGATGGTCACTATCCCCTAGGTTACCTTGTACCTGAAGATTCCCCATCAGCTCATCCCCTGTAGCTAACACTAAGTCCAGCAAGGTGGTTCCCCTAGTGGGATCATATACTTCTTGTGTTAGGTGGAGGTCCTGTATGGAGGTTAAGAACCTATGTGAGTGGTTAGATTTAGCCAACTGCTCCTCCCAGCAGATGCCAGGGTAGTTTAGGTCACCCTTGAGAACCATATCTTTAAACCACACAGCCTTTGAGAGCTGTTTGGAGAATTCCAGGTCTAGCTCACCCTTCTGGTGTGGTGGTCTATAGTAGAGCCCCACTACCAAGTCCCTTTCCCCCAACTCCCTTGCATCCTGACCCACAATACCTTGGTTTGGCCCTCCTCTGATCCCACCAGATTACATAGGATGTATATTGTTCCAACACCCTCCTTTTTTCCCTACTCTATCCTGCCTGTACAACCTGTAACCCTCAATGTCTACTGCCCAATCTTGAGTGGGGTCCTACCAGGTTTCAGTTAGTCCAACCAGGTCGAAGTTGTTCCTTACAAGCAGGAGTGCAAGTTTCTCTTGCTTGTTCCCCACACTCCTAGCATTAGTGTAGAGACATTTAAGCCCCTCAGTGGGTGCCCTTGGTACCCCCCATCCTGATGTTTATTGGGCCCCTTAGTGTTAGTGCTTACCTGGACTGAACCAGTGCATTGCTCATGGCTCGCTGATCCTAGGTTCTCCTTATCCTTTGCTTTCCCATTCCCTGACGAACCTAGTTTAAAGACCTTTGGAGGAGATCAGTCAACCTGTAAGAGTCTTCTTACCTTTAGAAGAGAGATGAAAACCATCTTGTCCCAGGGTGTCTTTCTCATGGAAGTGCAGATTGTGATTGTAGAAGCCAAAACCTGTAAAATGGCACCAACTCTGGAGCTTCAGGTTGACTTCTCTGATGCAGGCGTCTTGATGCTGATAGCGACTGCTGACCAACAGGATGGACAAGAAGACCACCAGTGCTTCCCGACTTCCTAAGCCTGGACCCCAGAGCTCTGTAGTCACTCATGATGGTCTGGACTACTTCTGGCCACATAATTTGTGCTCACATGGATGAGTGAACACACACACACTCTGCCCTGTGTCTGCAGACACACACATACTCTGTCCCTGTGCCTGCAGACATGTGCACATGCATGCACGTGCATTCACCACCACCCCCTCCACCATCCCCTACCAATGCAGCCCTGTGCTTCACAGTTCCACGATGCAGCTGGGAGCCACAACCAGGTAGTGCTGGAGCAGGGTGGGTCAGGAAAGCAGGGAACTGGCTGAGGGTGGAGTGAGGCTGGCTGGAGGGCTCCCTCTGCATCCCACTGTCCCTGTCTCCTGTCAGCTTTGACAGGGAACTGGGTTGAATAAATATTAATTTACTAAAATTTTTAGGGGCTCCACAGGCCAGATAGAATGGCCTGGTGGGTTGGATTCAGCCTGTGTGCCATATTTTCCACGCTCCTGCTCTAAAAAGTGGGGGTCACCCTTTATGGTAGTACCACAATGTGTGTAAAAACTATATGAAGTCATTAAACATCAATGTAGAAAGCTTAGAGAAAAGCACAGAATCCCATCTGATCTGGAGGAAACATCTGGCACTGGGTGCAGCACAGCATGAAGCTTTGATCCAGAGAATGGAAGCAAAGCAAGAAAGAAGAAGGCAGTGTTCTGTAAACTTGGACTCCAACTCAGACAATACATGGATATGTAAAACTTGTAACAAGCTGTGTTGCTCTTTAGTTGTACTTATCGGCTACAAGTGGGTGCATCAGGCATCTGCCTAGACTTCTTACATGTACACCATGATCCAGAGGATTGACAGTTGCCCATCATGCTTTGAATCATCTCAGGCAAATACATGAATTCACATAGCTAGGTATTATTCCTTTTTCTTGCATATCAGTACATTACCATTTTAACTCATCCTTCTCATTGCTTGACATACCTTGTCAACTTCCTTATTTTTTTTGAAATGTTGTGTCTCAGGCCAAATCAGCCACATCAATTCTGAATTCTATCAACTTCAAATAAATCAATCATTCAAGTCTGTGTGGTGCTACCACCAGCAAGTATCCTACTTCCCAGACTCTTCCCAGACTCTTCATCCTGGTGCTTCAGACACTCCCAAATCCATGGCAGGCATCCTACATGCAAGCCCCAAGCCTGGAGGCCTTGGAGTTCAGATACCTACTAGTCTTGCTTGCCCCAAGCCAGAAGACCAAAGGAGCAAGCTAGAGGGAAAGTCCAAGAGCAATCCACCATCACCATAACTTGTGGACTACTCCCCATTGGGAGGCTTTAGTAGACTCCTGATGGGGTGTCTCCTTGCAGTGCAAGGTGTGGGTCTCCACCCTTTAACTAGATGAGTTATTCAAGGCTGAGAAGGGTATCTCCTCTGCCAGGTAAGTAAAACCACCTGAGCCGAAAAACATTTCATGGAATCTCCCCTACCAGGTCAGTACATTGTCAACTGCCGTGATACTCAGGAAGCTACACCTAGATTGAGGGAATGCTGAATAGCAGGCATTTACAATCAATTTTTAACCACTTAGAGCATCAACATCTCCCAGTCCTCCCACAATGTTCATCACATTCCTATTACAGTTCCCATGGTGGGTCTGATCATTAAGCAGTGCTCCAGGAAAAATCCTGGAGAAAATTGTTAAGGGATTCATTGGCACCGAACTAATGGAAGGCAAGCATCTGAATGCCAGCCAACATGGCTTTGTGACAGGCAGGTCTTGCCTGACCAACCTCACCTCCTTCTATGACCAGGTAACACATGTCCTAGACAAGGGAGATGATGTGGATGTCATATATCTGGATTTCAAGAAAGCTTTTGACCTAGTTTCCCATGATGTACTCATAGTTAAACTGGAGAACTGTGGCATTGATGGCTAGGTAACTGGTTACAGGGTCTTACCCAGGGCGTACTAGTTGATGGGAGCAAATCAACATGGCGCAGCGTGATCAGTAGAGTCCTTCAGGGCTTAGTATTTGGGCCAGTACTCTTTAACATCTTCATTAACAGTCTGGATTCAGGAGTCAGATGCGAACTGGCAACATTTGTGGATGACACCAAAATATGGGGGTGGGCGGTCACACCGCAGAACAGGCTGGGGATGCAGGCTGACTTGGACACACTCTCAAGGTGGGCTGACCAAAACCTGATGGGCTTCAATGTAGAGATGTGTAAGAGGCTGCACCTTGGTAGGAAGAACCTTCAACATACTTACAGGCTCAGCAGTGCTACGTTCGCTAGCACCACGACTGAAAGAGACTTGAGAGGCTTGATTGACCACAAAATGAATATGAGTCACCAATACTCTTTCAAAAAACATGTGGATGTTTTTTGTGCTGGGGTTACTTGATCCCAGCTGACTTCCTGCCTATGGCAGGGGGGCTGGACTCGATAATCTCATGAGGTCCCTTCTAGACCCTAATATCTATGAATCTATGGAATCTATGAAAGGCTTTCATCCTAAAACAGCCAACACACCGTGCTCTTCCTACTGTGCCCAGAGCAGTGTATGGTGCCTGGAACTCTTTGTTGCTCTTTGTTTGGTTCTTATGCATGATGAAGGGGGACACTGTTAAGATGAAACAGAAAGTATTCATAGTTTCATAGTAACTAGGGTCAGAAGGGGCCTAGAACAGGCCATCTAGTCTGACCCCCTGCCAATGGCAGGAACGAGTGCCAGGTTCACAGGACCCCAGCCAAGTACCTATCTAATCTACTCTTGAAGACCCCCAAGGTAGGAGCAAGAACAACTTCCCTAGGAAGCTGGTTCCACATCCTAGCCACTCTAACTGTGAAGTAGTGCCTCCTAATGTCCAACCTAAACCTG
>JAGPOW010003316.1:160538432-160560484 GCA_030014935.1 Caiman crocodilus
TGCTAGGGTTCGGTTGGCCTTCCCAACCACCGTCTGACATTGGCGGCTCATGTTCATCTTGGCATCAACAATGACGCCAAGATCCCGTTCCTCCACCGTATTGTTTGAGGTAGTCCCTGAAGAAAGGGGAGTCCACTGCTGACAACTTATGAGCTTCTGAAGATTTTTGCCCTGGCTTGTATAGGTCTCACAAAAGTACAAAATAAAGCAACTTGTATAACAATTTGGGGGAAGCAATATATTATATGTATATGTGTATATATGTGTACACATACACATATACACATGTATTACATATGACAGACTCAGGAAACTGGTGGGCAGGATCTCCTGAGAGGCAAGTCTGGGGGCAAAAGTCATTCAGGAGAGCTGGCAGTACTTTAAAGAGGCCCTTTTACAGGTGCAGGAGTAGGCTACCCAATTTGATGGATGGGAAGTACAACAGGAGGTCAGCCTGGTTTGACAGCAAGCTTTTCAGTGAGTTGAACCTCTAAAATGAATCCTACAATGACAGGCCAAGTCAGCCAAGGTTGTGAGGGAGTAAACTCCCCACAAGGTGAGATACCCAATTAAAGGACCATTTTCAATATAGACTACCAAAACTAACAATACAACCATGTAATTGTCATCCCTATAAAAAGCTGAAACTTAAACCTAACACTGGGGAAGAGTAAAGAGTATCACAAGGGCATTCAGGGAAAAGATTAGAAAACCCAATGCATGATTTGAGATACAGCTGCCAAGGGACATAAAAGGCAATAAAAAGGGATTCTTCAAGCATGTCAAGAGTAAAAAGAAGACCAGAGAAACCATAGATCCGTACAGAATGGAGAAAGTAATTTATGAGGGTGGATTCAGAGGGTGGTTTGGAGACTAAGAGCAATTTTGAAATAAAACCATTTTATATGCAAGGATAGTTTACTGGACCACATCACTTCTCTATGTAATTGTAAAGGATCGGATGCTCAATAAAATGCCACAGCCTGGGCAGCCATTTTGCTGTTATTTTCTGTAGTTACAGATGATACAGAGAAGGCTGAAGTATTTAATGCCTCTTTTACTTAAGTCTTCACAAATCAAATCAACTACCAGATGATGTGTGCAGTTGGCAGCAAAGATGGGAAGGAGTCCAACAGCCTAGAGTAATGGTGGAAGAGGTGAGGGAAGACTTAGAGATGCTATATGATTTCAAGTTGGCAGGATCTGGATGGGTTGCATCCTATGGTACGGAAGGAATTGGGTGAAGTAATTTCAGAGCCATGAGCTGTTTTCTCTGAGAATTCATGGAAGCTGGGTGAGAGCTCAGCTAACTGAAAAAGGGCAATTTTAGTGCCCTTCCTTAAGCAAGGTAAAAAGGAGTATCTGATGAATTACAGATCAGTCAGTCTGAATTCCATACCTGAAAAGATTAGAGAGTAGGTCCTCAAGGAATCTATTGCGAAGCACCAAGAGGAGAACAAGTATCAGGAATAGCCAGCATGGATTCCAGGGCTGCCCAGAGTGGGGGGCAACTGGGGCAATTTGCCCTGGGTCCCTGCAAAGCAAGGGCCCCCTGCATCAGGTCCCGTGTGAACTGTTGGCCACTGCCCTGCAACATTGCTCACCGGAATACTTGGTATTTTGTTTTCATAAAAAAGAGGAAATTGGTGTATTAGAGTTTAAGATGACACTGAATCATTCTCAACATATGGTTGTGACATTATGGGACCCGTCCCCGACTACGAAGTAAATTCTAGTATTATAAAACCCTAAGTGTGTCTGTTCATAACAATTTAGCCAAAAGCAAGCCGACAGAAGCAGCCGCTCAGAGTGCTCCAAGCATGTGGGAGCGCCGCCATGATTCCGAAGCTGCGCCGAGGACCGGACGGGGTAGGAGAGCCGGGGCCACCCTGCTCCCTGCAAGAGGCAGAACAGCAGCTGCATGGGGCGTTAGGTGGCGGCACTCCATCCCAGGCCCTGCCCGCCTCTCATTCTTGACGGGCAGTTGGCTAGTATTACACATAGTTGCATGTGAAACAGAGGCGTAAGTGATTGCTTCATTGATGTCCAAGGGGGAGTCTAAACCAATCATGGTAAAGTAAATCTTTCTTTAGCTCTGGGCAGCAATAGAGACAAGACTGATCTGGCAGGCTTATGACTGGCCCTGGGCCAAGCAGCTCTGGTTACAGAGCCCCTTGTGAGGAGAGAAGGGCAGGCTATAAGCAGGGATCAGTGGCAGAGCAGGCCTGTTGTCACAGAACGACCTCCAGGGGAAAGAGTTCAAGTCATGAGTGAAATTCTTTAGGGCCAAAGTCAGAAATTAATTTGCAAGAATATAATAATTAATATATATATTGTTTTCCTTATATTTCTCGAGAAAATAACAACATTAGACATAGTACATATTCAGGTTCACATATTTCCCCACTTCAAAAAGTACTTAAATGTAAAGTGTCTATATAACTCTTGGGGGAAAAAAACCTACTAAAGTCCTTCTTGACTGAAGAAGCCTGTGCTCCAAACTGCAAGTCTTGCTTTCAGTATTGCAGAAATGACTTGCTCTCTTCTGGTCCTTCAAACACCAACAGTTGCTTACTAAGGCCCATAAGAATATGAACAATTTCACAGTGCCCTTGATCAAGGGGTTAAAGGCTAAATATACGAGTTTATTCTCCAGCAACACCACAAAGACAATCCTCCTTCCTCTATCTAGGCTCTCTGCAGTTACTTTCTTTTTCCTTAAACAGGGGCAGGGCTTGTTTACCCTCTGCCGCACCCACAAGCCTGAACCAAATACAACCCAGCTAATGGGGGTTACATGAGCACCAGCTAAGATTTCCAGGCAAGGTCCCACTGGAGAGTAATTTTGTATGGCAGTTACCACATGGAAAGGCCTAGGAGTGGAGTGAGGCCAGGCCTTGAGGGAGGAATCCTTCCTTCCTGAGGCGTGGAGGAGGCCAGTCAGCAGGCCATCTGTGAGACTGAGCCGGGCCCTGGAAACTGGTAGGAGAGAGAAGGTCTGCCAGAAGGGTTTGGAATTTGGAGGTGCTCAGGAGAAGTACAACTCTATTCCTATCCCCTTATCCCCGTGTAAGAAAAAATGAAGCGCGCCTATCACTCTGGGGCATCAGAAAGAAAGGAGACAAAGGAGAAAAAAGCTCGGGATGAAAAGGGGAGACAGATGCTGGATCAGTTTGGATGGGTGGTGAAAGGAAATAAGGAAGTTGGAAGGGGAACAGGTGATGCAGGTGGCACATCATTTGCAGGGGATGAAGAATATTCGGATCATAAAAACATCCCAAAGGAAGCAAGCAGTGATGTAGCAGGAGAATATGAAAATGAGTCAGGTTTGGTGGTGCAAGCTGAAGGAGACAGCATCAAATGAGAAGAATGAGACAGTTAATCTGGTTTCTGGATCTGCGCGTGAGCTTCACCAATTCTGGTCATCTTTAACATGATTTACAGTGGAAAGATCTTGCAAATGGTCTTAGCAGAAAAGGAACCATTGATAATGCTTTGAAAAGGGTATACATTCAGAGAAGGAAAAGTGGCGTAAAGTGTTGCAAGGTCTGGTTGATGTTACCCTGTTTCTGGCAGAGCGAAATTTGCCGTTCTGAGGCTCACGTTCTACCCTAGAGCATGATGATCGTGGGTTGTTGCTTTCTACTGTGCAATTCATCAGTAAATACAATCATAATCTGAACTGCCACATTGAAATTGTTATGGTGCACCAAATGTCCTGGCATAGTTAGGATGAGTATTTGGAGGTGTGTGCCAAGAAAGTACTAAATACGATTCTTGAGGAGGTGAGACCTGCTTGCTACTATGGAATCATCATAGATGGGACACCTGATGTTTCACATTCTGAGCAGTTAGTTGGTATTTATCATGAGATATGTACACGAAAAACATGGAAAATGGGATGTGCAGGAATGATTTCTGAAAATGGTGGACTGCAATAAAAAGAAAGGAGTAAACATTGTGGAGCAGATAAAGAAAGTACGGGTGAAATGTAAGGTAGAGTTGCAGAGCTGTAGAGGCCAAGGGTATGACAATGCTTCAAATATGTCTGGGAAATACCAGGGTGTGAAAACTAGGATACAGAATGAAAATCCTCAGGTATTGTTTTTCACCCTGCAGTGCACACTCTCTGAACTTGTGTAGTATCCATGCCATGGAGAAGAGCCCTAAAGTGAAAACATATTTCAGAAAAGTACAGAAGCTGTACACCATATTTTCACGCAGTCCTGCAAGTTGGAAAATTCTTCAGGAAACTGCAGGACTCTTTTCACTCTATGTCAACAACTACATGGGGCTTGAGAGTCAATGCTGTTTGTCCCCCTGTGAAAAATCCTAAAGGGATGCTGAATTCTCTCTTCAAAATTGAAGAATTGGACTTGACAGCAGAAACCCAGACTGATGTTTCAGGTCTCATTGAGTGGATGCAATCCTTTGAGTTCATCCTTCTGACTACAGTGTGGTACAAGATATTGCAGTCCATCAATATCCATAGCAAGCTTGTCCAAGGATCCAAGGTCAACATGGAGGAAGGGGCGCAACATGTCAAGAGCCTCCTGGAAGAAATTCAACAGTTGATTGATTCCAGGCTAAGTCTTCTCACGGAAGCTGAGGTCACTGCTGAGGGGGGTTAGATATCACCACTGAATTCAAGAGAACACACAGAAGAATCTGAAAGACGAAGCGTTTTCACAATGAGCCGGCCAATACAGAACACATGGTCTCTTCCCCTGAAGATAAATTCAGGGTTGAAGTGTTCACCACAACCATGCATCTGCTCCTTTCAGATCTCCAAAGCCTAGTTGAGACCATGGGGGAACTCTCAAGCTTTGTTTTCACCCATACTTAACCCACCAGCTGCTGCAGAGGATGAAGAAATTGCGAAGTTTACAGAATCCCTGTCTACCACATACCCACGAGATGTGAACAAGGATGAGTTGCAAGAAGAGCTTTGCCGACTTCATAAAATCAGGAAAGACTCAAATTTGTGCACCTTTGGAGGAGCCATGGGCACTGCACCTGAGCTTCTCAACCAGATTTATGGCAAAGGTACAGAATCTGTGTTCTCTCAGATATGCATTTGCTTGAGAATGCTCATTGCCTTGCCAGTCTCTGTTGCATCTGGAGAATGCACTTTTAGTAAGCTTGAGATTATTAAGAACTACCTGCGGTCAGCAATCAGGGAGGATAGGCTGAACCATTTGATCATGCTCTCAGTGAAGAACGTACTTGCAAAGAAATAAATTATAATGATGTCATTGATGACTTGCATCCATGATGGCAAGAAAAAAATACTTTACTAAAACTTTCCTCTCCTTATTTTATTCTTAAGTTCCTAACTTTGTAGCATAAGTTTAATAAATGTTTCACTTGCAAACTGTTAATGTTATTTTGCTATAGTAACCTGTCTCCAAGGTAAATTCTCTCTGTCTAGCCCTCCTTGCCACAAGAAGAAGTGGAGAAAGCTTGCTTGTTTCCATCTTCCAGGGGAGGGGAGGGAGAATTCGCATGTGAGAATTCTTACGTGTGATGTGTGTGTGCAAGAATTCTCGCATGTGGTCCCTCAGCTTTGTACACACACGGGTCCTTGTACCCACACGGTGGTGGGGTCCCCAGCATCACACCTGCCCCAGGCCCCATAAACCCTCAGAGCGGCCCTGATGAATTCACCAAGAGCTAGTAGTCATGCCTGACCTTTGCCATCAGAAGTCCACCCTCTCCTCTCCCCTTCCCCCCCACTGCCAGAAGCACTCCTTTTGGGAGAGGGAGTTTGCCACCTTGGAATCTGAAAAAAAAATCGTATACTAAAAATTAAACATCTACTATAACATATTTTAATTTTATTTAAAAATATTTTTGTCCTGATTTAGATCTATTTGCATAGTATATATAGAGTTCATTACATAATAGCTCAAAACAAAATTTTACTCTTGTATATTGTGTGTGTGTGGCAGGGGTGGGATCTGTGGAGGTGCATGTGTGTGAGGGTTGTGAAGGGATGTGGGGCTTTGTGGGTGTCCAGGCAGGCTGTGTGTGACCATGTGCGGCTCCCCACTGAAGTGGTGGAAGTCTCACATGGAGGCACAGAGCTGCACCATTGGCCTGGCCCAATGGCATGCAGCTCCCACCAGTGTCAGGAGCCCCATTTGTTGGCATGGAGCCAGCCTTGTTTGGTTTGAAGGTGTGCACCAGCATGCGGGGTTGGGCAGGCTCCATGCCACCACGTGCAGCTCTCAGGATTCAGCCAGAGCTGTGCACTGCTGGGGGGCTCTGCCTGCAGCAGGCCAGGAAAGCCCTGAGGGCCTACCACCTGCTGCTGCCACTATCAGCAGGAACTGTGCACCATGGCAGAGGGGCCCACCCCCACCCACAAACCCCACCCCCACCCCCAGTTCTGCAGGCAGGAGCTCTCCTTCCCACTCACCAGCTGTCCAATAGTGTGCCATCACATTCAGTGTCTCTACATGGGGCTCCCAGATGAAGTGCCAGGAGCCCCACAGAGGTGGAAGCACAAAGCCTGCCCAATCCAATGGCATGTAACCTCTGAAAGCTCACCTCCCACTGGCTTTCAGAAGGGCAGCCATGCGCTGGTAATAATTGTTTTATGGAGGGGCCCCATGGGCCAGACAGAGTTGCCTGGCGGGCCAGATCCATCTCACGGGTCATATTTTGCCCAGCCCGGGACTAAGCTAAAGTACTGTAAAGTGGATACAAAACTGGCTGAATCATTGTGCTCAATGAGTAGTCCCCAGTGGCTCAGTCTCTAGTTGGAAGAATAAATCTCATGGGGGTCCCCAGGCATCTGTCCTAGGTCTGGTACTATTCAACATCATTAATGATTTGGATGATGGGATTGAGAGCACCCTTAGCAAATATGTAGATGACATCAAGTTGGGTGGAGTTGCAGAGCCTCTGGAGAGTGGGCCTAGGATCCAGAATGTCAGGGACCCTAACCACGCAGCCCAGCCTGGGTTGATTGCCTGGGCAGCCTCACCTGCCATAAGTCTCTGGCTAACAAGCTCTGGCCCAGGTGAATGACTGACTTCCTGATTCATGCCTGAGTGTGCTGCCCATCCATGTCGCCCCAGCATCAGAGTCCCAGGCCAGTCAACAGTTCTGATCCAGTCTACTTGGGCAAGCCTTCTGGTTCCTGTGCTCACTGGCTTTCCTGGTTCTTGACCCCAGTTTGGCTCTGTTTGCAGACTTTGACCTGTGGATTATTCCTGAGACTTGGTAATTTGGCTTCTGATTTCTAGACCCTGATTCTGACCCTGACCTTTGTTTTTGGACTCTGCCCTTGGATTTTCCCTCCAGACCTGGTGATTACGCTCCCAAACACTGACCTAGCCCCTGCCTTCTGTCAATAGCTTAGCCATTAGGCAAAACCACCTACAACTTGGTCCCTAACACAGAATGACCTGGATTGACTGTAAAAATGGTCCACGATCAGTCAGATGCGATTGAACAAGGACAACTGCAAATTCCTGCATTAGAACAGAATACCTGCATGCACAAACACAGATGGGGGAATGAGTAGCTAGGCTGCAGTACTGTAGATAAGGACCTGAAGGTTCCTGTGGACCATAAACTAAATATAAGTCAGTGGTGTGCTCTTGTCACAAAAAATACCAACACCATACTGGGTTGTATTAACTGGAATGTCAATTGCAAAACAAGGGAAGTGATTTTTCTGCACTATTCAGCATTGGTGAGACCTCACCTGGAGTATTGTGTCCAGTTTTGGGTCCCACTCTTCAAAAAAGATGTGGACATGTTGAAAAGGGTCCACCACAGAGTAACAAAAATGATTAGGAACCTGGGAAGCATGACTTATGAGGAAAGGCTGAAAGAGCCAGGACTATTTAGTCTAGAGAAGGAAAGACTGAGGGGAGACTGGATAACAGTTTTCAAATACTTGAAGGGTGATTATGGAGAAGATGAGGATCCCCTCTTTTATATAGCTGTAGGTAAGGGATAGGACTAGGAGCAATGCCCTCAAACTGTTGCAGAGGAAACTCAGGTTAGAGATTAGGAGTCATTTATTTTCTGATTATGAGAGTGTTCAAGCACTGGAACAGCCTACTTAGAGAAGCTGTAAAACCTCCATTCTGATAAATTAGACAGACATTGCCTTGGATAGTTTAGTCAGGGATGAGTCTGCCTTGAACACTGCTCACAGAGATACTAAATGACCTTCTGAGGTCCCTTCCAGCCCTTATTTTCTATGCTCCTATGTGATAGTCTGTAGCTTAGGGCAGGGGTTCTCAACCTTTTTAAAGGAGTGCACCCCTTCTGCTGGGTATGCCTTCTGAAGTGTAACCCCTTCCAGACCAGGGGATGGGGGCTGCTGATGAAGACAGATGTGAAGCAGGCACCGTGTGGCAGCACGGGGAAGTAGTGCATGGCGGCGGTGCAGAGTGGTGAATGACGGCAGCAGGGGTGGGGAGCTTACATGCAGCAGCCACCGCCACCATTCACCTTTCCATGCTGCTGCGTGCTGCTTCCCCACGCCACCATGTATACCCCCTGGGGCTGTCCCTAGTCCCCCCAGGGGTATGCATACCGCTGGTTGACAACCCCTAGCTTAGGGGAAGGAGTGCAAGCCCAGGTGTAACCCTATATCATCTACTGAAAAACACCAAAAACTTGATTGCAAATGAAGATCTCCTTGCGCTACCCTTAGGGAAGTAACTATAATTCATGTTTTATAGAGAACTAAGAGCTGACATATAGTCTTGTCAGGCAGTTGGGAAAAGCTAATCACTTTGCAACATTGCTTTACAGGAAGATCCTAAATAAGGCACTTGGTTTAGCCACATGTGTCACTAGCAGGAATCTCACATGCTTTATGACTGCTCCTTCTTCCCTGCAAACAAAGCTGCTAAGAACACCCTTTTTTCCCTTCTAAGAGCTGCCTTCTGTTGTTTATATTGTCACAGAGATACCGGCTTCCACATTTAGTGATGAGAGATGACTCAGCAGGTGTTACATTTGGCGTGGTTGTCTGTAACCACTAGGACGTATTCTGGTCCCAGACACAGAAAACAAGACTCCTAGCATTCAGTGCTCCCCAGGAGCAAACTATGGGTCAGTCCACATGAAGGACAGCAGCCTGCTTTTCTTCCCCAGTTATCCGCGTGGAAGTTTTTTAACCCTGCTTCTGTCGTGGGGCAGTCAGGCCCCATCGAGAGATCTGTTTATTAATGTTTATTTAATTTCCTACGGCTATAACCAACAGGCTTGGTAGGCTTTCTGCCCATGTCGAGAATGGCCTTGACCCTAGCAGTCAACCCGCGCGCCTCTCGGCCGCCAGGACAGGGGGGGCCGGGCGGGGCCGGGCGCGGGGGGCGGGGCCTCGGATCGCCGCAGCGCGGCGTCCTCTCCCCTCCCCCGTCTCCATGGCAACGGGCGCCGCTGCCTGGCAGAGCTCGCGGGCCCCCCAACCCCTCGGGCGCGCCGCTGGGCGAAGGCGGTGGCGACGGTGGCTCAGCCCAGGTAACAGCGCGGGAGCCCCGCGGGCGGCGGCGGGCGCGACAAACAAGCCCATTGGGCGGGGGACGGTAGCGCGAGCCGGCTCGGGCATGCAGCCTTCCCCCGCGGTGCTGCGGCTGAGAGGGAGTGGGAGGCTTCTGCTGCAGGGCACGCTGGGAGATGGAGTTCTCCGGATCGCGGCTCTGCGGGGGTCTGGGCGAGGCGCGGGCGGCGGGAACTGCAAGCCCCAGCGCGCCCCGGACCGGGCCTGGGTGGCGCTGGCGGAGGCCCAGGCTTGGGCGCGGCCGTAGCCGCGGGGCCCGAGTAACGGTGCTGGGGCGGGGGAGGCCTCCAGAGCGGCGGCTCGAGCTCCACCATCCCCGCCCTGTGGTTTGGGGGGCCGTACCCCCCGGCCGCGTTTCTCGTGGCTGCCCCTTGAGTGCTTTTCCCCCCTCCCCCCGCACCTCGGCAGGGAGGTGCAGGACCCGGAGGAGGGTCCAGGCAGGGGCGGTGGGATGATGAGCCCTGGAGGGGCGTCCATGTGGGGAGAGACTGCAGGGGTCAGGCCTGCTGTGTTGAGAAAAGAGGCTACTGGCGAGCACCAGGAGGGCTGACAACATGCTGGCTGGTGGGGAGAGCATCGACAGGGATTTGCTACCTGCTGTCCCCCAAGGCGAGAACTGGGGGTTGCAACACAAACAGAGTGGGCAGTAAGTTTAAAACTAACGGCAGGGGTGTGGGTTGTAGCTGTGGTGGTTTACGAATGTAGGCAGACAAGGTCCTCTGCATAAATCCAATGTCCAGTAGAGACCCAATGACTCATGTCAAACTAACCCTAGGAAGTTCCTCTTCATGCAGAGCGTCAGGTAGCAGGGACCTCGCTGCCCTCAGGTGCTGCGGATGCTGACAGCTGAGCCTGGTTCAAAAAGGGATGGGACACAACATGTTTTTGGAGGAAAGGGGCATTGGTAGCTGTTGAGCCCAGATGTTAGGAATGCGGCCTCTGAATGAGAACTTTCTAGACCTTAAATGCTGGAGGCTGCAAATGAGAGAGCAAGGGGGAAAAACCCTGGTCACACCCAATTCACTCTCCCTTTCAGCATCTACTCTCTGCCCCTGAGTGACACAGGTTACTGGCAAGAGAGACCTGTGGTCTGACCCAGTAAATAAGTTCTTAAGTTCTTAAAAACTTAGGAAATTACATTAAAAAATTAGTATTAAAAGAATGTCACTTGGGTCCCAAAGTTGGCAGTGCTGGAGTTGAAGTCATTGGGCAAGCCTCGCTTGGATGCCTTGGCTGCATCTATAAAGGAGGCTGAGTGTGCGGTTTATACAAGTATTAAATGACTGCAGTAACGCTGAGGAATGGCTTTCATGACACTGACTGTGCAGTAGCTCATGACTACTGCGTAGTAGCATTGCATTATGCTTACTGAGCAGTAGTCATGGGCCACTGTGTAGTCAGCATCTCATGCAGACACGGGACTTGTGTCTATATATTATGATGCCAAATGCACAGTCACACACAGTTTTTCCACAGGCTTCTCCCAAAGGCCTCGGGGCTTCTTTCATAATCAACTGTTTCAGTATTTTTTCCCCTTGTTCAGTACGTGATCCTATGCCTTAATTACAGCCTTTTTCAAACCATAGGCTGAAGACAATTTTCTCATTAGCTTACTTACAGGATCTGGGCTCTTTGCAACCATTGATAGCTTTACTTTCACAACATCCTTTTGAGAAAAGTGAGTATTATCCCTTTTTCACATAGGGAAATTAAGGTATGAGAAATTAAAGAAAAAAGCGTCCACTAGTTCTGGGCACTGTGCACTGTTCAGTCAGTGCCTGCGTTCCAGTTTATGCAATGATTATGGCCCCTTCAGCCTATGCCTAAATCTTGCAAATGCCTTCTGTGTAAGATTTGAAGCTTTGGCTTTTCCTAGCCCACCCACACAACTGGCAGGTTTTTTCTAGGTTCTAATCATTGTACACTACAATTACTGACACATTTTTCTTTGGCCTTGAAAAATATAGGTTTTTTTCCTGCTCAGATATATATTGACTGCTCTTGCTTCCTGCTTTGATCAGGGTATTCCTCTCCGCACGCTCCCTCTTGTTTCTCACATCAGACATCAGCTACTCATTTTCACTTTGAAAGTTTTCCATGGCCTGCCACTCCCCACCAGCCCTGCCATTTGCTGTGAAGATGTGAGCTCTCAGAGCTGATTAGCCCAGGATACCAACATTCATTGTGTGCCTGTTACATTTTTAAGTGCAAATCATTGTGCTTTCTCCTAATCTGTTCCTCCTGTGGGGAGAAGCCTCACAGGGGAATAGACATCATAAAGCTATTTCATTTCAGATTCCTTCTTAATATTCTCTTTTGCTGTGATGCCTACAAAAATATTTAACAGGCTGCTAGTGTACAAGAACACTGCCTATCATGCTGACCAGTGCTGTCACAATGTACTCTCCCATCTGTTTGTAGCCATCTGCTATGTTTTGTCTTATGCTTAGGTTGCAAGCCTCGCAGAGTGAGGATAGAGTTTTGTGTACCTAGCAGGAGTTTCCCAATCTATGATTAGAGTGCCTAGGAGCTACAATAAGACAAACAAAATAAGAACAAAAGGTTTTATGCAACCTCATTCACTCCCCAGCCTTGATTCATCCCCAAAGCACAGCTTTGCTGCATACCGAACGAGGCGGGGCTTCTTTGGAAAACCTAGGTTGTAATCCTTTACTAATTAGCAACTATATCATAATGCACATGCACAAGAGGACTGAGTTAAGAGTACACAGGCAACCTTAATTCTATCACTTCCTACCTTTTAAGCAGTTGACTTTGCAGCCTTAATGTTTTATTTAGCCTGTGTGTAATTTAATTAGAAAAACATATATTCTTGCTAAATGCAGTGGACGCATCTAGGGTGCTGCTCAACAGCAAAAAGGTTAAATGTTCTCGGTACTTATTTATTTTACAACATCCAAAGGTGTAATACATCCTTCAGAGACAAGAAAGAGGCTGTCCTTACCCAAAACAGCTGACTATATTTAGAAATGACTTCTTATGTAAAGGTGTGAGGGATAGAACAAACCAGGATGAAGGTTACAGCAATAGGATAATGTGATTATTTATTCCTAGGCATGTTCACATCTTTGTGTTTTTTTATTAGAGAAATAGAACAGATCCCATTAAGCACAATTAAAATAATTGACTATCTTCTTATAGACTTCACAGAAAAGTAAGACTATAACAGGACCTTAAATGAGAAGATAATATTGGCTTGGTTGACAAGAGCAAGGAGGGTATTTTATGCATAGTGGGCAGAATGTGCATTTTTTCACCTTTACTCAAAGTAGAAAACAGCTGCTATCTTTTGTCTTTTAAATTTCTCATCTGTGCTGCTTCCACCAATTAATGTTCCACTGAAAGCAGATGAAACATTAGGATACCTGCTACCTGATAGTTACGTACAGCAGTGTGACAGCTGTCTTCTACCTGATGTAGCTAGATGCAGTAGCAGCAGTAAAGCTAATTACTTGTACTGTGCTGCTAGAAGGTATCAGATCATATTCTAGTCAAGCCTTCAAAGATTGAGGACCAAATCCTCCTTGCCTTACTCCTGCCAACATTTCCAATGAATTCATTTGAAATGCTTGAACAATTATGGCAAGGTTGGCTTTGACCCCAGATGATTAGTTTTATTTTTAGTGTTTGAGCACAAACTCAGTTTGTTTCTTGTGATCTAAAAACACACTCTGAAAGCCAGCCACTTTTCTCATTTCTAAACTATACTTCTTAGAAGAACAAGAAACATAATTTCTCACAGAAATATAAATAAGACATTCACTGATGTCTCTGTGGCCCTTGCTACACATTACATCTGTCATGCAGTTGACTGCATGATCACGAAATAAATTTAGACCAGCCACAGATACAAAGTAGTTACCACACGATATAAATGTCTATTCAGCTGTCAAAAGTGGACCAGCTATAAAACTAATGTTTGAAAATGTGTAACAACTCTATAGCTGGTTTTTATCCAGCTTTAATTTGAACATGTGTTAGGGCCGTCAGATAAAAGGAAGAGAATCACAGTCCTAACAAGATGATATTTTAAATAATATGCTAAACAGCTACAGAATCTCTGCTTCCCAAAGGAACACTCAAACAACTACCCTTTTCCTATTTTGTTACCGTAGTGCACAGTGCTTTCCCAATATTCAGTAGAGGATGGGTCCTGCCCTAAAGAGGGCACAGCTCAGCTCTACCTAAAGATAGACAGGCAAATAAACATAGGTTGGACCAGGCAGATCCCTTTAAGAGCACAGGAATTGGTGTACAGACGGCTAGCCTTATCTGTTGCATGCACACACCTGCAGGAGCAGAACATTATTAAGGGTGCAGAGTCAAGCACTCAGAAGTTTGCACAGTGCAGGTGCCCTGCACAACCTTCATTACACTGCCTTGTGTACATACATATGATACAGTTTTTAACTGCATAGTCACATTTTTTTCTACAGGACTCCTGCTTCATTCAGTGCATAGAATGAGCCTGGTGTGGGGTTGTGTAGTGAAGCTGGCTTTTGTCTCCAGAGTTTCTCTCATTTGTTTCAGAAGTTGGAAGGTATATAGCAAATGGGGCAGAGGACTGAATGCAGGATGAGCATGTGAGTGGAAGGTCTCATTGTTAAGGCAGTTGAATATAAAGAATTGGATTCTCACTTGGCCTCTGACATGGAGGCCTTTTGTGATGTTTGGCAAGTCATTTAAACTAAACTTTTCAGAGGTGATCGTTAACTATGGAGCCCTTTTATCTGAGTGATGGTCTTAATGCCCTGGTATTTGATTTGCAGAAGTTCTGAGGCTTGCACTAGCTGCTGAGGTCAAGGAAAGCTCTGCTTTGAACAAAGTGGTTATGTTATGCCATGTACTCTGAAAAAGTCATGTCTTTGGCATCTACAATTAATGGCTACTTTTTTACTTTGCTATTTCTATACTTCGTTTCCCTGCCTGTGAAGTGGGGTTTGTAGGGGCTGGACTCGATGATTTCCCGAGGTCCTTTCCAGTCCTAGTGTCTAATGTCTACGAAATATTGCTCCTTCCTTCACTTCTCAGGCGTGTTGGGAAGACAAATGAATGTTTGTGAATCACTTGGATGATATAGTAGTGAGTACCATAGTAGCCTTTGAGGTGATACTATCTTCAGACTAGAGGTTTGACTAAGGTGGAGTAAATATGGCCTGATACCACAGATGGAACCATGAGAATACTGTAAAATTGAGTAGCTCGCATTTAAATGAGCACAGCCCATCCTGTGCACAAGATGAGGGGAGGTCCCGTGGAAAAAAAGAGTATGCAGTCATGTGATTGATTATGTTATAATATATATGTACAAAGGGGCTTGGGTTCTGTGCACAGTTCTGAATGCTTGATTTTAGTATCCCCTGATCATGATTTCTTAGTTAAAAAAAATGAAGAAAACAGAAGTTCAAACAATATGGAGATCCACATTGTTCATTAGGAGCACTAGACATTATAAATATACTGCACGGACTTCTGCCACATGCACTAAGAAAGTAGCTGATGGTAAAAATAGGCTATTATCTTCACTATGGGGAATAGTGAGGGATCAGAGAATCAGACAAGCAGGGATGGGAGGGACCTCTATAGGTCTAGTCCAACCTCCCTGCCTGAGGCAGGATCATCCCATACATATCCATTGTCCAACCTCTTAGCAAAACTGCACAGTCAACCCTGACACAACCACAAATCTAACACCCTAAACTGCCGCATGTAACACAGGAGGACCACAGTGATCAATATGCAGCTATAAAGGTTGTTAATATACGCATAAGAGATCTAAGGAAGAGGGCCAAGCCCCCTGCTACAGTGAAAGACAAAACCCCCACAGTCCCTATCCATCTGATTATAGGGTAAAAATCCTTCCTGATCCCAAAGATGGTGATTGGTCTGATCTTGAACGAAGGAGCAAGACCCTCTAGCTGGGAACCTCTGGGTTTAAGTCTCGGTGGGAGCATTGGCACACTGCACCCAGAATTCCCAGCCCAGGCTGCAGATAAGACATGCTTTGCCAGTGGGTCCCATAAATACTTGCTGATAGGAGAAGAAAGGTGAGTCTCAGAAACCATAAATTCTGTTCCAGGTTTTGGAGGGCAGGGTTCCACCCCTTTCAACCTGTCCTGTCACTGTCCCTGTCCCTTTCCCGCCTTTTGCACAATCCTACTCCCTATGTCAGAGCCGTTCCCTTTGTGTATCAATCCCCAGTTTCCTCAGGCTTCTCATACCATTCACAATCTTGTTCAGCATTTAGGCCCCCCCGGGGTCTTTATCCAGGTTCATTTTTCTCTTCCCATCTTGGTTCTTCTTGTCCCAGTCTCCTTAACTAGACAGGACCAGGACCCATCCTGTACCCCAATTCTTTGTCAGATCTATTTCTCTACCATTGTTTTCTTTGTTTTTATTTGATACTCCCACTTCCCTTGTTCAGAGGGTCCCAGTTTCCCCCTCCATTGCTTCTCCTCCAGTCTGTGTTACAGCCTCTCATTCTCCTCAGCCAGATGGCTGCCAATTATCCTTTTATTTCTGTTAATGACTCCTGATACTCCACACCAGCCTCCAAACTCACAATCCCTATCTTCTTACTCGTGTAATCACAGCTCTTCTCTCTCCACCTAAAGTCCTAGTTTCACCCAGCTTCTGTTTCAAGCAGATTCTTTCTGTCCTCCTTGGTCCAGGTTTTCTCTCCTCAACATGTCAGTCAAATTCCTTTCACCTCTTTTCTTCTACTACTAAGGCAGCATTAGTAATTGAGAACAGAGGTTTCTTGCTCTTAGCTCTAGTGCCTGGCCCTATGTGGGAGCAGCATTACAAGAAAATTCAAGTTTTACCCCATAGTGCTGGGGCAGAATGTGGCCATTGTTCTTTGAGGAAGGCATCTGCACAGTATGTGAGCACCAGTAATCATGAGAGGTGCAACTATGAGGTTGGAACGGTTGGAAATCAAAGAAGGTCTCTGCCAAGTGTTTCTGATGCACAGTACCTGCCCAATTTCAAATTGTGGCTCCAAAGAGTGGGGGCACTGAGTTTCTCAAAGAAAAGGTTTCAAGAATTTTTTTTCATGTGAACAGACATACCATATCTACTCAGTTCTAAGACAAGGTTTTTCATTCCCATTTTTCACTCCCGTTTCACTCCTTTCATCTTGGAATCAAGCACAAGGGTGGTTGTAGGGGGGACAGCAGCTGCTGTGCCTTGGACTCCAGCCCCTACTCAGGGTTGGGGCCATAGGTGTAGCTTCACCTGCCATCCCCTCCTTTTTCCCCTTGCATAACCTCTGCTTCCCTGCCTGCCCCTTTCTCTTCTCCTCTTATGCTTGCTCTGCACTGGCAGTCTCTGTCCATGCTGTAGCCTAGGAAACTAAGTACACTCCCAGCCTGGCCCCCTGGCAGGGGCCAGGCTGGGGCCATGGTCAGTGACCCAGGCCTGCAGTGTGGATAGATCCTGCTGGTATGGAGCAGGGTAAAAGTGGAGGGAGCAAAGGCTGGGGAGGAGAGGGGGAAAGAAGGTGCAAAAGCCGTGTGGGGATGTGGGGCCAGAAGATTGATGGGGGGAGGGACAGGAGGGAGTACAGAGAGGGAAGAGGAGGGCAGGGCAGAGGTAGCAGGGGGAAGGTACAAGCTGTGGCCAAACTACTTGATATCCTATACCACCTGCTCCTCCACTGCCTGCACCCTACAGTGGTGGGGAGGGCGAATTAAAGACAACTGTCCAATAATTTGTTTATATACATTGTTAAATTTATAAATTTTCCCTGTTGAGGGTAGGGCATCTTAAATTCAGGGTTGTCTTGGATTTGAGTAACTACAGTATGTATTTTCCCCTAACGTTGTCGTCTGAAACATATGAACTATTTTGTTTGAAATTTCCAGTCCAGACTTTGGCCTGAGGAAGATGTTTGGTATGGAAAATTTCATCCCAACAAGAGGAAGACTAGTAGAGCTATAAGCCACTGAAAACATTCTTACTGTGGGAAGTCTTGGGCAATCTTAATAGATGGTGCTGCCTGCTCTGCCTAAAATATGCATGGGCATCTTGGTGGTCTTTATGTACCTGATGTTTCTGAGAGGGTTCTTGATCAATTGTGCTTTGCAGTATTGTAGGAACAAATCTTTTCTGACCCCAGATAGGGATCAGCTCAGCTTATGCTTCAAAGAATGAAGATTAATATCCCTTGTGACCTTTTTAGCCTAGCAAGTGTAGGATTTTTAACAAGTGGGCTTAGGGTCCATGTGTGGCTGCTATATTGACATGAAGGTCTGTAATGTTTCTTTTTGTCAATGATCCGTGAACTAAGAAGTCCCAAAGGGTGTTTTGAGATGCTATGGAGCTGTTATGGTCTATTGCAGGAAGGAGTCACATGATAATTAGGTGAGAAGCTGGTGCCATAAGTAATGCATAAGCTGTTTTAAATTTACCTGAAACAGGTATTCCTTTTTAAAAAAAATGCAACTATTGTATAGTAGGAAATATAAACAGATAATGGACAAGATATTTATGTTTGATTTTATCAGCAGAAACATTGCTTTAAAATTCCAGCCTCTCTGGATATAATGTATTATGTGGTCTGAAGGAGGAATAAAGAAATTATATTTATTAAGCATAATATAATTTATATATAAATTATACATTTATATATTACAATTAATATGATTATAATATAATACATACAGAATGTTATGGGAAAGGCAAAATTAAACCATCAGACTAATAAGTTAAACTGGAGTGCAGAAACACTGAAAGCAAACAAACACAAGAAAAACAGTCCAGAAAAATGTCACTGTTCTTTCAAAAAAATACAAAGAAGAATAAATTAACTACTTTCTTTATCAATATTAATTACATTAAGCTCAAAATACTCAATGGCTTGAAGAATAACCCAAAACAAAGAGATCAAGTTGAAGGCAAGTTATAAACTAGGTTAAACTGACACAGTTTCAGGTATAAATTCCGCATATCCTTCATTTTTGTAATTGATCCTTATGGAATTGTTTTGAAGACACAGTTAGCATTGATTAGAGACTGATGGGAATATGGAGTTTTGTTTGTTTGCAGGTTCAGATGCGTCTCAAAGGGACGGATGCTTAGCTGACCAGTTAACAAAATACTTGGATGATTTCAAGTTTTCAATAAAACAATTCACAACTGGCAAAAACTGGCATTTTTATCAGCTGGTTTTGGGTTTGTCTGCACTACAGAGCTTTTGCTACTATTATACTGCCATGACTATCAGTCTGTAGTGAAAATGCAACATAAGCTTTCAGGAGTTTATTATTTTTTTACCTGTAAACACCTCATGAACAATAAACTAAGGTAATAAAAATATTCATGTCTTGGAATAGATGCATCTACACCAGGATTTTGCTCATACAACAATGCTGGCATAACGTTGTGGGGTAGACTAGACATTTGAAGAGAAGCCATTTAGTGATGAATGTGAAGACTTAATTATAATCTCTCCTCTAGAGGGGATCTCTTTAGATAATTATTTGTGTGTTGTTAGTGTAGATCTCTGCTCTTGGCAACCTTTGGAAAAACTTTGACTTCAGAGAACCTACATATGCTTCATTTAAAACTCAGAAGTGTTTTTAGCCAAAATTATCTAAAAAGGGGTTGTCCCCACATGCTTCTTGACTGAGCAGAGAACTGGAACTCCATGGTGTCTTTAACTTCCATTTTCACTTTTCATTTATTTTTGTTCTCTTTTCTTCCAACTTAGTTTTAATAACCAAATGATGGTGATAGTCTTTTTTAAAAAAAAACAATCTCCTGACTTTAACATATGTTTCCATTAATTAAATATTTCTTATTTTTTCTGGAACCTGTTAGGAGGTCATTCTTTCTGCTGAATTGGAAAAACTGGAAGAAGGACTGGGTTTGGGGATTTAGGGAAATGAGATGTTCTTAACTATGCCAAGCACCAATGCATTTAATGCTTGGAGGAGAACCATAATTCCCAGGGATGCTCCATTTGCTTTAAACTCATTGCTTGGGTTTATCCCCAAATAGCCTCTAGTCTTGTGAGCCATTCACCTGTGAGGGGGAGAAGTGGATCTGAATCCTCTCAGACAAATGATGGAATTGAATCATTCTGGGTGAGGTTTCTAGTCACTGAACTGCTCTATTGAAGTGTCCTCATCAGGCTCCTACTGGAAAGTAGCTGACACTGCTGTGCTTCACCTGTTAAGCAACTTAAGGGAGTTAAGCAAGACTGTCATTGCTCCAACAATCTTCTTGATATTCCTTATTGTGATGCTACATCTGACCACCAACAAGCTTCTAGTCGGAGTGGAGCAAAATTACCAAATGGATGGTAAACTGTTTAATCTCAGCTGATTCTGAGCCAAAACCAAGACAACCCCAGCCTCAATCATTGAGCTCCAGTACGCTGATAATGCTGTAGCATGTGCTCATTCAGAAACAGACCTTCAGGCAATTGTCAGTGTCTTTACCAAAGCATACAGGAAAATGAGACTGATGCTTAACATTCAGAAGGCTACTATGTCATCCATCAACAAGCTCTTAATGAGCAGATCCCAGCGCCAACCATTCAGATTCATGGTGAGGCTCTGGAGAATGTTGAGTATTTCCTGTGCCTCAGAAGCCATCTCTCACAGAAGGCTGACATCGATGAAGAAATCCAACAATTCCTCAGATGTGCAAGTGGGATGCCTAAGGAAATGGATGTTTGAAGATTGCGTCATCAGATCTGAAACAAAGGTCACGGCTTATCAAGCAGTCATGATCCCTAATTTACTATGTGAGGTGAGATGTGGACAGTGTACTGGAGACACCTCCAGTCACTGGAGAAGTACCATCTGTGCTGCCTGCAGAAGATCCTTTGAATCCAGTGGGAAGACAGATACACCAACATTAGCATCCTCTTGCAAGCAAACACGATGAGCATTGAGGTGATGATTATCTGATACCCACTCTGCTGGACCAGGCGTGTCATTCGGATGTTGTATAGCTAGAACCAGGATGATTGGTGAGCTTGCCGCCAGTGGTGGCGGAAGTGCCAGCTGCGGTGCCCACTGCCAAGTACCCCCTGAGGCCATCCCAGGTACCACCAGGGCTACACATACCCCCAGTTGAAAACCCCTCTCATATCCTATGTCTCAGAGAGGTCTTGCATTTGCAGTGTGGCTGTTAGGTGGGTAGATTGGGCCATATTGTACAGCTAGAACTTGGCTGCACAATCCAAATTAAAATCAGTTGGAGATTGTTTGGATGTTTTTTCCCCACCTGTACATGAAGTCTAACTGACCTCTTCAACATACTATAATTGGGAACTATTAGCTCTAAGATAACTGCAGAGGCCCATGAAGCCTTAACTCTGCCTCATGTGAAACAGGCAGTGACTAGTATGGCATGTCTGCTTGTGCTCCAGCTGCATTTGCTGTGTTAGGTGGAGGGATTAATGGTAGCAGGCTGACAGGTTGGTGATTGTGATATGAGACCTATTGGGAGGGCTGTACATCTCTGGGATGAGTACGAGCTCATGGCCTTTTCTTTGTAGTCAAGAGTAGGGCACATGTGAAATCTTGAGCGATCCAGTGCGGCATGTTTCAGCACTGCACTGCATAGTTTTAGGACAGCAGAAGGGTAGAGGAGTGCTCTTGCCGTAGAGATTGTCAGCAATTATGTGGAAAATGAGTGTGGTCTCTGGGTTTTATGCTTGGTAAGTGAAAATGCAGTGTTAGGTTGCATTGTGTGAGTAAAGGTGAAGGGGATGTGAAAGGCAGTGGAGAGGCTTCAACATTTAGAGAGGATGTCCTTTCCATGCAGTATGCTGAGTATTCAGCTGTAGGGTAGAAGTAAGGAGCCCCTGTTCTGTACAGTTCATGGGCAGAAGTAAAATACATACATACAGTATTAGAGCTCTGTTGGGGCATCGCTAAATGAAGGCAGAATTAAGGTTGTGTAGCCATGAACCTGAACTCTATTTCCAGGCAACTGTTTATCTGTGTTAATGAAACTTGTATCATTGAATTTTTCATTGCTTTTTTATTTAGTGAAAGAGAAATATTTGTTGTGCTAGTCCATAAATAACATATACAGTTAGAGTTAACATGTAGGCTTGCAAGGGGGAGGGGAGGTTACAGTGAATAAGTAGAAGTAGGTGGTGCTGTGCAATTCACTACTATTGTCCCCTCTTGCACATTTTACTGCAGGGGAAAGGGGATGGTGGTTGTGCACTGAAATGCTTGGAGTCTGGTTTCTAATAGGGTCACTAAGCATCATCTGTCCCCCACACTTTTGCAGAATTTTAATCATGTGAGAGAAGACTGGTTTATCTCTCTTCTACCCCAGCAACCCACATCCCCTCAAAATTACATATCTTTCCTGTGTAACACCTTCTTTTCCAGCTGACTCTTCCCTTTCTGCCTCTTTAAGAAATTCATAGTCTCATAGTATCATAGTACCTAGGGTCAGAAGGGGCCTAGAGCAGGCCATCTAGTCTGACCCCCCCGCCAATTGGCAGGAAACGAGTGCCAGGGTCACA
>JAGPOW010003316.1:160560584-160604957 GCA_030014935.1 Caiman crocodilus
TCTCCGGAGTCTTAGAGTCCCCCTGCTCCGCTCCCAACTGCCAAGCAGTGACTCAGACCCTAGCTTGTTAATTGCAGTTGATTAGGGTTTGAAAACTCCCGCAGTGCTTCAGCTGCCAATCAGCAGTCCCGGCTACCCGGAAGTGCCTGCCGGCAGCCTGGTCTCTGAAGCTCCTGAGTATAAATTAGCATTATAGAATCCATTAGCCTGTAAAAAATTGCTCTTTGCTGTCTGGTGCCTTGTGTTTCTTTGTACATAAGCCACACTTAGCAGTTTACTGAAGCGTTGGGCACTTCCTAGGTTATACAGTTTAAACCACATGCTAATGATCTGGCTTCTATATTTCCACATCGCTGGACTCCTGCTTTGATTTGGCCAGGCCCCCTTCAGCCACATCTGTGGCCCACTGAGCTGGCCTGCCCTCTGTGCCCCCTTCCTCTAGCCAGTTTTCCTGCCACACATTGTTATCATGTACCTTAATTTTGTATTTCCTGATTTTCTGAGGTTTAAGTTTAGGCTACCTTCAGGACTCCTTCAAGTCCTAACTTAGAGCTTGTACAGGCTAGCAGGAGTAGAGGCACTCAGAAAGGCAGGGACTTACCTCCCTTCCATTCTTATATCCTGGCATGTACCTGATGGACAGGGACAGGAGTTCAGAAAACCCTAGAGGGGCAAGGCATACCAGATGCCACCAGCACACATGCGCACACACACACACAGGAGAAGAGAGTGTGGTGTTAACAAGTGTTTCTCTCTCTTGCTAATCTCCCACTCGCTCTGCCACCCACTCCATGTCACCTATCCTTTTCTTTTCCTCTCACCCCAATACATCTCCCCTCCCTAACACTCCCTTTTCACTCCCAGCAAGCACTCAGGTGTGTAATGGATTCTCTTTTCAAAATAATTTGAGCACGCCCTAATTCTTTTGCTGTGCATCATACAATATGACGTCCTCCAAGGAATATTGGGTGGTAAGCATTAGATGGAGAATGTGTTTGAGCAACTTAAATCTTTCTGGGCCCAATCAAAACCATGATTTGATCCCTCTTAAAATGTTGGTAAAACTTTTAGCCATAAGAAGCTCTTTATGGTGATGAGGGGCTGTAGCTAGGGAACCCATGCTTGGAAAACAAGCCCAAACCTGCACCACTTCATTTTAGAGCAGTCCCTAAGGAAGTGGATTTTAGAGTACATAGGAAAATTGACCTTCAAGCAGCAGAGATGGTGTTCCAATGTAATGTAACCTCATTAGGTAAAGACTCTCCAGAGGACCTTGTCTGGTGTCAATTGGGGCATCTAAGCATGTATGTAATACAAATAATATAATAAACAGTTTAACACCTCATGTGATTTGTGCTTCACGCATTGCTGGCTGCTAATATGTTGTGGTGTTATACAAGTGGAAGCTCAATTCTTTAGGTCTTTGAAGTCAGCTGGGTGCATTGTGGGCACAGCAGACTGTCTGCATGCAGTGAGTTAACAGGGTTAGGGCCAAAAGCAGTAAGCTGGTTTTATCAGTGATATGGGTCAATCAAAGCTTATTGCATCAATAATCAGGATCATAACAAGTAACCATAATAGTTTCTATATTTTAATGATAAAATGGACCTAAAACAGCCGTAAAAGAAATGACAAAATGACACCTGTCTGATTGTTTTCCTGAATCATTAAACAGCATGCAAAAAGTTTTTCTGATGAAAAAATGTTATGTTTTTAGGTTTGTGAAAGAAAATGAATTTGGCTGAAATCTGTGATAATGCCAAAAAGGGGCGAGAATATGCACTTCTTGGAAACTATGACTCCTCCATGGTATATTACCAGGGCGTCATCCAGCAGATTCAGAGACACTGTCAATCCATCAGAGACCCAGCAGTCAAGGGCAAATGGCAACAGGTATGAAGATATGGCTGTATACTCAGTGTGCTTCTGGTTCACTGAATATGTAGATTTTGGAAGTTTATAACACTTAGTTGACATTTTTCTAGCAGTGATTTTGTGGCATATTTAGAAGGGATTCTTTAGTTTTAATTGGATCTATTTTCTTGTTTTCACATAGTTTGTCTTGCTAATCAGTGGTCTAATTGCGTGTGACTGCATATTTTGGAAATACAGTTATGCCAGTGATTTTCTTTTGCTGCCTCATCTTTTAACCATCTAATCTGCAGTGAGCTATGATTTGAGGGGATGCACTTCCATCATTAAAAGGACTGATTTAGTGGCAATGAAATAAAATATTAACCAGCAATTGATAGATTAGGCTCCTGGAATGCAAGTTATTTACTCTGAAGCTGAGAATTTATACACATCCCAGGTACCAGTTTAACTTCACTCACATAAGTACGTTTGAATTTAGCCTGGGCTGAAAGTTAAGTTTCTTCCTAAGCGCTGCTGGATTTCTACTTACTAATCTGCCATGGCCCCCTTAAAGTGAATGGCAAAAATGCCCTGACTTCCAGGGTGGAAAACCTGAGCAGTTTGTTTTATGTCTTGATTTTTCACTTCCTCAGTGCTACAGGGAAATTTCTCTGATACCAACAAATGAATGTTTGGAGGATATACAGACAAAACTGTTCTGCAGAGTGCTAAGTAAGAAAAGATGGAGAAGATGTATCCCTTACCTAAAGAAAGAATGCCAAGTTATTATGTTAAAATTCAAATTGTTAACCATGTAATACCAGTTACAAGCATTAATTGTATTCTCTCCCAGGATTGTCCTTTTTGTCATGATAAACTTTGGGTTTTCCTTTGGGTTGAGCGAATTGGTATATAACATGGAATACTGTAATTTACATAGTGCCTTTTGCAAAACATCTCTTGCCTGACTTATATTGACATCAACACAATTATATAATGTTTATTTAAAAATCTGTCCCCTACCCGCAAGAGAGAATACAAAACATTGGACCATGCCTGTTGGCTTCAGTGGATTCCACAAAAATAAAGATTCCTTTTTACTTTTTTCTCTGCACTAGTTTGGTACCCTTTTTTAAAATGATGGGTTAGGAAACCAGGAGGTAATGTGTATAAGAATTTGTTTGTTCTCATGTGCATGTTAAGGTAGATCATATTATTTGACCTGAAATTCAGAGGATCATAGGAAGTTAGGGTTAGACCTCAGGTGGTCACCTAGTTCAGCCCCCTGCTAAAAGCAGGACTACCTCCAACTAGATCATCTCAGCCAAAGCTTTGTCTATCTGAGTTTTGAAAACCTTTAAGGATAGAGCTTCCACCACCTCTCTGGGTAACCTGTTCCAGTGTTTTACTACCTTCCCAGTGAGAAAATTCTTCCTAATATCTAACTTAAACTTCCCTTGCTGCAACTTGAGACCATTGTTCCTTGTTGTGTCATTTGCTACCACTGAAAAGAGTCTAGCTCCATCCTCTTTTGAGCCCTGGTTCAGGTAGTTGAAGGCTGCTATTAAATCCCCGCTCAGTCTTCTCTTCTCTAGACTAAAGCCCACTTCCCTCAGTTTTTCTTCATAAGTCATGCCCCCTAGTCCCCTCACCTTATTTGCTGCTCTCCACTGGACTGTTTCCAATTTGTCCACATCCTTTCTGTAGTGAGGCACCCAAAACTGAATGCAGTACTCCAGATGTGGCATCACCAGTGCTGAATAGAGGCGGACAATCACTTCCCTTGACCTACTGGCAACACACCTACCCATGCAGCCCTGTATGCTGTTAGCCTTCTTGGTAACAAGGGCACATTTCTGACTCATATTTAGCTTCTTGTCCACTGTCACCCCCAGATCCTTTTTTGCAGAATTGCTGCCCAACCAGCCCCCAGCCTGCACTGGTGCATGGAATTGCTCCATCCTAAGTGCAGGACTTTGCTCTTGCCCTTGTTAAGCCTCATGAGATTCCTTTTGGTCCAAACCTCCAATTTGTCTAAGTCATTCTGAATCCTAGCCCTAACTGCCAGTATATCTACTACTCCCAGCTTGGTGTCATCTGCAAACTTTCTAAGGGTGCACTCTATGCCATCTTCCAGGTCACTGAAGAAGAAACTGAACAAAATTGGCCCCAGCACCTACCCCTGGAGCACTCCACTTGATACTGGATGCCAACTAGACATTGAGCCATTGGTTACTACTCTCTGATCCCACTGCACGAGCCAGTTTTCAGTCTACCTTACAGTCCAGTCATCTAGCCCAGGCTTCCTTAGTTTGCCTGTGAGAGTGTTGTAGAGGACTGTATCAAAAGCCTTGCTAAAATCAAGGTACACCACATCCACTGGTCTTCCCCCATCCACTAAACCACTCACCTCATCATAGAACGCAATCAGGTTGGTCAAGCATGACTTGCCCCTGGTGAATCCATGCTGACTGTTCCTAATCACCTTTTTCTCCTCTAGGTGCTTAGAAATATATTCTTTGAGGATCTGTTCCATTCATGATGTTCTCTTTTAAAAGATTGTCTACATACCCACTAATGTGCTGAGATGTTTTGGTAAGCAGTATCCATGTGATGCACGCATAACTGCAGAGTTCATGTGTTTTGCATTCAGAAGATAAAAAGGTAGCATGCACTGACTATGCCTTGGTTCATTTCCCTCAGTCATTTCTTGCTAGAGATGGAGTTTCTTGTTGTCTGAGCTATGACCTCGAGAAAATTCTTTGGATCTATAATGGTGTCTTTGTTGTGGCATGGATGTCAGTCTTGCCCTGTTGTAATGGGGACTGTACTAAATATAGGCACACCCTCATAATGCCTTGACTCTTTCTGATCATCCCATTTTCAAGGAAAAGACTCCACCTGTATATCCTTCGATTTCTGGATCCTCGAGGATAAGGAGACTGTAGTACAGACTTATCTCCTGGGCAAGTCTCTGAAGTTCACAGTATACCTAGGTTTCTAGAACTCACTTAGGCATGCTTCCTGAGCGTCAATGAGCATGAGTGCAGACTCTAAAGTCCACAGAACACCTGCACCTGCTCAGACTAAGACCAGCAAGAAAGGATCTTCAGACAAAATAAAGGCATAGGAAGTTACAGGAACATATCCTCCATGAAGAGCCACTACAAAAAAGACATCTTCACCACATAACCCTCCCACCAAGGCTCTGAGCAGTTCACAATAAAGCTGGCATGCACAACTGCACTTTATGACTTGATACTGGAATTTCAGAGAAGACCTGATGCCTTTGATATTATGGAGTGCCTCTTCTACATCATAAATCCTGGCTCCATTGACCTACTATTTTGTGATGGGAACAGCTGTGGAGGCTCCTTTGGGAATGTTCACTGTATTAGCTCATAACGTAGCACAGATCCTTAGGGGGCAATAACATCACCTCAACCAGTCTACCTGTGAGTATGCTACAGACTACCATGCAGCCCATAAGAAGTTCATGTCACTAACAGGACATATTTGTCAGGAATCCAAGTTGTGGCAGCTGTCCACCTCATTTCCATTGATAATGTCAGGACTCTACGTATATAACAGAGTTGAGATTTCTTTTGGCTTGACACCAAAGCTAAACGATGATGCCATCTACCTTCTCCATTGAGTTAGATAATAGTCATAGCTCATAATGTTTTCATAAGTGTAGTCACATGTTTACTTGAAATGGTTGTAAATCATTGGCATGCTGTGACATATTGAAACTATTACATTAGATAATCCTTGTCTGAAAGGGAGCAACTTTGCAGTATCTCGGTGGCACTTAACACGTACTAAACTGCTTGACTGTGCATTTGCTTATGTTTTAACTGAACTTAGTAAGTGTTAAGTTGAACATGTGACATCACCCATAAACACTCCCACAAGTGTGTCCTCAGCCTTTGATTTCCTACAGGAAGTCAAGAGTATTGTTGTGGAACAAATATTGAGACAGTCATCATCCATTTCCAGGGCCAATCTCAATGGCACCCCACCCACATCAATTGCAAGGGCCTTATTAGTTGTACTGGAGCCTGTCAGCATGATAAAGAAGAGAGAACTACTGACAAACCATACCATTCTGTATGACCATGCCATACTGCTCAATTGACAGCCTTACGTACTTAAGATTCCCGACAGCTTTCATCTGCTTACCTGTCCCTGGAGCAGGAAGACATGCTGAAATCCTGGCTGCAGCGCATTCACTTGGTCTGTAGAATGGATTGGCAGGCAACTAAAGTAGAATTTTTCTTTGTATCATAGAAGAAAGATGAAAGATTCTGCTTTCAGGACACTTTCTTATCCTAGGATTATACCCGAGTAAGACTATTTGCAACACAAACCAACAAGAAGTGTCGTATCTTCCATTCAAGGCAGTGCCTGAGTCCAGAATCCCTGCCCACTGCCTTCCTGGCTCCATAAATGGGATCAGAGTACAGAATAATCCTGTTCTTCATCTGTTTGTGATTTCATGACTAATAATGGGAAGCTGCTATGAGACATCTGATACCTGGCACAGTAGATGAGATTTCCTTCCTGGTGTGGTAGCGATTCTTAACACCGTGTGAAACATTGAGACTGTCAATAACTTCTAGAATTAAAACAGAAGGATACATCCTTACATTCAGTTTAAGTAGGCTAAGTGATGACTTTTGGCACCTGTCTGCCCTGAATGGTCAAGCTAGGGAAAAGTTTTGTGTTGAAGGGCCTAACTAAGATATCTTTATCAGAAGAAGATTTCTTCCTGTTGTGGGATGTTATCTTAGTCGTGTTGGTTCTTGTTGACTCTCCATTCAAAACAGCAGCATCATGCTCCTTGCTTCAGTTCTCAATGGAAGATGCAATCACCTCAGCAAGAACGATAGGGGAGATCTAGAGCCCAATAGCGAACCCTCTTGCCCTCTCTCCTGCCTTACTTGGTTTTCCATTTGGATTTGGTGTGTCTAAATTTTTGTGCAAAGTGATCACAGGGATCTGCCTGAATCAGAAGCTTCAGCAGTTCATATTTTTCCCGGAGCTGCATACCTTCAGACCTAAAGTATGTCTGCATGTTCTGAACATGAAGTAGGCCCAAACTTTTTATCTGTAAAGTGATAAAACCAGTTGATTTGTCTCTTAGAAGAGCAATTGGCAACCTGCAGAGCCATTAGATCTTGTCCACAGAGTGTGGGTTTCAAGGGCATTTGGCAGGAGGGGTTTTGCTTATGCCACCCATAGCTGGTCCCTTCAGCCATGTTGCACTGCAGCTGGGCAACAAAGAGGAGTGATGGCGGCAGCAGCTGAGTCATAGATTCGTAGGTGCTAGGGTAAGAAGGGGCCTCAACAGATCATTAAGTATGACCCCCTGCCTGGGCAAGAAAGAGTGCTTGGGTCAGATGACTCTAACCAGATGCCTATCCAGCTGTCTTCTGGAGACCCCCCAAGGTAGGGGAGAGCACCACCTCACTTGGAAGCGTATTCCAAATTTTGGCTGCTCTCAAATCTGCTGTCTGTCAGTTTGTGACCATTGTTCCTTGTTACCCCAAGAAGTGCCCTGGTGAACAGAGCATCTCTGATACCTTGCTGTGCCCCCCTAATGAATTTGCAGATGACTAAAAGATCATCTCTTGGCATTCTCTTGCGAAGGCTGAAGCGGTCCAGGTCCCTTAGTCTCTTCTCATAGGGCTTGGCCTGTAAACCCTTAATCATATGAGTGGCCCTCCTCTGGACCCTCTCAAGGCTATCTGCATCCTTCTTAAAGTACGGTGCTCAAAACTGGATGTAGTACTCCAACTGCAGTCTGACCAATGCATAGGGGGGAAGTATCACCTTTTTGGTTTTATTTGTCACGCATCTGCTGATGCATGATAAAGCGTGGTTAGCTTTGCTGGTGATTTTGTCACACTGACGAATTTTGTTCATCTTGGAGTCCACTATGACTCCCCTTTCCACTTCTGTGCTGCTGAGAGGGTCACTTCCCAACCAGTAGGTGTGCTGGATATTTTTACGTCCTAAATACAGCACTCTGTATTTGTCCTTTTTGTCCTGCATCCTATTGTATTCAGCCCACTTTTCCAACCTGTCCATGTCTGCCTGCAATTGTTTCCTACCCTACGGAGTTTTCACTTCATTCCACAATTTAGTATCATCCGCAAACTTGGACAGAGCACACTTCACGGCCACATCCAAGTCACTGATGAAGACAGTGAAGAGTACAGGTATAAGGACCAAGCCCTGCGGGACCCCACTACCCACATCCTTCCAGGTCCTTGTGCTGCGTACCTTTGACCTGAGCTGAGTTATTCCAGCCCACTTCTGGAAACCATTGCTGACCCTTGTTTTAGAAAATTTGTGTATACATAGATGAGAACAAAGTCACTGTCTTCACCAGTTAGCTTGTCAAGTGAACTGTACATGGTGTTAGGACAAATTATGAGATAGTTAGGACCAACTACCTAAATCCATTATAGTATATACCGCAGAACACAAGCTCTGCAAAACAGCTATTTGGAGCTCTGTTTACATGTTGGGTGCATCTACATGTGCAATTTGTATGATAAAATACACTCTGGTGCAGTTTGCCCAGGACTGCAGCACAGGAGCTGGGCTGGCAGAGGGTCCAGACTCTGGACAGTGAAGGGCATGAGGTTCCTGCAGTGTTGAGCTAGCCGGCACTTTAGCAACCTCGTACCCCAGCCTGCCTCTGTTACAGTCTACATATGCATTTGATCACACATAAGTACTCTGCTGTAAGATAGTACTGTCCCATACCGTACTATGTTACGGCAGAGTTAATCTGTTTCACCCTAATACTGGCAACTGTGTAGACTGTGATGCTTTACTGTGGAGCTAATTGGTCTACTCAGCAGTAAAGCACACATGTAGATGTACCCATTATGTGATATCTGAAGCCTCAAGATCATATGCTGCATTTAGCAAAGCAGTGTTGAGATTCATAGATCTTTGTGTTGGAAGGGACCTCAGCAGATCATCGAGTCTGACTCTCTGCCCTTGGTAGGAAAGCGCGCTGGGGTCAGAGAACCCCAGCTAGGTCACTGTTTTCTTCATGTTTCAAAATCCTGATTACATGCACAGGTCTGCTTCTGTGGAGATGCCAATAGCAAGAAGTGCACCTGGGTGATCATTTGGAAGAAGGATGAGATATTACTTAGAGCAGGGGCAGGCAAAATACAGCCCAGAGGCCTGATCTGGCCCACCAGGCCATTCTGTCTGGCTCATGAGGCCCCTAACAATTTTAGTAAATTAGTATTTATTCACTCCTGGCAGCCTGTCAAAGCTGACAGGAGCCAGGGGCAGTAGGACCCAGAGGGCGCCCTGAACAGACTTGCCCAGCCCAGCCCCACTGCCAGTCAGTTACCTGCTTTCCTGCCCCAGCCCTGCTCCAACACCACATGGCTCCACCAGACTGCGGAGCATGGGACCTCACTGGTAGAGGAGGGTGTGTGTGCGCGTGTGTGTGTGCAGGCTCAGGGGCAGAGTGTGTGTGTATGTGATGTGGGAAGGAATTGGGGGGGGCGGTGATTAACCCCTGGATCCGAGCAGGCTGGGAACGAAAGGGTTCTGGAACGCTATTTACCCTGGTTCTCCTTTTCCCGTCCAAAAAGAGTCTGAGGACAATATAAGAAGTAAATGCTTTACTTACAAACTGGAATACAATGTAGGCACACTCCGTAAAGTTTCACCGCGAAGCACTTAAATGCTTCGTATGCACGTCCGTGCCGGCAGTTCCCCTTACAATACTCTCCAACAACCAGAACCGTAGGGGACTCGAGAGCTCTTCAGGCATCTATCTGATGCAATTTATCCAATGGGGGCATCCAGGGGGAAAGGGAGCCGTGGATGCAGGACCTCCGGTGAGGCTGATCAGGTCTCGCCGATGTGTGAGTCCCGCCTTCCCTTTTCCTGGGCTTTGTTTTTATATTGTCCTAATAACCAATTAGATTGGTTCTTTCTTTCACGCGCTTTTCGAGCTGTATGAGCTGGGGATTTTGCTGCATGCATGCTTCACGTGGTTAATTGGGCTGCACCCGCTGTTTCCCTGTGCAGCGAGCACAGTTTGCTGGTGTTTGGTTACCTTTATCTACTACATGCCCCCTTGACCAAATGCCAAATTCGGATGTGCTTGAGCTCCAGAATTTCCTTATTTTATACTTAAGTTTCATATAATCAAACATGCAAAACACAACAATATTCAGTCAAATGCATACATTTCAGTAACTTTGATGGCATCAAACCTGTCTGCTCCTGCCAAGGTCCGTCAGAAATAGGTTCATCCATGGCAGTGGGCGTCAATGCTTCACATCATGCGCTGGCAGCTTCGTACCATCTTGGGCTAGAAAACAAACTTAAGATTAATTAACAACTGTGCTACGTCAGCTTAGCCAGTTATGGTGAGCCAAGACGGTGTGTGCGGGTGAGACTGCTTCGAGGGAAACTAAATAGGTGTTTGGATACTTGCCGGGTTCGAGCATGACACCAGGAACTGGACTTGGATGCTTGCTAGCGGCTCATACTGCTTCCTGCGCCAAGTAACATGGCTTCCAAGATGGGCGTGGCACAGGGGCACGCTCATCCCACGAGGCCTTGATAGCGTTCATGGCGATTAGTATGTCATTATTGTACTTGGTCAAGTTCTTAAATGACCCATTTTCATTCAGTCTCAATTGTTCTTTATACAGTCCTATCTGTCGCTCCACAACACCGTTAGATTGTGGATGATAAGGCAAATGATGATGCCACTGAATGTTATGTTCTGCTGCAAATTGCTCTAAACCTTTAGAGTTAAAAGGTGGTCCTCCATCACAGTGTATGATGTGAGGGACTTGCCAATGAACGAAAGCAAGCTGTAGGCATCCCTGAGTCATGGAAGTGGTAGTTTTCCTCATGGGAAGGACGAGGATCTGATGGGTTCCCAGATCCACAATTGCCAGTTCTTTGTTTGGTGGCTTTGCCCCCAGGAGTGGCCCGAGTAAGTCCACTTGCCACACTTTACCTGGGGCGTAATGCACTGGGTCGTAAGTGCCTCTCGGGTTCCTGAGATGCACCGGTTTTTCTCATGTGCAGGCAGAACAAGCTTGAATTACTTTTGTCCATTGTTCTATACTTGGTCCTTTTTTACCTTGTTCTCTCCAACAGGCCTGTGCTTTCTTTGCTCCAGGGTGTCCCCAGTGTTCATGGAGCCATGTTAGGAATGGGTTGGTGTTGATAATGTCAGTGACATGTGACTGAGGCGTGTTGTCTTGATTCACGAGTCCTTGATGGGCTAGCAACTGATCCACGATGTCATGCATGGGGTCCATGTCAGGTCGATGGGATCAAGTATGCTTGATCAAGAGACGGATGGAGAATTTCAGTAAGATTGCCCTAACATTGTCCCAAAGAGCTTGTATGCTTTTGTACTTGTGTCATTCTGGTGACAACTCTGTATATATATTCTGAGTCTACGACTATGATGGGCACTGGGAGCGTTCCGTTGTGGTGCTGATAAGCGTGTTCCAGGGCTAACTGAAAGCCTCGTAATTCAGATGCTTGGACCGACTCTCCTGGATACGCTGCTTGGAGCTTATAGTTGAGACAAGGGTCACAATAATATCCGTACCCTCCAGCGTCACGGGATGTACCATCTGAGGCTATCCACGCTGGAGATGTAGTTCCATACAACTGTGGTACAGCAAAATTGCCCTCCTCGATGGTTGAGGTCATTTCTCTGTCGGCAACTTGCCATCTTGACAAATGATACTGATGACGGAGGACTAGGGTGCTCCAAGTTTTCACGGTCCCCTGATACTCTGGATGAATTTTTCCAGGATCAAGTAATTTCAGTATGGTCCCGCCAGGTGCGATAAGCACACCTGGATTCACTGCAAGGTGCTCTCCCAGCTGAGCCGCGAGCATGACTTTCCCTAGGTAGCCATACCGGTGTTGATAGTTCTGGAGTGTGCGGTGACCGGTGTATGCAAGATTTCCTGTTTTAGCGTCACTTGCTGTGAACCAGATATGCTCCATAGTGTAGCCTACATGAATTGTTAGAGGTTACTGGCAGGAGGTGCGATCAAGTGCATATCTTTAACCTCTGTCATAACTTTTTCTAATTCAACTTGATCCTGTTCACTCCATGGAGTTCTGTGTTGCATCTTTTTGCGAATCTGATGCTGTAATCTTCAGAGGACTCTCAACAGAGGACTCTCAAGCGTGGTGGTGTCGTGAAATGATGAAACCAGTTCAGCTGGCCCAGCAGGCCGTGGAAATCTGTCTGTGTAATTGGCCAAGGCAGGGATGACTCGAGGTTGGCGTTGTGTGCTCCCTGACCGCCACCGTCCTGTGAATCACGTCCCCAAAAGTTGATGTCCGAGGATGGCTTGCTCACGCACTTGGTCAGACTCACTGTCCATCCTTAGTCACTCAGATGGTCTTTTAGGTTCGCGGTAACGGCGCCAACTATGGCACCATCATGTCCTATAATAACAATGTCGTCGACATAGGCCCAGATGCAAACATCTACAGTCTCCGGGTGGAGACGAATTAAACTCTCGATTGTCTCATTCATTGCTGCAGTTGCCAATGCCGGTGCATTACCTGTGGGCAAACTTTCCAAGAAAACATTTGTCCGCCCACACACATATTAAGAATCCCATGTGGATCATGTACAGGGATCGAATAGAACATGTCCTTCAGGTCTAAAGTGGTAGCAAACCATTCTCCACCCCTTTGCATCTCAGTTATGCCGTCGAGAATGTCTGAGACAGTCTGTGCAGCGGACATTTTGAGTGGTTTACAGTGTTGATTTGCCTTTTGGTAATCCGCTACTAGACGTGCTTCCGCTGGTTTCCCTGGTTTTGAAATGCCCCATCCAGCCAATAGATAAGCGGAGGATTTTACGGGCTGGATACATTCTCACTTGCACAAGTCAGCCAAGAGGTTTCGAATCTGAGGCTGCAGGTTGGTGCGTATTGGAATTGGTTGATATCACCAGGGCACAGGGTTTACTAGCACTGGCTGATGTCTTTCACTTGGTATAACAGTCAATGGGAGTGCTAAGTATATGACGTCTTTCAAGGCCAGTGCTCTAATTGTGGGGATACCTAAAATGTTTATGCCCCTAAGGCTCCATGTAGGGCCTTTTTATTAATCCAGAACTTGACTACAGGTGTGGATGTCGTAGCATTTAGCCCCTGTACAAAAATGACTCTGGATGTTTTGATATGGGGTGTCTCAGATCTCAATACGTATGCTAGACGCTCCCGTGTCTAGCAAAAAGTGTGTAGGGGTGGAATCTACAGTTGCACTCACGTCATAATTCCATACGGGCGTTCGTCATCAATAGGCCGGCCATTGTTGCCCGTGTCAGTGGCCGCTACTCGTTTTTTCCATTGTCTGCTTCTTGTCCTCCAGGCCTAAAGCCTAGAATCTGTGCCAGTCTCTTTTGTCCCTCATCTCCTAACCTGCGAAGTTGGCTCCTTGTCAGGCCGCTCCTGTTTAGTAGAAACGTAAACATGGAGCGCTCTTCAGATGTACGGTCTGGCGGTCGCTCATGCGGCAAGCGATCAATCTGAGGCTTATCAGGCGTTACTTTCCATGTTCTGACTGTTTGCACTGCTGCTGGTGGGGTGAGCTTGGATTCCATTCTCCGTGCTGTAGTGAGCTTCCCCAGGCTACTCAAGACATTTCCTATCGGTCTCCCTGTTAGTGGATGCAACAACAAACGGAACATAGGTGTGTTAATACCTCCATATATTTCAACACAAGCCTCTACTGCTGCTGTGGACACAGGGACTTTTCCGGGATCGTTGCACCGTCGGTGCGGCCAAATGCTGTTTGCCTGTTGTAGAGGTAGACCTAGTGGGTAACGCCCTGCATCCCAAGTTAGATAACTGGTTCCTGCTATTACATACAGAAGCTGTGCAGGTGATGAATCACTGGGCAGATCTGCATGCCAGGCATGGGCCCAGGTCAGCAGCGCTGGAACCACAGCAGCACACAGGGGAATTGGCCAGATCCTGTTACATAATAATTGAGTTTTACCATTACACGCTCCTCCCCCCCACGCTGGCTGGCGCATCAACATGGTATACTCTTCAGGATCCACTAAATCTGACCCGTGCTCTAATATTAGCTGTCCCAGCCATATCACCAGTGTTTTACCCGGTGTCAGTCGGGTATCCTTTGCTAGTTCCTGGAGCTCCCCCCTAGTACGTGTACGAAGGGTAGTGAGAGTGTGGGTTCCCATGCCATCAGTGACTGTCTTTACCAAGGCTACAGGATTCACATGCAGGATGGGCGTGTCTGCATCAATGGCAAGAACGGAGTATGGCCCCGCCGGGGTGCTTTACGGGGGCGGCTCCTCAGGTGGGGCCGATGGGGCTTTGCTGATGTCAGAGCTTCCTCCCCAAGGCTTCTCGGCCACGCCCCTTTCTTCTCCTGCAACGCCATCTTTGAGCGGTGGCTTGGTCTATAAAACACTCTGCTGCACGGCTGCCTTAGTCAACGCATCTATCATGTTCGCTTGGTTTGCCATGTGCCACAGTAAAGTAGTTGCCAAGCGAAACAGGACATTAATCATTTTCCCTTTATTCCACCCCATCACGTCCCGTTCGTTGGCCTTGAGACCCTCACGGAGTGCTGTTAAGACTTCGCTCTCGGCGTCTCCTGGCTCGAGATCAGGGCATCTAAATTTGTTGGGGGAAATCTCGCAACTGGTCCCCTCCTTTAGGTACTGAATGCACCTGTCGTACTCCTTCTCAGGGTTGTACTCATCTGTACTCTTAGACTTACTGAGGCTAAGCAATGCCTCCGATTTTACATTGGGCGGATGATAAAGAACCATGGGGCTGGAGAGAAGACATCCCAGAGCTGCGGGGCTGAGGCTGGACACAACCCACTCTTTTAGCGGCTTCTCGCTGTCCTCAGTTGGGCGAATGGAAACATAGCCTCCCATCTTCCTGCCTTGCCCTTCTTGATGATATGCTACATGAGCCCGCAGAGTATCGGCATCCGTGGTTGGGGGCCGACGATGATTTCCCCATGGACAGTGCTTAACTAATTCGTCAGGGTCTCCCTCGTTTCCTCTTTGTCCCGAGGATCCTGTTTGTGACGCCACGTGGGAAGGAAACGGGTGTGATTAACCCCTGGATCTCAGCAGGTCGGGGACGAAAGGGTTCTGGAACGCTATTTACCCTGGTTCTCCTTTTCCCGTCCAAAAAGAGTCCAAGGACAATATATGAAATAAATGCTTTACTTACAAACTGGAACACAACGTAGGCACACTCCATAAAGTTTCACTGCAAAGCACTTAAATGCTTTGTATGCACGTCTGCACCGGCAGTTCGCCTTACAATAATCTCCAACAACCAAAACCATAGGGAACTCGAGAGCTCTTCAGGCATCTATCTGATGCAATTTATCCAATGGGGCGTCCGGGGGGAAAGGGAGCCATGGATGCAGGACCTCCGGTGAAGGTGATCAGGCCTGGCCAATGTCGTGTGGGTCCCACCTTCCCTTTTCCTGGGCTTTGTTTTTATACTGCCCCAATAACCAATTAGATTGGGTCTTTCTTTCGCACGATTTTCGAGCTGCATGAGCTGGGGATTTTGCTGCATGCATGCTTCACGCGGCTAATTGGGCTGCATCCGCTGTTTCCCCGCGCAGCAAGCACAGTTTGCTGGCATTTGGTCACCTTTATCTACTACGTGTATGTGCGTTCATAGGGTGAATTCCACACGCACACTCCACCATACACATGCAACCACATCTCCCCTTGCACTGCCATACACAAACCCCAGCCACCCCCCACATACATCCCCCACAAACCCCTTACCCATCCACACCCCCCACATGCTCCTTCACCCCACCTACCCACACACCCACAGCCCCCACAAACCTATACCCACCCCCTACAACATACAAGAGTAAGACTTCATGTTAAGTTATTGAACAGTCACCTCTATTTACACTACACAAACACATGTAAATCAGGACAAAAATATATTTTGAAATCAAATTAATGAATGTTGTAGATGTTCACTTTTTAGAATATAACTGGTATTTTTCTCATTTAGAGATGGCAAAACCTCTTGTTGAAAGGAATATTTTTGTGGGCAAGGAGAAGGACTGCTGGTGGCAAAAGTCAGGGGTCAGGGGGTGCAACCTCTGGGCATGAGATGGCGACCAGGGGGTGGGGCACCTGTCAAGGGGTGGGGCTACCCATGTGGCCCACGACAGCCTGCCAAAACTCAGTAAGCGGCCCTTCGCCTGAAATAATTGCCCACCCCTGACTTAGAGGAATTGGAGTTCTTTGAGATGTGTTGCCCAGATTCACACTGTGCAATGGATGCTCTGTTCCTTTTAGCTTTTGTGGTACTTTATATTACAGATGATTTAATAAAAAATATAATTTAATAATACCATTCTTTTTTTTTTAACAAAAGCGTGAGTGCAAACAGCTATAGGTGTCACTGTGAGAAATTTTTATGCAAAAGTACAAATATTTAGAACCACAAATACAAACTAGTAGAGACAACAACGTGACAGTTTGAAACAGTATGAATAGATAATTCCTAAAAAAAGGGTTTCAGCCTAGTCACCCTCCTGGAAATGTTAAGAACTGGAATGCCTTTGCAAAACCAGCCCCTCTTTGCACCCTGTTGGGTTGGAGGGCTCAAAGTGGGCCCCTAGGAGCTGTTGTTTTTGATACTTGTAGGTGGTGTCTATGCCTCCAGAAGTCTTTGTAGCTAAATGCTGATCCCAGTAAGAACTGTCCTCCAGAATCTATAGGAAAGGAGGAAGAGGTGGACTGTGGGGGAGCTTTAGTGAAACATGTTTTTCAGCATTCTGTTTTTGTTCATGTATTTCACAAGCTGCTTCTTCCTCTCCCTGGCATTTTCCACGTTCTCCTAGGTCTTTGCACAGCTTGCTTAGCTAGCCTTCTGGATATAGAGAGGCCCTTCACTGCTGGCTTCTGCGTTGTCTTTCTTTCAGAGCTGAGAAACTCTTCTGTTTCTCAGCTCTGGGAATCCCTCCTCCTGGTTCATTCAGCCCTACTGCACTGCGATGTATAGGAATGCATCAAACATTTTGATGAACAAAGATCTTGGAGAAATAAATGGACTTTTGCAATAATTCATTCTGAAGCGTCCTATACCTTTTGCCTTGTGGTTGCCTTGTATGTGAAAATGCTGACAGAGAGTTTTCTAAATGGAGTTAAAGTTTCCTTCTAGGAAAAAAAAACACCTTAACCTTTCTTTGTGCTTTTGAAAAGTAATGCTTTATGCTTAAAAAAATGCCTAACAAATACCTAACAGCCATAGTGGCTGTTTGCAGGGCTTTGTGCCTTTACCAGGTACCTTCAAATATGCCATTAAAACTGTAGCTTTAAAAAGGAAGTGGTCAGATTGAGATAATGCAGCCATTCATTTTGCCCTTAGTTTGTACCGTACATAGCAAATGTATTTTTATTTTAAGAACTTGCTTTTTTAATCTTGTGAGTTTGGAGAGGGAGACATAGTTGGTATTTTGAGAAAGAAAAAGGAGGTTACTATGACAGAAGACTGGTAAGAGCTGAGCAAAATAAAGGTGGGGTTGGGCACTGACAGATTGGCTGAGAGCAGAGAATTTTTTCTGAGCAGATTTTCTCCTACTCTCCAGCTGTGCTCCCTGCCCCCTCACAGTTCGTTGCCATTTTGGCCACATAGGAAGGGGCTACAACCAAGAAAGTCTCTGAGTGGCTCACATACGCACACTGTGACAGCATTTCATGTGCCTGCAGAAAAAAAACAAACTCCTGGTGTATACCTGATATACAATGCCTATTACTACTGATAAGAACACATCTAGTAAACCCAAACATTCATTAGCTGACAAGCAGAGCATTCAGGCCAGCAACTGCTTAGTCCTCTCAGGCATCCAGCACTTGCCCAGGCTCTTGTGTGGTGAAGAGGTCCTGCTTTTCAGGTCACTTTTCCTCATTGGAGTCCATGTCAGTCCTTGTATTCCTCCATTGCTTCAGGAGTATCACTACCAGCTGCAGCTTGGTGGTAGCATTCCCTGATGAAACCTTGCCCAGCTCCGCATAGTATGGAAAGGAGGCACAAGCGCTATCAGGGATCCAGGTTTTCCTTGTTTTCTTGTAAGCTGATTTTACATTCTAGGTTTCAGCCCTGCCCTGGTTCTACCCCAATTCAGCCATCCCTGTGGTGGTGGCTTTATAAACATCCTTGTTGGAATGTTTCTTCTCCAAGGTTTCTTGAACTTTCATCTCCTAGAAGGCAAGATATTTTAGTACCTCTGTAAGGCTCTAGATAGATGTAGAGTGCCTGGTATAGTGCAGTAATGTTGAAATGATACCAATTCCAAGAGTGTACAACAGAAAATAGACCAATCTTACTTGTGTGTCATCATTAAACATCCTCTTTACCTTGCCCACCTCATCATCAGAAGCAAACTCCCCACTGCCCAACAAACACCAGGTGGGACACAGCCTTTCTTTAGCAAGAACTGCTTAACCTGTCAACGTATCTCCACTGCTACTACAATCAACAGCCCACCCCCACAACAAAACCATCAGAATCCATGGTTCCTACACATGCATTTCCCAAAATGGAACATATCTGATCTAATGCACCAAATGGCCTCATGGCAACTAGGTGGGTAAAAAACGAACAGCAGCTACTCACCGAAATGAGCTTTCACAGGAAATAAAAAGGACAGAGACATACATACACCATTAAAAGCACCTTTTTCACAGACCAACCACTCTCTTTCTGATCTCACTATCCAGCCTCGTGCTCAAGGGAGATCTGCCTAACACCTTTAAAAGGCAAACTTAGGAACAAAAATTCATAAGCTGTCTAGACACTAAGTACCAGGGTCTCAACACTGATAGTGGTTTTATGGCACATTATAACCTACTTGATTCTTGAATTTTTCCCACACATGAAAGGTGAGAATGACCCTCCTCCCTTTTGATAAGTCTTGGTCTCCCAGTTAAATCAGCTTCTTTTCTTTTGCTAATTATTTATCTGTTACCTCTGGGAAATTTTCTTCTCCTTCCTTACTATGCTGTGCTTAAGCTTAAAAGGTATCACCCTAAGAAAAATGTACCTCTTGCATCATTTTACAGGGCCATGATACCTGGTCAGCATGACCCCAAAGTGCATTAGGGCAATAGACCCATTGTTTCTGGTGCAAAGCAGTTGGAGGACCCCTAAAATCATGTGCAGCACAGGTGCACTCAAATGTACATTAGTATACATTAATATGCTGCAAACTTACATGCGGACTTGAGTCCAGAGTATGAACTGTATCACCAGCTAATATTGTTCTAAGAAGTGTGTTGTATGAATAAAGACCATCAACATGCTTAGAAATTGAGCTTGTTGCAATATAAACACCTCAGTGTAGATGGAGCTTAAGACTTATTAGCTCGTGGTATAGCCACATTGACTTTACAATTTAAATATTTTGATTTTGCTGAAAAGTGAATTGGAGGCATTATAAAGGAAAGGCTGCTCTTGATTTTAATGGAGTTCGGATCGGGCCAACAGGTAGTAGATTAACAAACATGAAATATGAAAGCCTTAATATGTGCTTTACTGATGCTCTTGTCATGTTCTGGATCAGTGCAGGGCTGGTCCAACCATTAGTCGGATTAGGCAGTTGCCTAGGGCGCCAAAATTTGGGGGGGGGAGGGGGCGCCAAAATTATATGCAAAACAAAATAACAGGAGCATCATTTTAAATAACAGCCCTAGCTGGCTACAGCTCCACCTTGGTCTAAGACCTTTGGTTTGGTAAGGGGAGAAAGACCTCTGAAAAGATCTCAGAGGAAAGACCAGTAGAATCGCAACTCCTACCTTTTCAGCTCTTGAACAGACTTACGACGAGCATACTGCTGGCAACGTCATCCTAAAAGATGAACCTGCACTCCTTAGGCTTCTCATTTTCCTCTATATTGAAGGTGGTGGGGGTGCTGAGGAACATGGTTCGCCTAGGGCACCAATTACCTTTGGACCAGCCCTGCATCAGTGGTGCTCAACCTCTGGCCCAGGGGACATATCTGGCCCACAGATCCATATCATCTGGCCTGCAAGGCTCCCCATGGGTTAGAAATTCGGCAGCAGGAGAACTGTGTCAGTTAATACTGCCATTGTTTCCCTCTGCCAAATTCCCAATCCCTGAGGGCCAGGTGACACGTTCCTGTGCATGTCAGGGCTGCAGACGCAATTGGCCTGGAGTTAAATTTGGTATACAGGGTACTGGCTAGAGCTGCAGCTGGGCCCAATGCAGGAATGGGATGTAAATGACAAGCTGGATCTAGCTTGCTGACTGACCCTGAGTGGTATCCACTCATCTGGCCTTAGAGCAGAAAAATTGGGCACCGCTGTTCTGGATCTAGCTCAAGTTTGCATGTAAGTTTGTGGAACTGGTAGGCTTCCAGAATTGCTTTAAAATTGTGTGAGTGTGTATAGTGGTGTTTCATTAAAAATGCAGACATTGGGGATTTTTAATCAGAGACTTTTGGATTTTTTTTTTATCAGAGCATTTTGGATCTTTAAACAGAGAAATCCAGGATCTCTGTACCATTCAGAATCAAACATAGCATGACCCACTACATTCAATCTCCTTAACATATTTCAAAATACATTTGCACATTATAAACTCAGCAGGATACTGTGGTTTGATTTTTATGACGTTAACATCTCATGAGTTAAATGTTACATTTTACTGAACCATGTTGTATTAGGACTTGGATCTTGCGGCCTGTGCTCACCTGAGTGCGCTCACTGCACTATAATAAGAACGAACACATTTTTGGGCTAGAACCCTTAGTTCTTAATAATCATCAATTAACTCTTCAGAAAGCAGTCATTTTTTTCATATTTTCTAAATCTTTTTTTCTTGCAAATTAAAATTATATTAGAAATCTTTTTTCCTTAAATAAATGACTTATTTGAAGGTCCGACAAGAGTTACTGGAAGAATACGAGCAAGTCAAGAGTATTGTTAACACGCTAGAGAGTTTTAAGATGGACAAACCTGCAGATATTCCTGTATCCTACCAAGATGAGCCTTTTAGAGATCCTGCTGTTTGGCCGCCTCCTGTTCCAGCTGAGCACAGGTAAGTGGGTTTGAAAGTCAAATGGGTTGAAATCACTGATTTTTTTTTTTAATATACAAAATATATTTTTTTTATCAAAAGAATATCTTTACATGCATTGTTATTACTAGAAATAAATGCTTGAAATAAAATGCAAAATTATGACCATTTATAGTTAAATTCTATAGGTACTATAATCAATTGCAATTTATATTGAATTTAAATAAGCAGGACAGGTTTGGTAAAGAAATCTTGAAAAAAGTCAGATTGCTGAACTGGTTGGGAGTGCGTAGTTAAATATTGGGAATGAGAATTTCTTGGAGTGCTGAGCCAGCCACTGTGTAGAGAAAATATTTTCTTCTTTTTAGTTTATTCAGCTAGTTCAGGTCTGTCCAGCTGGTGGCCTGCAGGCCCAGTGGTGACACGTAGTAGGTGCATGGGGGTTCACATGCACCCCCTGAGAGGGCTGGTGCATTCCCTGATAGCCAGCGTTCCCCGCTTGGGTAACAGGCAGCGGGGGCAGGTGAGAGCGGTGGTGCCCCCTCTGAGAGCACTGGCTAGGGAGTGGGGGCACCAGGGGAAGTGCTGCTGGCATTTCTGGGTCAGCGAGATGGGCTGCAGGGGGACACCCTGGTCGCTGACTGGCCACTGGAGGACAAGTGCCACCCCTGACTTAGGAGGCACCAGTTGCTCATGTGCAGGCCTCACGTGCCTTCGGAGGGGTTACATTGTGTTTCCCAGGTTCCTACCTGGCCACCACTTTCCCCATTGCTTCCACTGTAACACCAGCCAGAGTTTCTGGGCTCCCCTTTCTTCCTGTGGGTGATGTTTTTTACCTCCATCCCAGGGGGTGGAGCAGTGCAGCAGTGCAGGGACCTGTGAGCAAACTTGGGATGCACAGGCATGCAGTGCAGCAGTACAGGGAGGGTCACTGGCCCCTAGTGTAGTGGAGGAGGGTCACAGGCATGTGGTGGAGGGATTGCAGGTGCACAGTGCAGTGAAGTGGGGGAAGGTTGTGTGCATAGTGTAGAAGTGGGGGGATCCACAGATATACAGTGCACAGGGGGTCACAGATGTGCCAAGCGGGGAGGATGGATCACAGGCATGCAGTGCACTGGTAGGTGGAGAGCATCCATGGAGCATGTAGCCCAGGGGCCCATGGGTGCCTCTGGTGCAGCCTATGTAGTGTGCAGCTCCTGGCTGCTTGGAAGTTGGATGGCCCTGAACTAGTTTAATGCTTTGATGGTACAGGGACTGATTGGCAGTTGGAAATCAAAAACCTTGGAAGACAGGTGACTAGAAACAATTGATCCAATTTACAATTGATATGTTGTTTAGTTTTAATGCAAAACATGTTTATCCTTTCTTGATATAACCAATGCACTTACATTTTAATTAATAAATAAATATTTTTTTAAAATCTGTTTGAACTTTCTGTGAAATTTGAGTTGCCATTCAAACAGAGCTTGAAACAAATTGGAAGTGTAAAATAATTGTTTTAAAAATGCATCATACATAATTTTTAACATAATAAAAACAATTTCAGAATATTTGAGTGAGTGCATTTTAAGCTACATAATTTTAAATAAATGTATGTATATATGTATTATCTTGGATATCAGAAACAAATAACAATATAATATAAAGGCTATATACTTGTTAATCAGCACTTTAAATGGTAAACAGCAAATGAGAATCCACTTTCCTTTGGAAAAGAATTTAAAAAATGCAAATGCAAAACAAGTCTAAATTAGGTGATCTGAATCAAGATTTCCTACTTGATTTAAATCAGGGCTAGGCAAAATATGGTTTGCAAGGCAGATCTAGTCTGCCAGGGGATTTTGTCCAGCCCATAGCATGTCCCTCTGCCCCATGCAAACCGGGTGCAGTGGGTAGCCTGGGCTGTGGTGCGTGTGGTTGGTCCCACTGCCCCTGGATGTTCAGCAGGGCTGGGGCAGCATTGCAGCTGGATCTGCTTTCCAGTGGCTTCCTCTGGCTGCCAGACCCAGCCCTACTGCCTGGGCACCCTAGTGAGTCTGCTAGAGGCTGGACCTGCACAGGCAGTGTGCAGGGCCAGATGTCTGAGATGGGCCCACAGGCATGCAGGGAACAATGTTCAGGAGTGAGATAGGTGGAAGAGGCCAGGACTGCAGGGCGGGGCAGTGATAGTGTGGGGCTGGCACAGAGCCATGATCTGCTGCCTGTACGGCTTGGGCTCCATGGGCAGGTGTGTGCAGGGAGTGGATCACAGTTCTGCCCCGAGCCCTGACCCCGTGCTGTCACCACCCCAAAATCCTGGCCCTGGCCCTGGATGCAGTTCCCTGCCCACCTGTGGCCCCACCCCATCTGCCTGCCTGTGTGGGTCCCAGCTAGTCTCCATAGAGAACCCAGAATCGCTGGGTGGTGACAGTGTGGGGCAAGGGCCAGGACTGGGGCCCAGGACAGAGCCGTGATCTGCCCACACTCCCCTGTGACAGGCATCAGTTCTGTGGGAAGGGGCATGCAGAGTGTGAATTATGTCTCTGCCCTAGGCCCGGCCCCATGCTGTCACTGCCCAGTGATCCCTGGGTCTCCATGGAGACTGGCTGGGACCCCCCGTGGACAGGGCAGATAGGATGGGGCTGCAGGAGCGTGGGGAGTGGCATCCAGAGGTAGGTATGGGATTGTGGGGTGGTGACAGTGCAGGACTGGGGGCCGGGGCAGACCCGTGAGCCGCTCCCTGTATACTCCTGCACGTGGAACCTGTGCCTGTCACAGGGACGTGTGGGCAGCGGATCACAGCTCTGTGCCAGCCCAACCCCATGTTGTCACTGCCCCAAGATCCTATCCTGTGATCTGGGTCTCACCCACCCATCCTGCTCCCAAACACTGCTTCCCACCTACCTGTGACCCTATCCCAGCTGCGTGGCTGACCCATCCCACAACAGCTCACCTAAACTCCCTATGTGGCCCATGGGCCCAAACAATTGCCCATCCCTGATTTAAATGGTTAAAACTGGTGATATACATCCCCTGCAACAAAAAAGATCAATTTGTTGACACGTGAAAAAAATCCTGCATTGATGGGTATATCTGATTTTTTGAGGAATTGGGTTATCATCATATAGTTGAAATGAAAGTGTGTTTGGCTATTATGGATAATGTATTTATGTTAAGGCCTACAAGTGAGGTTTGTCAGTATGTTGAAGTTGCCTTAACTAATGATTAACTTGATAAGAAACTCACTTGAGCAACTATACATTTGTCAGAATGTCCTTTTATGATATTAAAATTATCTTGGAATTATAAAAAGCAAGAGACAGAAAAGAACTATTAGATCATGTTGTCCAAATCCCTTACAACATAGGGTTTGTTATTCACTTGTCTTTTGAGATTACTATTGCTTATGACACAGCTCAAGCAATGTAACACATTGCTCCAAAGCAAAAGCTGCAGGCATCAGTTTACCACTGAAGGAGCTTTTCTTCATGTAGAACAACTTTTTGCAGAGCTGAGGCCTGGTCCCGAGCCTGCTGTTGTCTGTAGAATGACCTCCTCTGAATTTGTTTTGCATTACCTCAAGCCCCATCAGCTTATTTCTGTTCTCATATTCTATTATGAAAAATGGTGTTCATCTTAGCTAGGTGGTATTCTGAAATGGATGTAATTATCTGTTTTTCTGTGTTATAAGGGTTGTGCAGCATGTTAACCTTACTGTTTATTAAAGGCTTTTCATAAAGTCTGTAAGATTTTCATGGTGGCTTGTATGGGAGCAAAGCCAGACGTTCCTGGCTAGAGGGTCTTGCCCCTCCACAGGGTGAAGCCAATCTCCATATTTGGGGTCAGGAAGGAACTTTACCCCATGGCCAGGTTAATATGGACTGTGGGTTTTTTTTCTTCATCTGTGTTGGGGGGGGGCATGGCCCTCTAACTAGGACCTCATAGGCTTATACTGACAACATTTTATAAAAGCAGAATATTGGTTCCTGTAGTTCCCCTTCTTTACCTGTGGGAGATTAGGGTGTTAGATCTGTGTTGTCAGGGTTGATGGTAGTCTTATGTAGAGTTTAGATTATGGCTTGTATGGGATGGTTTGGATAGGGATGATCCTGCGTCAGGTAGGGGTATGGACTAGATAACCTCTGAAGGTCTCTTTCAGCCTTTCTTCTCTATCACTACAAGGTTATTTGCCAGTTGGAAATGAGGGAAACCATAAAATGTGGTGAAAATGCATGGTTGTCTCTTTCTAAAGTGCATCTCCTCATAAAGGAGCCCATAAACAGCATTGTGGGAATGCAGGCACCTCTAGGATGGCAAGCAGCAATCAACAGTAGTAGAAAGGGTTTTGTGGTTTTTGATCATCTTGCCAGGTATCTTTGACACATGACAGACCTGAAAAAACAGAGAACATTCAACAAATCCAGGGGCTACCAGTCTAGGTGGTTGTAATCAGAAGCAGTTACTAATGAAAGGTTACTTTATGGCATATAGAAAATGAGTTGGTTGTCTCAGTGTGGTACCTACCAGACAGTAAGCTGATTCTTCATGGCTTTGCCTTGTGTGTAAGGCTATGATTTTTTTCACAGAAGTCAAGAAACTATGAACTCAAAGAAAGTTTGGGACTTTTATTCCATATGCCAGGAAGGCTGGACTCCTTGCTGTGTAGGTGCCCTCTGCCATGTTGTGTCACTGCCCTTGCATTACCAGTGCACTGTGTGGCAGGTGCCCACCCTGCTCTACCCTAGATTGGCAGGGGTAGAAAGCAGAAGTCAGAGGAAGGAGAGGGATCCCAGAGACTCCCGCAGCAGCAGCAAGAGAGTGATGTGGGAGCAGTGCCCAGACCAAGAGCCCAGTAGCCATAGTTTAACCTCTCAGAGGTTACATGCAGCCCTTAGGCCACTAGTTGGACAGTCCTGCCTTATAGGAAAGACTGTGGGCATGAGCCTTCTCAGCTATACTATAATGCCCATTAGGATTCTCCAGTAAGGCAATTGCTTAGTTGCTGTAAACATGCAACAAGCTTGGTAATTTTTCTATGAACATTGTTTTCTTCTTTTTTTTTGGTACCTCCACTGTGAGATTTACTAAAAATTGTAAAGAGAAAAATCATAGCCTTAATCAAGCAAGGCCAAGTAGTTGTAAACCATCTCTCTGCATCCATTTTCTTCAGCTAGTACTTCTATTTTTATAAGCTTTAACATGCGCAGAAAAAGGTGGGCAGTATTAAGTGCAAAGAGAACTCACCTGAATTGTTACAGATGAAGTTGTTATCTGGTGATGGTATAAGGTCCTAGCAGGTCCACTATATTTTTTAAATAAATTTAATTTGGTCTACCTGCAAAGGACTAAAAAGAATTTTCATGAAGCATTCAGGTATAGGAGACTTACTATTTTTAAGTAAAAGTTAATAATCATGTCTAGCTTGTACCAGGGTTATGTTTTTAAAAATTAATATTCCAGTAAAATAGTTTCAAAATTTGAAATAATGGACGCAAATATGAGTAAAGAATTTAAAGGGAACATTCACTTAAATTAATATGTTCATATATTTTGGTTCTACCTTTCAAGTCCATATTGACTTCCAAAGCAAAATGAATAGGACTCAGATTAATCTTTGTAAAACCAAATTCTGTGTCTGTGTGCTACCGTTCAATTAATAGCCATGACATCGGGAGAGATGGTGTGGGAAGTACATTTTGGTTGGATAAAGTCTACTTTTCTCTACAGTTTTTCAGTGTTGACATTTTCACTCAGGAAGACTGAGATAGGGTGCCATTTCTCACGGGCTTTCCCATTTATATGCTGGAGCCTGTCAAAGTTATTAGCCAGATTATTGCCAGGAATTTCTTCCATGATTGTTCTTATGGGATCTATGCTTTTCAGTATGGCAAAATATATTCTCATGATTTATAGCTACAGGAAACTGAAATCCAAACCCAGAAACTGAAATCTACTTTTTTTTCCACACTCATGCTGATTTGTTTATTGTAGCTTTGGTTAGCTCTGCCAAGCTGCTGACATTGATCATCTTCTTTTTTCAGAGCTATGTAGCACAAATCAAACACAGAGAAAAGATGTTAGATTTGCAGATTTACAACAAGAAAAGAATAAACAAGCAATGGAATTTAGGCCTGTTAGTTTTGCAAGTGATTTGTGAAGGGAGTATTAATAGATTGCCTTTTTATTTTCTTTAAATGGACCCTAATACATATCTTCTTTTTTTTGGCTAGGGTTCCCCCTCAGATCAGACGTCCCAACCGAGAAGTAAAACCTTTGAGGAGAGAATCACCAGGACTGCAGCCACGTGGGCCTGTGGGCCGAGCACACCCAATATCAAAAAGTGAGAAGCCTGCCAGTAGCCGGGAGAGGGAATCTAGAGCGAAAGGGAGAGATGACAAGGTAAGAACAGTGGGGGCAAGGCGTGGGAGTGGGTGTTGTATTATCAGGCAGAAGAAGTGGGATTCCTTTATTAATAAAAGAACAAAAGTCTGACAGTAATCCTACTGTAGGCTGATGAGCTATTTCTGTAATGTATCAGGGAAAAGCATACCTTACAATGATTCAGTTGCAACGTTACCAAGCTAAAAACAACTTTAAATGCTTAGCTGAGTTTTTAACTATTGTTTTTACATTGCCATGTTTTACTGTCCCTTTGAGTGTCTGTTAAAATTTAGGGAAGGATGTTTCTTTGAAGAACAGTAGTGAAAAATGCAGAGTATTAAAATAGTCTGGGAATTAGTTTTTAAGGAGGTTTGGAAAAGAGAAGCAGCGTTAGTGTCAAAGACAGAGAAGTGGGAACTGATTCACTGACATGTAGATGTATAAATAAGACACTGAAAGGATTTGTTCTGAGAACTGTAGAGGTATATATCTGTATGAAAACTGGTGTTTGTAAGACAGTTTGTTATAAACTTAATTGTGGAATCACTAGAAGGAACAAATAGTGCCAAACTGAAACATAATGCTTATCTTTGTGAGATACAGTCTTGAATGTTTGAGGCACATAGTATAATAAATACCAGTTGCGACTGGTGAATAAATCTTGTTAAGTTTTGCATAGGTCTAAACTACATACTCAAGAATGAGCAAAGCTATGCAGGGAAGAATCCTGCTTTGCGAAAGGAATAGAGAAAGATGACTGTTTCCATAACTTTTTATTCTGTACAAAAACATTTTAGTAACCCTGGAGGTTTGAATAGCCCTGGATAGTCTTTCACAGCACAATTGAGAAGCCCACCGGGTAAAGTTCAGTCATTTTTGAAATTTCAGGACTGTGGGTCAATAAGATTTAAAATAACAAGTGACCATCCTGCAAGCTATAAGACACTTTTAAAAGTACTGCACAGTTGGTTACAGTTCTGCGAGTTAAATGGAGAATTGGAATCATCATCTGTGACAAGTTTAATTCACAGTGTATGTGTAAGGCAGCCTTCAGAGCAAAAGTCCTACCTCTAAACTGAAGGTATAACAATGTACTCTAAGGCAGTGGCTCTCAACCTTTTGTGTACCAGGACCCATTTGTAAACATCAATGGCCAGTCCCGAGCCAGTGCCCCTCGCTCCCGACCCACTGCCCCCCCTCAGCTCCAGGCCCCAGCCCCCCAGTGTGTGGGGTGGACGGGGTGTGTGTAGAGCATAGGGAGCCCCAAGCAGCCCCTTGCAGGCTGGAATTCTGCCAACTGGTAAGGGCAAAGCCATAGTTTCCCAAGTTTTTCTCTTTTAAAGGAGAATCGGTTTTTAAAGTTTGTTGATCCATTTTTAAATAGATTTGCAACCCTTTTATATAGTCTTGCAACTTCGTTTTGGGTTGCGACTCAGAGGTTAAGAAATGCTACTCTAAGGTTTCTGGTGATGGGCATGAAAGTGTTGACAGTTGGTAAGCTGCACTTGTATTACTTAGAAGATGGTAATTGTCTAGCAATGTTGCTAATAATCTTACCAGAGGGAAGCCAAATGAAGAAGTGTCATAAATATTTTACCTTATTACTTTTAAACAATGCCTTTATCTGCATAATTTGGTTACTAGATGGCAGAAGGAAAATATTCTGTCTATTCTTGATACAACAGTGCTACAAATATGTTTTTTACACTTTGATAAAATACGTAGCTAGCTGCCATATGGTTATATGTTTTGTGCAGATGAAAAATTCCCCCCAATTATACATTCTCATAAATAACCTCTTTTGGAAGTGTGTAGGCTTTCTGTTGCAAAGGCTTATTAAATTAAAAGGAAAATGTCATAATCTAAAAAAAAAAGACTACATTTAATGATTTACATTACTGTTTAACACAAGCATGAACATAGTTGTCTCCTTTCAGTTTTTTCCTCTTTAATTTAACTTTGCTGTTTTCCAGGTTCTGGCATGGAGCTAAAATTAACATTCCACTTTGTTAGCACATCACTTGACAGAATATCAGTTACCCTTGCACTGAGTTTTTAAAAAAATCATACAAAGAACTAGAGTCAGACATACTGCATGCACCTACACAAGACACTTTACTGCTTCTTTACTAATTTAGTGTAAAGTAAAGCATCATTGTCTGTACATGTGCAGCAATTACTGTGCAGTATATTAGTCTAATGCGCCATTTTCTAGTACCTGTCTTACAGGTACTAGAAAAATGGTGTGTTAACTATTGTACTGTACCTCATGTGTAGACACTGGCTGGGAGCAAATTGCTCACTGTCAACCTAGGCAGCAAGAGTTATAGGGGGTGGGGAAAGTTGCCCCAGCTCCGCAGGATTGCTGTGTGCCAGCAGTGTGGAGATCAGGACCAATCCTATTCCCCACATGACTAGGAGAGCTATCCTGGCTGCCAGGCAGCTGCCTCTCAGCCACATGGAGTTTGGGACCCTTCATGATACCCACATAGCTGGGAGGCAGCTGCCCAGCAGCCAGGACAGCTCTTCCTGCCCCGTGGAGGTTGGGACACATCCCAATCTCTATGTGACTGGGAAGCAGCTGCCTGCCCAGCTGGAACAACTGCTACCCTTCTTGGGGCCAGCCTTATCTACCTCCTGGCTGGGATGGAGCTTCCCACTGAGCCAGGACAGCTCCTCTGCCCTCCAGAGCTTGGGGCTAAGCCCCCATGCCCTCTGCCAGCTTGTGGCTACCACTTGGGGGAACCTGGCTGCTGCAGGGAGGCAGAGCAGGGCAGGAGCATTCCTGAACTGGGCTGCTTCTGTTGGGCTCAGTTTGCTCTTCCTGAGGGTGCATGTGTGTGCGCTGGGGAGTGCTTTAGTGAGCCTGAATTTTCTGCACAGTAAATTTAGGCACATTAATTGCGTGTATAGACATGCCAGCTGTGATTAAAATTGTGAGTGCTGCTCAGTTGGCCCCAGTTGCTGTAATGCAACATAACCAGTGTACACAGAGAAAATTCTGAAATGACTGAAAGTGGGTTTGGGTTGCATGGCTGGATTTTTTTAGAAGTTCTGAAGCTAAGATTCTCCTGCACATGTCAATTGCAGGGTGATTGGTTGCATAACCCAAGTTAAAAACATTTTTTTTGTGTGTGTTTATAACTACTGTAATGGTCTCATTTTACTGGCATATAACCCCTGTTTTTCTGTCCTTTTCTCAAATTGTTTCTTAGGCCTCTTCTTTTTGACTGTAAGGTATACAGGGCAGACAGTTTACACTATAGCTTTCGATACTGCCATATCCAGCTCCAGCTCCCTCCTCCATCCCCCCCCAAAAGCTGTTTCCCAAATGAGATTTTTTCTCAATTCTTAGAGACGTCATAGAAATTAGAGAGATGGGGCTGGAAGAGACCTCCAGAAGTCATCTAGTCCAACTTCCTGCCTAAGGCAGAATCATCCCTATCCAAACCTTCCTATACAGTCTTGAATCTGAACTCTTCTTAAGACTACCATCAAACCCTGAAACAACACAAGACATAACACGCTCCCTGTTACAGAGAAAGGCAAAAACCTCCACAGTCTGCATCAGTTTGATCATAGGGTAAAATTCCTTCCTGACCCCAAATATGGTGACTGGTGTGACCTTGAGTGGAAGGGCAAGACTCTATCCAAGAACTTCCAGCTTTAAGTCTGAGTAGGAGCATTGGTTTTCAGTAGGAGTATTGGTATGGCCTAGTTAAAATCCCTAGCCTTGGCTGCAGCCAACACCCAGCGTCTCTGAAGGAGGTTTAAAAACACCCTGACGTACATAGCAGAAAGGGAGGATGGGGACAGGCATCCAAATCCAGAAGCATGGGACATATCCAAGGTAGAACATGGGCATAGCTATGCCAGAATCCCTAATCAGTGGTTGTCCAGCTTCTTCTTGAACACCTCCAGTGATGGAGTGTGCACAGCTTCCCTAGGCAGTCTAATCAACTGCCTCGCTGTTCTAACCGTGAAGAAGTTTTTTCCTGATATTCAACCTAAACTTGCTTTGCTGCAACATCAAGTCTCCAGCCTGGCTCTCATAGTGTGTCTTCTGTTGGGATTTTAGTCTTTCTGCCCCACAATTTATCTTACAGACAGCATGTTTATTACATGTATGCACCTCACTAAGTGGTTTAATGCCCCACAGGTGCATCAGGGGTAGTACTTAGGAACATTCTTAAGGTTGTATTAATATATTAGTTACTAGTGAGTTAGACGTTGCAAAAGTTATTGAGCACCAAGCGGTCCTTCATAGATTCATAGATTGGTAGAGGCTGGAAGGGACCTTGCAGATCATCAGGTCCAGCCCCTAGGCAGGAAGACAACTGAGGTTAGGTGACCCCAGTGAGGTGACTGTCTAGTCTCTTGAAAACCTCCCGGGTAGGTAACTGCACCACCTCTGGAGAGAGTTTATTCCACAGTCTGGACACCCTGGCTGTGAAGGCATTCTTCTTGATATTAAGCTTGAAGCAACCTTCCAGGAGTTTGTATCCATTGGTCCTGGTCTTCCCTGGGGGTGCCCTAGTGAACAGTTGTTCACTGAGCTCCTGATACACTACTCTGATATAGCAGTAAGCTGCTATCAAGTACACTCTCAACTTTCTCTACTTAAATAAATTTAAGTAAAGAGGCCCAAGTCCCTCAGCCTTTCCTCATATGGCTTGCCTTTCAAGTCCCTGATCATAGGGGTGGCTCTTTTCTGGACCCTCTCAAGTTTTTCCATGTCCTTAGAAGTGCAGTGCCCAGAACTGGACGCAGTACTCCAACTGCAGTCTCACCAGTGCTGAGTACAGTGGGAGTATCACCACTTCCTTAGTTTTACACAAGATACATTGGTTGATGCATGCCAGAGTGTTGTTTGTCCTGTTGACCACTGCCTCACGCTGACGGCTCATGTTCATACAATATTCAGTCATTACCCATAGGTCCCTTTCAGCCATGGTGCAACTCAAGCTGTCACCACCAAACCCATGTGTATGTTGAGGGTTGTTTGCCCCCAGATGGAAAACCGTACACTTGGAAGTGTTAAACTTCATCTGGTTCTGGTCTGCCCAACTCTCTAGCCTGTCTAGGTCTGCCTGTGTCTGCAACCTATTTTCTGATGTGACCACACTGCCCCGTAACTTGGTGTCATCTGCAAACTTGGCCAATGAGCTTTTCACTCCCCCATCCAAATCATTGATAAAGATGTTGAAAAGCACCGGTCCAAGAATGGACCCTGGAGGAACACCACTGGCCACTTCGCACCAGGACGACACAGATTCGTTCATGAGAACTTTCTGGGTCCTATCTTGTAGCCAGTTTCCCACCCACTGAACTGTCGATCAGCTGAGCCCACAATCTTTCAATTTTCCCACAAGGATATAATGGGATGCTAGATCAAAAGCCTTTTGGAAGTTTAGATATATAACATCTACCTCATCTCCCATGTCCAGGTGGTGAGGGACCTGGTCGTAGAAGGAGTCATTCAGAATCTTACCTTCTGCGAGCATATCACCCACAGATTCTTTAATGAGCTTTTCCAGGATTTTCTCTGGGATACCGGTTAGACTGATTGGCCTGTAGTTGCCGAGGTCCTCCCTCTTCCCCTTTTTGAAGATGGGCACAATGTTGGCCCTCTTCCAGTTCTCAAGGATTTCCCCTGTGCACCACAAATTCTGAAAGAGCTTTGCCAGGGGTTCTGCGATGACATCAGCCAGCTCCTTCAGCACTCTCGGACGGAGTCCATGCAGTCCCGCTGACTTAATAGATGTCTAGTTTTTCTAGTTGGTATTGCACCCACTCAGCTTCCACAGTGGGGAGGCTGTCAGTCCCAGCATGTCCACTATGAGCCTTATCTTGCTTGACTTTCCCCTTGGTGTAATGAAATACCGAAGCAAAGTGTGCATTCATGAGTTCAGTTTTTTTCCTGAATGTCGGTTACCATCTGTCCCAAGGTGTTAAGCAGGGGTCCCACACTTCCATTTGTTTTCTTTCTACTGCCTACATACCTAAAGAAGGACTTCTTATTGTCTTTGATTCCTGTAGCTAACCTAAACTCTGTGACCATCTTGACTTTCCTGATCATTTCCCTACAAGTGCTGGCCACTGTTATATAGTCCTTCTTGGGGACCATCCCTAGCTTCCACTGTGTGTACAACTCTTTTTTTCTTTTTTTAAATGGACCACAATGTCCCTATTAAGCCAGAAGGGCTTACCAGCCCTTCTGTTACCTTTCCTCTTTGCAGGAATGGTTTTCTTTTGTGCTTTGAGGATCGTATCCTTGAGCAATGACCACTTCGTGCACCCCATTCACCTTCCCTTCCTGGTCCTGCACTTACTGGGTCAGAAAATGTTCCTGGATCACAGTCAGGAAACTGTGTGAATGATCTGACCTAGCCAAGTGTTCTTCCCAATCTATGGGTAATTGTAGTCATCCATGACTACCAAGTCCCTTGTACATGCGGTCTTTGTCAGTTCTTGAGATAAGCTCCAGATCCAACTCTTCCCCTTGGTTTGGTGGCTTGTAGTAAATGCCTATAGTTAGGTTTCTCTCACCTTGCCCTCCCCCCTCCGTAGCTTGACCCAGAGGGTTTTAAGCTGCTTATCTTTGGAGCCAGTGTCAGCCTCCAGAGAGGTGTACTGCTCTGTCTCGTAGAGAGCTACCCCTCTGCCTTTTCTCCCTACTCTGTCCCTTCTGTGCAGGGTGTATCCCTCTATAGCTACACTCCAGTCATGCGAGAAGTCCCTCCAGGTCTCTGTGATCCCTACTAGGTCATTCAGCCTTACACATGGTAAGAGAAGGGACCTTTCTCCATTTGAATTCTGAAAGAATGGGTGAATGAAATTATGCCTGATGGCAGATTTTTCCCATAAAGATAATCTAGGTAAGGTGGAAAACCAAATGAATCTTTTCGCTTATTCTAAGAATGATAAAGTTTACTGTGGGGGTAAAGGCAGGATGGCTAGTGGGATTGAGGGTTTGAAAATAGAAATGATCACAACTGAGGTAGAAACAAAACTCAACAACCTGAATGCGCTCAAGTCAAGATATCTTCATCCCAGAATTCTGAAAGAACGTGTGACTGAAATTACGTGCCTGATAGTAAATATTATCCATAAATCTATCCAGCTGGAGGTGGTGCCATATGGCTGGAAAAGAGCAAACATGCTTATATTAAGAAAATGAGGGAATAGCTACCATAACTATCAGCCTGTTAGGCAGCTTGTTACTGCAGCTTATTTTCTGCAGTAGGCAAGTTATTAATTATTTTTTATTTCAAAGTTTGTTTTAAAGTAATAAAAGTAAATGAAAGGTGGGGTAAAAAGCAACCGAAGTTTACCAAAGGTAGATTAGGCCGGACTAATAGGGCACGTCCACACATGCAGGCACGTGTGTTTGTAGCAGATCAAATAGAAGCAGTGCAAATATGAGCTGGGGCTTTTTGCCTCAGCGCACATGCCTAGACATACACTTTGGTGTGGTGCATGTTGTGCCACTTGGGGCAAAATAACCCTGTCTGGCTCCTCCTGGATTTGTAGCCAGGGGAAGCTAGAGTGATCCCAGCAATGTAAAAAGCTGCTCTGTCCTGGCCCCATCGGTACAAAAAGCTGCCTTGAAAGTAGCTCCATCCTACTTGCTCTAAGGAGCTTCTGGGGCCTGGCCAATTGGTACATGGGGACAGAACCCCTTGTTGCAGCTGGACTGCTGAAGGAGCCCTGAGAGTTCCCTGCACCCTCTATCCATTACAGCAGTCTGGCAATGGGGGCTGCTGCCTGGCTATGACCTGCTGGGCACCTGCCAACCCCAGATGAGGCATCTGCTTCTCTGGGCCAGCTGCCAGTGGGCTGTGGCTGAAGAGTTGGCCTCTGTGTGGCACTACTGCCACATGTGCCCCCTGCCTGGCCATCTGGGCAGCTATTGCCTGGAAGATGTTCCCAGTGTGGTGGTCTGCTTTGAACTGTCAAAGCATGTCCTCCTGGCCTCCACTGGCCAGAAGGTCAGCCATCTCCAGCTGGGTCCAAGGTGCCAGCTAGGAGCAGGCTTTTTTGCCTGGGTCCTGCCACTTGCCTCCTTAGCAGGAATTCTGGTTTCCCCTATTTGAAAATTGAAAAATTCTTGATAAAAAAAATCCCAAAGTCCCTCTGTAAAATACCCTGAAATCCATGTTTCTCCACAATTAAAACAAAAGTCCACTATATATAGTGAGAGAGAGAGAGAGAGCGAGCGCTCAGTTGGGCAGTGTATTTATTGGTATATCTACAGTGTTAAAGCAATTTGGACACCTATCAGTGTTTCCATCATCATAATAAAATGAATTCTAAATACCTATATGTTTTGCCTTCAGTTTTCTTATCATAGAGCAGTTAGAGCACCCCCTGACCCTTTCACTAACCAGGATGTGCGGACAGCTGCCCCTGCAGCCACAGCTCCTGCTAGTGGGTCTTATCCTGTCTGGCAGCTAGGCACACAGGGTGTGTGCTAGAGGGATGTGGGGTTTGAAGAAGGGGGATGTGGGTGGCTGTGGAGGGATGTGGGGGGCTGTGGGGTATGTGGGTAGGTGTGGGTATATCTTGGGGGGACAGTGTGGGGTGCTGCTCAGGAGGGGTGGGTTCCCTACCCCCCACAGGGCACAGCCCCCCCCACAGCTCACAGACAGCCCCCCCCACACAAGGCTACAGCCCCCCACAGGGGCCACATGACCCCCCAGGGGCTACCACCAGCCCCTGGCAGGGCCCACATGCCCCCCCCACTAGCTCCCCCAGCCCCCCAGATTGCTGCCCTGCCCAGCCCTATCCCCTGCCGGCTTCTGCTGCTGCCCCAATGGCTGCCCTGCCTGGTCCCAGCCCCTGCTTGCACCCTCAAACCCTCGATGGCAGCCCCAGCCTCCTGGCACTTAAACAAACAAACAAACCCCCCCCCCCACACTCAGCAGCAGTAGTAGGTGCCATCAAGGTCACTGGAGCCTCCTGGCAGAGCCCCTCCCCCCCCCCCAAGCACAGCAAGGGTCATCGGGGGGGGGGCAGTGGGGACTGTTGCCGGCCATCTGCTACCTGCACTGCCACTGCCCCATTGCATGGCTATAGCCCGGGTCGGCAGGGTATAGTGCAGCTCCATGCATTGTCAGGCAGCTGGAACTATTGCAGCTGTCACCTGGGGCCCGGTACCTCTCAGCCTGAGCTGCCCCAGTTGCCTGACAGAGCGTGGAGCCATGCAGCGCCCTGCCGACCCCGGCTACACCCATGCAATGGGACAGTGACAGTGTGGGTGCCAGGCGGCTGGAGCTGGTAACCGCTGCCCCCTGCTGCCCCATGCTGGCAGGTAGCATGCTTCAGCACTGGGGTGGGAGCCAGCCATGGAGATTCTCTGGCTGGCTACCAGATTGTCTCTGTGGAGGACCCAACCTCAGATTGCCTTTTTTTGCCCTGGGGTATTTTTTGACCCCTAGATATCCAGGGGTCTAATTTTTTCCCCTGCACTGCAAATTTGCAGTGCAGGGAACATTTTTTGTTCCCACATGTGCTTCTTGCAGTGTCTCAAAGGGCCTTAAGACACTGCAGGAGGCAGATGCACGCTCATTGGGATGCACCCATAGGGTTCTATTTTTGACAAGACAGCTAGTTTTTTAGACTAAGGAAATGCAAGAGAAGATGAAGAAGGTGGTGCCTGGTGGGGGCAAGGGACCCAGCCCTCCTGGCGAAAGAAATATGATGTAAAGAACAGATTGAAAAAGACTGTGGTTGTCTGTGATTGCTATGGACTCAACCTGATGACCCAGGCATTCCCTTTCAGAACCTGCCTGTTCACCATTGCTGTCCCAAGCTGAGCCCAACTCTCCATGCAGCCTGTCTAGAGCAGCTCTGGAGCCCTCCTCACACTGTGGAGTGTGGGGATAGTGAGAGTGGCAGGCAAGACAGGGGGTGACACGGAAGGGAGGACACATGCTTCTGAGTAGGGGGGCAAGGTGGGGAAGATGGAAGGTGGGTAATTCTTACTTTCTTTGGGGCCTTAACAAAGTCCACAACTGCTGCTCCTGTAATATGGTCTACCTGTCCTGGTGGAGTGAGAAGGAGACTGGGAACCAGGAGCAGAGCCACCCCTGCAGTGCTGGTTGCTGTTTCTCCCTGCCCCCTTTTGTGGTATTCTTGATCTACTTCTGATCACCTGAGTAAGGGTTGTGGGATTGGACCTATGATCTGTACCTAAAAGCCACTTTATCCCATGTGAAAACTGTAAACATTTTAAAACTTGCTTTATTTTCAGTACAGATAAGAAATAAAATGTCCTTTCTTCCAAAGTGATGCTCAGTCAACATTGATCAATCTGTCATTAAAGTATTTCTTGAAGTTGGTTTCCTTTTCAGCTCTTTTTATTGGTGAATTGCATCTTTTTATTCTGGATCTTTAAATTTCATCAAGACATCTTGCCTAAGATTGTCAAGATGCTTGCAAATTGGTATTTAATTCAAAACAAACTCTGAAGCAGTAGAACAACTAAACCTTCTAATGAGTTATGTCAGAATAGATCATTTACAAGAGACTGTTTAAAAAATAAAAAAGTTCTCTGGAAGCAAATTCTCAGCTGTGATTGTTTAGTATATAAACATGATTTATCCAATAAAAATGCATTCAGTTGCGAGTCATTATTACTCTAGGAGAGCAGCAGCTTGTGAATGCTGCGGGTGAGAGGATCCTGAAGACGATTGCCAGTGCACAAATGAAACAAGCATCTCATATTTACTTAGCATACAAGACATATGTATTCGTTTCCTTCCACAGTTATTCTTCAGGCAGCCTTTGTAGTACTGTTGCCAGTCTTCAGTGTTTTTTCATTTAATGCTGCCACCCTGTGGTTGCTCATCGTAATTACACATTGGTTTTAGTGGGAGTGCATGGATAAAGTGTTATTAGCATGCTTTCAGCATACACCAGCTGCGCATTTGGTTCTCTGCCTTTGGCTGTTTTTTTTATTTTCAAAGCATCAATATCACTGTTTGTTCTGCATCATTTTATTTATTTGTATACCATCTTTTTGCACAGCAATAAGCTACACTAAAGTTTGCGCAAATGTGGGAACCAACCTCAGGTATGTCATTCAGTCCTGCTGCTTTCAGCTGCCTTTGCAATGCACTAGTAGTCTGAGACCCCCATGGCTTCCTGCTTTTAAAGCATGGCTTAATGTTTAATTTTTTTAAAAAATACGTCCTTGCAGTTTTTCAGGGGCATGTGTAGCAGATTGATCCACCTTGAAAAAAAGCTTGTTTTATGGGGCTATGAGAGAATTCTATATCATGGAAAAGCTGCAATTCTTGCCTTTCTTCTACTATGAATAATGTTTTTATTGTTGCATACATTTTTTGTATCTAAACCTCACTCTCATTTGAAGACTTTTGAACTCTACAGGTGCCTTCTTTGTTCCTTTTCTCTTTGAGGCTCAGTGTCCTTTAGACAAGCAAGCTCTGGTTTAAATGCAACACTCAGCTCTCTTTCTGTCATGAAAACTGAACTGGGAATATTGAGTAGCTCTGACTTCAGCTTGAAGTGAGAGTTGAAAGAGGCTAGAAGGACACCAGCTGCTCCCTGAAGGGCATGTGAGCTAATGGGCATAGGGAAGGAGCATTGTACACTGGCCCTTGGCCTTTTCTGCTCTCCTCTGCTAGCTTATTTGTCTCTTCCCCCTTTCCATGCTATTTCCCATGTGTTGCTGTTTCCAGACAGCTGGGATACTTTAGCTTTGTGCTGATGCTTTTTAGAGACTGCGATAACAACTCTAAACCAGTTTCCTATTGAGCCTAGTTCAGTTAAAACAATGCAGCTGCTTCTCAGGCACCACTGAGCACAGCCGTTGAGCTGGGAGGGGAAGTGGTTTTCTTCTGAAGTGTTGGACTAATGGTGCTTCAGAGAGGAAATGTTTCTTCACCCATTAGCTCAGCAGAGCTCTGGAGCTGCTAACTGGAGACTGTGAGCAACCTGGGGCAGAGGCTGTGCTTTCCCTGATTCATTTGATAGTTCCCAGAACCCTGAATACAACTGTGATATAAAGATGGCTTAGGTTGGCTTGGGAACTCATTTAGAGCTCTCAACGCAGTCATTTAAATAAATATGAACTCCTGAAAGTATCCCAGCTGTGTGTGAGGCTGTGCTGTGAGGGAGAGAAAGGAAATAGGAAATAGACTGTTTGCGGTGTGAGAAGAGTAACGACTGAGTAGGAAAAGCCTTGTCTTCAAGCTTCTTTGTATCTTTGTAAATAATTAAAAAGCAGGGGGAAAGCATCTATTTTCTCCTCCTCATTAAAGCTGATGAGTGTGACATCATCATAATTGTAATACTAGGCTCCTAGTTGTGTACCGTCAGCAGGTAGTGCAACAAATGTAACATTAGGCCTAACCAACTAATCACAATATACCTTTGGACCACCTATGGACCAGGATTTAATGCTGCATTGAGTCATGACAGGTTGTTCACTATTAAGGTATAAATGCATCCACTCCTGCATTCAGCTGTGCTGGTAAGCCAAGGCGTATCTTATTGCTACTAGGGTCTTGTTTGCCCCTTTTTAAACAACACCAAATACATTCTTGATTAGCATAAAGAAAAAAATAGTACATTAAAGTATACTTCTGGGATAGAGTGTGTTCACAGAGGATAAAACAAAAATGTGCTTTCTTAGCTGTAATGAGAATGAAACAGTCCAGAGTTTTACATGAAAGTTTGAAATTACTCTTGGCTTGAGCAGAGCAGTAGCTGAACAACATTGTTGTATAATTCTAATCTTGGAGCTTTTAAAAGCAAAAGTTTCATTATTAACTTGTGTTATTTCATTCCCAGGGAAAGAAAACCCCTCAGGAAGGTGCTGGAGATGGAGAAATTCCAAAGTTTGATGGAGCTGGGTATGACAAAGACTTGGTTGAAGCACTCGAAAGGGACATTGTATCAAGGAATCCAAGCATTCATTGGTATGAGGATTTTCAGTTTTAAATTTTTTTGCCAGATGGAAAGGGGCTGAGTACATCCTCTGAGTGTGTCTGTATTTACCACTTACAAAATGGGAAACCATCATGACTTTCCAAACTGGAAAAAAATGGGATTTTTCATTTTAACTGTACTAATTTGACTGCAGTGTGAGACTTGCATTGTTAGCCAATATTATGTGCGATATTTCCATAACAAGTAATGCTAAAATGTGTAACTGCCCTCTGGAGAACTATAAAAATGTTCCTTTGATGAACACATGATCCAAAAAAATTTTAATTAGCAACTTGCAGTAACCTTACTTGAAAGTCACTTTTTCCTTCCTTTCACAGGCAGGTTCATTTTTAGGCTACAAAATTATAGCAATGTTCTCACTAGGAACAGAGTAGCATACTAAAAAGGACAGTAGTAACAGAAAGACTTTTTTTCAATTTTTCATGTCTTAAAACCAAAGTAAGATATTGTGTGCATAAACTGCAGTATTTAACTCTTCTTGCACAGGGATGATATAGCAGATTTGGAAGAAGCCAAGAAGTTATTAAGGGAAGCTGTTGTTCTTCCAATGTGGATGCCTGATTTTTTCAAAGGGATCAGACGACCTTGGAAGGTGAGAATTTATTACCCTAGTCAAGGCCATTTACCTACATGCCAACATATAGTTACATATACATATTGTGGTAATGTGTGTACATGCTGCCTTGATATAGATTTAAACATTTTATTAAAACAATGCACAGTTAAAAACTGGTTAAGGACACGGGTTTGTGGAGATTAGAGAGAATGTGGGACCCCGCACCTGGTAGCTACATGAGATGTAGTTGGGATGGGTTGGTATGATAAAAGACTTGCAGTTCATCACGCAGCCCACATTAGCCAAGGGTAGAGAGGAGGTGGGGGTAGAAAACATAGCAACAAATTGCTGTTGAGAGGATACCAGACCCCATGTATGGTAACCACATTGGTAGGGATTTGTGAGGTGGTCAAGCACAATCAAATACAGCATGTGGGGTACAGTTATTGGGGTGGAGAGTAGTCCAGGGCCTAGAGATTGGTTGTGGCAAGTGCAAGTGGGGTTTGGGCCACCCCCTCAGTCTTGATAATGGCTGTTGGTCTTGGGCAACTGTCTTCCTATTGGCAATGGACCATGATGTGTTCGACGTAGATGTTCCTGGACTAAAGGAAGCTGTCAGGTGCCGTGAGGCACATCATCACAGTAGTGGTGTCCCAGCGCACATGAATTTTTAGCAAAGATGAATGCTGTAATTGCTTAATGAAATCACAGTATAACCATTTATGCAAAATGTATTGAACTGAATATCTGGACGTGTGGAAAAGCTGGGAGGTTTATAGATGAAAAATAGATACAGGGCTATAAACAGAAAATTATGTAGTTTTTGGTACAGGATTGACTGATACTTGTTTAGGGATTTGTCACTTTCCGAGAATGTTGTAATGGTGAAACTCAGGAGGATGTTTCCTATTTACTATACTGTCTGTGGCTCTGATTTGGCAAAGCACTTGTGTATGTGGGTAGCAGTAGACACGAAGACACTGACTCGCCAATACAAGAAGGGACACACATTACTAAAATCTGTCCCTTCTTCCCCATTGGGGCTGCATATCTAATCACTAGTTTAGGGTCAGACTTTGCTTTTCGTTGTCTGGCTGGAGGTTACCTCTGGCCTTGGCTCTCACCCTCTCACCAGCAGGCTAGTGGTCTCTACACTTAATTTGTCTTTATCATTTGTAAGTGAGCACTGCCTAAGGTAAATACTACTAGAAGGCACCACAGTCCCTTCTTTTGAGCATGCTGCCTTTAGCACGCAACTGGCAGCTCCCGTTTTCAGTGTTTCTCTGTCCCCTCGCAAGAACATGCCGATGGCTGCAAGAGTCACAGCGCAGTTCATGGATTAGAGTGTTCCTTTTGCCTGTGAGATTAGCTGTGCCTGTCCCTCTGGTGCCAGCCAGAGAAACTGGGCAGTTACCAACCGGGAAGGAAATTAGAATTTAGGTCTTTCCTTCTTGCTCTTCAGTCTGAAACGTAAGCTGGTTTCTGAAGAGCCAGTTCATAGTCTGTCATCTGAGAATTTACAAATGACTTGTGAAGCTGCAATTTTGCTTTCTTCCTTTTTACACAGAACAGTGTGTTTTTTCCCTACCACTGCCCTCTGCCTGTGCTAGAAGGATGAAATATTTTGAAGTGAAGGTTGCTTTTTGCTGTACGCAGTGCAGCAGCAGCAAGCAGATGTTGACTCTAGGCATTCAAGGCAATAATTCAGAGAAAAAGCAGCCAAGTCTCCTCTTGGTGGATACTCAGGCTCTCCCGAGAACAGTTCCCAATCCTGCTTTCACAGCCTGTCTCTGCATTCAAAATGGGTGCATGGTACGAAAAGGCCAGCTCTCCTGACTAAACACAGGTGCTGGATATTTGCAGCCATTGCTTTCTGAATAGCCAGAAGCTGCTTGTTTCCTTTCTATGTACTGTTCTTTGTGCCAAGAAGGCCCAGTCTCTAGCTGTGCTTCCCACTGCTCTGCTAGTGATTGTTACAACAACAAGAAATAACCCTGCCATGATTTCATCAAAACGCTTGCTCCCTGCAGTGTGTTTTAGCTTATTGGAATACTCTGGATTAACAGCCTGAGAAGGGGAATAAAGAAGGCATTGTGTTTGTAAGGGATTTTAACAAGCCAGTAAGTGCCAGACTCCTAGATGATACAAAGAACAAGTAGTTTGGTCTGGCACGCTCCTCCTCCCAACCCTAGGCATCTAGCTTAGCTGGAAATTCGGGCTCAAATTTTGTGCTGATTTTCGCACTGTGAACATCTGTCAGTGGCCTGATTCTCTCACGGCCTTCACCTTGGGGGGCCATCCAGACTTGTGCAAAGTATCCACCAGTAATACCATCAGCCTCATTTGGTCACATTACACCTATGTGATAGAGAAGGACACAGCTACTCGTGATCCAAGGCATGGGAGAAATAAGCCCCTTGGATTCACTAGTGGTGAGTTAGGTAGAAAACTGAAGGCAGAATTTATTAATTCTCCCTGTATTAATTTTAGGACTGAGACCTTATCTATGCTGGGATTTTAGCTACCTGGGGATCCAGTATAATCACAATTTTTATGGGTACAGCATGATCTAAACTAGGGAGGCTTAGCTTGGTTTGAAACTGGGGTAAACTATGGGTGCTTATACACATGCTCCGCAGGGGTGGGGAGGGGAGGGCTTTAATTAAAGCAGGTCCTGAGATTCCCTCTAATTAGAGCACCTGGAGTGTCATGCATATCAGTGTCCCCATGCTGAAATATGGCAGAGGGGGGCGCTTTAATTAAGAGTCGTTTAATTAATTTTAAAGGAGTCCTGCCACCATTTTTAAGCATGGGGGCGCTAATACACATGACGCTGGACTCTGATGGAGCATGGTAATTATTACACTCCAGCAGACTCAATTAATCAAACTGTGGCTGAGGTGGGAACACCAGAGGAGAGGGAGAGGCTGCAGCGGGATCTGGGCCGACTGCATGAGTGGGCGGACAAGAACAGGATGGGATTCAATGTGGACAAGTGCAGGATGATGCATCTAGAGAGAAGCAATCCCCAGCACACATACTGGCTGGGAAGCTGCCCTCTTGCTAGCACGGAGGTGGAACGGGATCTTGGCATCATTGTTGATGCCAAGATGAACATGAGCCGCCAATGTCAGACGGTGGTTAAGAAGGCCAACCGAACCCTAGCGTGCATCCAACGATGCATTTTGAGCCGGTCCAAGGCGGTGATTCTTCCCCTTTATGCGGTGTTGGTCAGGCCGCAGATGGAGTACTGTGTCCAGTTCTGGGCACCGCACTTCAGGAGGGATGTGGACGGCCTCGAGAGGGTCCAGAGGAGGGCCACTAGACTGATATGCGGGCAGCAGGACAGGCCTCATGAGGAGCATCTGAGGGACCTGAACCTGTTCAGCCTCAGTAAACGGAGGGTGAGGGGGGACCTGGTGGCTGCCTATAAGCTGCTGAGGGGTGATCAGCAGGAAATGGTGCAGGCTCTTTTTTCCCGGGCACCACCAGGGGTAACTAGGACCAATG